>CAKNYM010052133.1:194694-243450 GCA_932195095.1 Andricus curvator | reverse complement strand
TTGGATAAAGTTAAACGACTTTTTTGAAAATTAATTTTTTGGTTGAAGATTCGTATAAGTTAAAAATTCATCTCTTTAGTTGGGAATTTAACTATTTTGTCGAAACTTTCCGATTTTTTTTGTTAAAAATAAATCTTTTTGGTTGAAAATTTAACTACTTGATTTGTGGTTGAAAATTAAGATTTTATATTTGAAAATGCCACTATTTTGTTTAAACAGGAACTACTTTGTGAAAAATGTATTTTTTTGTTGAAAATTTATCATTTTAGTTGAAAATGTATCCCCTCGTTCAAAATTTATCCCTTTGTTCAAAATTGAGCTATTTGTTTGAAAATGAACTTTTTTGTTGAAAATTCATAATCTTGTGTTAAAAATTCAACTATTTTGTAGAAAATTCGTGTGGATTTAAAATTGGAATGTTTTTTGAAAAAAATAATAACTATTGCATTTTTTCTTGAAAATTATTTTTTTTCTTTAACAATTCAACTATTCCATTTTTGGTTTGAAATTTAATTTATTTAGTTAAAAATTCAACTAATATATTAAAGTTGAACGACTTTATTGAAAATTAATTTTTTGGTTGAAGTTTCTCTTTTAGTTAAAAATGAAATCTTTTTGTTTGAAAATTAAACTATTTCATTTTTTGTTAAAAATTATTATTTTTTAGTCAGAAATTTAACTAATTGGTTGAAAGTGGTTCTACTTTGTTGAAAATGTTGTTTTAACTATTGGGTTGAAAAATAACTTTTTAGGTTGAAGATTGAACAATTGGATTGAAATTTCGTTTCATTTTTTTCTCTTTGGTAAAAAATCAGTTTTTTAAGAAAATAGCAACTGTTTGATTTGAATTAATATTTTTTGGTTGAAGATTTTACTATTTTGCTATAAATTTGTTCTTTTTAGAGTTTCTAAATTATTTTTTTTAGCTGAAAATTCATCTGTTCTATTTTTTTGTTAAAAAATAATCCCTTTTAGTTGAATATTCAACTATTTGGTTGAAAACCCATGTATTATATTGAAAATGTAACTTTTTCCGTAGAAAATTAATCTTATGCGTTGAAAATTTATCTTTTTAGTTGAAAATTTAACTATTCGGCTAAAAATGCATCTATTTTGTTGAAACCAAATATTATTGAATATTATTATTGAAAACTATTCGAAAATTTGTAAATAAATTCGAGAACAGATACGGAAATGTTACATCAAATGAAGATTCCTTTTTCGCATAAAATGGGTTAAATAGAAATACTGACTGGAGAGTGTAACGAAGTTAAAGAGTTAGTCCGACATTTCAAAATTCCATTTTCAGAGGCAGTCAAGAAATTATGAATTCCATTCGAAAAGTTGGGGGAATTATTCTAAAAAGCCAGTACATTTTTTTTGTGAAAAATTTTTTTATTTAAAGAATGAACTGATATAAAATTTATTTCTGATTTATTAATTTATTTTTTAGGTGAACAAGTAAAAACTGAGAAGTTGAAGATTGTGTGTTTTATAAGAGAAACTGCTTTTCATTTTAAAATAACCGGGGCGCTAAAAGGGTTAAGTACCTTTACGCTGGTGGTTTCCTTGGGGAAAGTAGCACAAAAGAAAGAATTTCGAACTTTTTTATATTGAAACGGGAAAAATAGGATTTACGAGAGATAAATTCACGTATCATGGAAATTTTTCTTTAAACTTCAAGAAATTTTTAATTATCAAAGGTAGAAAATGATGTATTCTTTTTTAATTAAATTTTCGTTAGCAGTATTTATCTACAGAAAAATCTTCTATAATTTGAATTTTTCTGAATTCTTGCAAACTTTTATGCTAAGGATAGAAAAATAAAATGTTTAATTGTCAGAAAAACGATTGGAATCTTTACAGAATTTGACAAAAGTTTTTTTTTTACTTCTAGGTAAATAGTAACAATTAAATTAAGAAAAGTGGAAATGTATTTTTAGTGTAAAATAAAATCTACTATCAAATTACTATAATAATTAAATTGGGTTGAAAATTCATATATTTTGTTCAAAATTAATCTTTTTGTTTGAAAATTCATTTCTGTGGTTAACAATTTAACTTTTAGCCTTTAGGATGAATATTCCTTTAAAAACTCAAAATTTGGTTGAAATTTCATGTATTTTGTTCAAAGTTCATTTCTTTGGTTGAAAATTAGTTTAATTCATTGAAAATTAGTTTTTTTCATTGAAAATTATTTGTTTTAAATTAAAAATTCAACTATTACATTTTTTGTCCAAAATTTATCTTTTTGGTTGAAAATTCATGTATTTTGTTCAAAATAATCTTTTTTGGTAGAAAATTAATTTTTTAGTAGAAAATTCATTTCTTTGGGTGAAAATTATTTTGTTTTAATTGAAAATTACTTTTTTTCATTGAAAATTATTTTGTTTCAATTAAAAATTCAGCTATTAAATTTGCTGTCAAAATTTATCTTTTTTGATATATACTTAATCTTCTTGGTTGAAAATTCATCTGTTTGGTTGAATCTATTTCTTGCAATTTCATCTATTTTGTTAAAAAAATTATTTTTCTGTTACAAGTTTTATCATTTTAGTTGAAAAATAATTTTTTGGTTTAAAATTCATTTCTTTGGTTGAAAATTAGTTTTTTCATTGAAAATTAATTTGTTTTAATAAAAAATTCAACTGTTACATTTTTTGTCCAAAATGTATCTTTTTTGATATATACTACTTAATCTTTTTGGTTGAAATTTCATGTATTTTGTTCAAAATTAATCTTTTTTGGTAGAAAATTAATTTTTTGGTTGAAAATTCATTTCTTTGGTTGAAAATTAGTTTGTTTAATTGAAAATTAGTTTTTTTTAAAATGAAAATTAGTTTTTTTAATTGCAAATTATTTTGTTTTAATTAAAATTTCAACTATTACATTTTTTGTCCAAAAGTTATCTTTTTTATATATACTTAATCCTCTTGGTTAAAAATTCATCTGTTTGATTGAAAATTGATCTATTTCTTGCAAATTCATCTATTTAGTTAAAAAAATTATTTTTCTGTTGCAAGTTTTATCATTTTACTTGAAAATTAATTTTTTGGTTGAAAATTCATTGCTTTGGTTGAAAATTAGTTTTTTTCATTGAAAATTAATTTGTTTCAATTAAAAATTCAACTATTAAATTTGTTGTCCAAATTTGATCTTTTTTGATATATACTTCATCTTTTTGGTTGAAAATTCATGCATTTTGTTCAAAATTAATCTTTTTTGGTAGAAAATTATTTTTTTTGGTTGAAAATTCATTTCTTTGGTTGAAAATTAGTTTTTTTCATTGAAAATTAGTTTTTTTCATTGAAAATTATTTTGTTTCTATGAAAAATTCAACTATTACATTTTTTGTCAAAAATTTATCTTTTTTTATATATACTTAATCTTCTTGGTTAAAAATTCATCTGTTTGGTTGAAAATTGATCTATTTCTTGCAAATTCATCTTTTTTGTTAAAAAAATTATTTTTCTGTTGCAAGTTGTATCATTTTAGTTGAAAATTCATTTCTTTGGTTGAAGATTAGTTTTTTTCATGGAAAATTAATTTGTTTTAATTAAAAATTCAACTATTACATTTTTTGTCCAAAATTTATCTTTTTTGATATATACTTCATCTTTTTGCTTGAAAATTCATGTATTTTGTTCAAAAATTAATCTTTTTTTATAGAAAATTAATTTTTTTGTTAAAAATTCATTTCTTTGGTTGAAAATTAGTTCTTTTTATTGAAAATTAGTTTTTTTAGTGAAAATTAATTTGTTTTAATTAAAAATTCAACTATTAACTTTTTTGTCCAAAATTTATCTTTTTTGATATATACTTCATCTTCTTGGTGGAAAATTCATCTGTTTGGTTGAAAATTTATCTATTTCTTGCAAATTCATCTATTTTATTTAAAAAATTATTTTTCTGTCGCAAGTTTCATCATTTTAGTTCAAAATTAATTTTTTTGGTTACAAATATAACTATTCTGTTAAAATCTTTTTTTTTTGTTTGAAATGGATTTTATGACCAAAAATGCAGCTTTTAGCTTTTAGGTGAAAATTGACTTATTTTATTGAAAACTCGTCTTTGTTGCGTTATAAATTTGATTTTTTGGTAGAAAATGCATATTTTTTGGTTGTAAATTGAACTTTTATGTCAAAAATTCGTCTTCTTGATTTCAAAACTCAACATATTGGATGAGATTTTTTTTACTTATTAACTGAAAAATTCTTTTTTGATTGAAAATTCAACTCTTTTGTTGAAAATTCCTCTTTTTGGTTTGAAAATTAGTCTGTTTTTGTTAATTACGAGACTTTTGGTTGGTAATTCATTTTTTTATAAAATATTCATCACTATTGTGGAAAATGTAATTCTTCTATTTTTGGATGAAAATCGATCTTTTTAAGTTGAAAACTCAACTATTTGCTTGAAAAATAATTGTAAAATTGGTAAAATGGTAAAAAAATGGTTGAATTTTAAAACCAAAAGGATGAATTATCTGTAAAACGCTTGAATTTTCAACCCGAAAATATGATTTTTTAATAAAGAAGTTAATTTTTCACCATAGAGTAAAATCTTCATAAAAATAGTTCAATTTTGAACCCCAATAGTTAAACTTGAACCAAAAATATGAATGTTTAATAAAAGAGGTAATTTTCTTCCAAATAGTTAAATTTTCTATCAAATTGTTGAATTTTCAACCATAAAGATAAATTTTCGGCTAATAAAATTTTCCATTAAATGATTCTCAACCAAAATAAGGAACAAATTTTCAACAAAACAGTTACATTTTCAAAAAAAAAAAATGAACTTTCAACTTAAATAATAAATATTTGAAAAATTAATGTTCAACAAAAGAGATCAACCTGAAAGATGATTTTTTAACTCAGAAGATCAATTTTCTAAGAATGGAATAGTTAATTTTTTAATGAAGGAGGTGAATCTTAAAAAAATATGAATTTTTAAGAAACTAGTTCAACTTTCAACCAAATAGGTGAATTTTCAACCAAACAGATACATTTTCAACCAAAAATATGAATTTTCTAGCAATAAGATTAATGTTCTACCAAAAAACACAAATTTTCAAAAAATACATTAATTTTTGACAAAGTTGTTAAATTTTAAAGCCAAGAGGACGAATTATTTGCAAAACAGTAGAATTTTCAACACAAAAATATGATTTTTTAACAAAAAAGTTAATTTTCTAGCAAGAATTTTAATTTGCAGAAAAATAGTTTAATTTTTAACCAAATCTTTCAAATAAAATAGTTGAATACTCAAGCAAAGAAGAATAATTTTTAACCAAAAAGTTGCATTTTCATTAAAAAACAGAAATTTCTACCAAAGCGGCTGAATTTATAAATCAAAAACATAAATTTAAAAAAAATTGTTGAATTTTCTGTTCAAAAAAAAATTTAGTTGACTTTTCACGATCAAAATATGAATTTTTAACCAAGAAATAAGTTTCTACGAAAAAAATTGAATTTTCAATCCAAAAAGACAAATTTTTACCCAGAAAGGATGACTTTTCAACAAAATTGTTGAATTTTAAACCAAACAGTTGCATTTTTATCCAAAAAAGATGAAATTTCTCTTAAAACAGATCAATTTTTATTTAAAAAGAAAACAAATTTTCAAAAAAGAATTGAATTTTCATCCAGAAAAGATTCCAGTTGATTTTTGAAGGTCAAAATATGAATTCTTCAACAAAAAATAATTTTCTACGAACAAAATTGAATTTTTCATCCAAAAAGACGAATTTTTTCAACCAAAAGGGATGAATTTTTAACGAAATAGTTGAATTCTCTACCAAATAGTTGAATTTTTATCCAAGAAAGATGAAATTTGTACTAAAACAGATGAATTTTTAATAAAAAAGGACAATTTTTTTTTAAGATTTAAACTTTCATCTAGAAAAGCTTTCAGTTTTTTTTTTAACACCAAAATATGAATTTTAAGCAAAAAGAGAATTTTCTACGAAATATTCAAATTTCCAACAAAACAGTAGAATTTTCAACTAAAGGTATGACTTTTTCACAATATAGTTTTATTTTCAACCAAACGATTTGATTTTTATCTAAGAAAGATGGAAATTCTCTTGAAACAGATGAATTTTTAATTTAAACAAAAAAAAAATTAAAGAAAATAGTTGAATTTTCATCCAAAAAAGATTTCAGTTCTATTTTCAACACCAAAATATTAAATTTAACCAAAAAGTAAATTTTCTACAAAATAGTTAAATGTTCAACAAAACAGCAGAATTTTCAACCAAAAAGTATGACTTTTCAACAAAATTGTTGAATTTTAAACCAAACAGTTACATTTTTATCCAAAAAAGATGAAATTTCTCTTAAAACAGATGAATTTTCATTTAAAAAGAAAACAAATTTTTTTTTTAAATAATTGAATTTTCATCCAGAAAAGATTCCAGTGGACTTTTCAAGATCGAAATATGAATTCTCTAACAAAAAATAAGTTTCTACGAACAAAATTGAATTTTTCATAAAAAAAGACGAATTTTTTCAACCAAAAGGAATGAATTTTTCAACGAAATAGTTGAATTCTCTACCAAATAGTTGAATTTTTATCCAAGAAAGATGAAATTTGTACTAAAACAGATGAATTTTTAATAAAAAAGAACAATTTTTTTTTTAAAGTTGAACTTTCATCCAGAAAATCTTTCAGTTTATTTGTTAACAACAAAATATGAATTTTAGAGAAAAAGTAAACTTTCTACGGAAAAGTTAAATTTTCAACAAAAAAGTAGAATTTTCAACCAAAGTATGACTTTAAAAAAAAATAGTTTTATTTTCAACCAAACAGTTTGATTTATATCCAAGAAAGATGAAAATTCTTTTAAAACAGATGAATTTTTGATTTAAAAAATTTTAAATAGTTGAATTTTCATCCAGAAAAGATTTCAGTTCTATTTTCAACACCAAAATATTAAATTTAACCAAAAAGTAAATTTTCTACAAAACAGATAAATTTTCAACAAAACAGCAGAATTATCAAACAAAAAGTATGAATTTCCAACAAAATTGTTGAATTTTAAACCAAACAGTTACATTTTTATCCAAAAAAGATGAAATTTCTCTTAAAACAGATGAATTTTCATTTAAAAAGAAAACAAATTTTTCAAAAATAATTGAATTTCCATCCAGAAAAGATTCCAGTTGATTTTTCAAGATCAAATTATGAATTCTTTAACAAAAAATAAGTTTCTACGAAGAAAATTGAATTTTTCATCCAAAAAGACGAATTTTTTCAACCAAAAGGGATGAATTTTTATCGAAATAGTATGACTTCTCAACAAAATTGTTGAATTTTAAACCAAACAGTTGCATTTTCATCCAAAAAAGATGTAATTTCTGCTAAAGCAGGTAAATTTTGAAATCAGAGCGTCTTCAAAAAAGAGTTGAATTTTCAACCGAACAGTTGCATTTTTATTCAAGAAAGATGAAATATTTCTTTTAAATAAAAAAAATTCAAAAAAGTAGTTAAATTTACATCCAAACAAGATTCCAGTTCACTTTCCAACACCAAAATAAGAATTATAAACTATAAGTTAATTTTTTCCTCAGTAGTCGAATTTTTAAACAAAAATTATGATTTTTTAACAAGATTGTTAAATTTTCAACCAAACAGTTGCACTTTCGTCCAAGAAAAATGAAAATTCTACTAAAACAGGTGAATTTTTGAATCAAAAAGACAAATTTTCAAAAAAGAGTTGAATTTTTATCCAAAAGGATTTCAATAAACTTTCCTACCGAAAAATATAAATTTTAAACAAAAAGAAAATTTTCTAGGAAATAGTTGAATTTTCAATAAAACAGTTGCATTTTTGTCCAGAAAAGATGCAATATTTCTACTGAAAAAAAGATGAACTTTGAAATTAATAAGACAAATTTTCAGAAGAAATATTTTTTATCAAAAAAATATTTCAGTTGACTTATCAGCAAGAAAATATGAATTTTAAACAAAAGGTTGATATTATACGAAGAGTTGAATTTTTAACCCAAAAAGACGAATTTTTAAGAAAACAGTTGAATTTGCAAAAAAATTATGTCTTTTTGAGATAATTCTTCAATTTTCAACCAAATAATAAAATTTATAACTAAAAAAAAAATATTCAGAAGAACATTTTTGCGAATTTGCAAAAATTACGTACATGAGTGAAGTACCCCCTCCCCTCTACCGTAACAAATCGTAACAAAATGTCTCGACCCCCCACACCTCTTGAGATGTTACGTAATTCAAGTAGGGTCCCTTATAGTTTTCCTCATCAGGATTAATACGTGATTATGTTTATAAACTTCTCTATCCAATAACTTTGACCCTGATGAGGAAAACTATAAGTTTTCGAAAAGTTGATGAATTTGAATAAAGGATCCAACAGTTGAATTTTTTTGGTCTGAAGTATGTCATTTGTACCATCATTAACATTATATTTTAATAGAATATAATTGTCATAATTCTAATAGTGATCCCAGTGGGCACAAAACCATGAAAATCCCAAGAACGTTTTTGGGACGTCCCTAGGACGTCCTATGTCAGCCCAATCAACGTCTCTAAGACGTCCAATGTCCTAAAGATGTCCTAAAGACGTCTTAAAGACATAGGACGTTCTCGAGACATCTTTTGTCCTGACATTAGACGTCTTCAGAGCATCCCTAGGATGTCCAAACGACATGTTCCAAAAGACGTATTAGGGATGTCCCGAAGACGTCTCTAGGACATCCTTAAATTTTTTGCCCACTGGGATATTAATAAAAATCAAAAAATTGCTAACCAAAAATGAACAATTGATGTTACAGAATCGCGCACTGCAAATGGAGGAGAAGAGGCCAAGAACGAAGATCTACGGTCGGTAGGAAGCTGCCTGCTGCAGCTGCAGCTGCGGCGACTGCTCGGCTGCAGCGGTCGCTGCATCTGCGGCCCAGTGCAGCGAATGCTTTGCTGAGAAAGCAATGCAGAACGTGTCTGGCGAATACTATCAGAGAGCCCCGAGATGTTGCCCGGATCGGTCCGCTTCCGTATCATCGGCCCCGGACAGGATCAAAGTTTCAACTTCGGTACGAGGAGCGGAATTGCTTTGCTGTTGTTGCAGCTGCAGCACCTCTCCTTCGACAAAAACGCCCGGGTTTCTTGCGAGCCTCGGCGTTTGTGTCCTCGTACTTGGTTACACGCTACTCGGCGCTTTCGCCTTCATGGCCCTCGAGGGGGGACTCAAGTCGGTGAGTGAGTCAGTCTTCTTCTTCTTCCTCCTCTTCTTCTTCTTCTTTCTCATTGATCTACCCATCCCCACATACCCGTCCCCACGTACCCATCCCCAAGTACCCATCCCATCCCCACATACCATCCCATCCCTACTCTACTCCTCCATCTCGACTCTGCTGCCTTTTTTCCTCGCCTTCTCTTCTTCTTCTTCTTCACAATGCCTGGCTCATTCCTCTTTTTATTATTTCCCCCCAACGAACTCTATCTCGTGTAATTTTGACGTAAAATGTAGGAGATATCTAACGTAAGTCAGTATCTTGCACTCTCAAATGAGAAGACTTCAATAATATATATATATATATATATATATATATATATAGCTTGGTCTTCAATCCGCAATTCGCAGTTCACAATTCTGGGCTTAACAATTCATTCTCTCGCAGAAATCACGTTTTGCAGATGAAAGAACACTGGTTCAAAGTAGTGTTTTTTAAACATAATTTCAATAATTGACACGCCGGAAGCAATAACCAGCCCGACGCTCGAAAACGCGTAAAAGGATTGTCCGATCGTCTCAAAGAAAGAAAATTTTCACAATCGAATAATCAATTTTTTGAAAACGTAGAATTCTTGATAATAAGGAAGTGAAACCTTTTTCACTTAGAGTTTTTTTTTTGCAAAACGTTTATTTTTAATAATAAAAACGAAATATTGAAAAAAAGTTGCTCCCTGATTTAATTAAGTTTTAAACCTTTGCGGCATACATTTTTCTATCAAACTAATTTTACGGAATAATCTAATAAAATTATTTATTATAATAAAAATAAATGAAGATTCAAGTATTAATAAATTATAAAAAATTTAAATCCAAAATATTTTATATTAAATTTTTAAAATTTTTTTGTTGGAAATAAAATACAATAAAAATAAAAACCTTAGGGGGTTTTCGGGTTCGCTGATTACGAATCCGCAGCCCGATTTGAAAAATTCGAAATTACGGATCCAATATGGCGGACGAGTTTTCAACAAATTATTGGATTTTCATGAAACTTGGCATCTGGGGGTTTTTGGGGTCTCTGATCACGAATCTGAAGTCAATTAAAAAAAAAATCAAAATTACGGATCCAATATGGCGAACAAGTTTTAAAAAAGTCAATGGATTTTCATGAAACTTGGCATCTCAGGGTTTCTGAGGCCTCTGATAACGATCTGAAGTCAGATTTTGAAAATTCAAAATTACGAATCCAATATGGCGGACGAGGTTTCAAAAAATGGATGGATTTTCATGCAACTTTGCATCTGGGGTTTTTTGAGGTCTCTGATAACGAATCTGAAGTCAGTTTTGAAAAAATTCAAAATGGCGGATCCAATACCGTGGACGAGTTTTAAAAAATTGATGGATTTCCATGAAACTTTGCATCTGGGGTTTGTTGAGGCCTCTGATGACGAATCTGAAGTCAGATTTCAAAAATTCGAAATGGCGGATCAAATATGGCGGATGAGTTTTCAAAAAATTGATGGATATTCATGCAACTTTGCATCTGGGGTTTTTTGAGGTCCCTGATAACGAATCTGAAGTCAGTTTGGAAAAAATTCAAAATGACGGATCCAATATGGTGGACGAGTTTTAAAAAAATTAATGGATTTTCATGAAACTTGGCATCTCGGGATTTTTGGGGGCTCCGATCACGAATCTGAAGTCAGTTTTAGAAAAATTCAAAATTACGGATCCAATATGGTGGACGAGTTTTCAAAAAATTAATGGATTTTCATGAAACTTTGCATCTGGGGTTGTTTAAGGCCTCTGATAACGAATCTAAAGTCAGATTTCAAAAATTTCAAATTATGGATCCAATATGGCGGACGAGTTTTCAAAAAATTAATGGATTTTCTTGAAACTTGGCATCTGGGGTTTTTTGAGGTCTCTGATCACGAATCTGAAGTCAATTTTAAAAAAATCAAAATTACGGATCCAATATGGCGAACAAGTTTTAAAAAAATCAATGGATTTTCATGAAACCTGGCATCTCAGGGTTTCTGAGGCCTCTGATAACGAATCTGAAGTCAGATTTTGAAAATTCAAAATTACGAATCCAATATGGCGGACGAGGTTCCAAAAATTGATGGATTTTCATGCAACTTTGCATCTGGGGTTTTTTGAGGTCTCTGATAACGAATCTGAAGTCAGTTTTGAAAAAAATTCAGAATGACGGATCCAATACCGTGGACGAGTATTAAAAAATTGATGGATTTCCATGAAACTTTGCATCTGGGGGTTTTTGAGGCCTCTGATGACGAATCTGAAGTCAGATTTTAAAAATTCTAAATGGCGGATCAAATATGGCGGACGAGTTTTCAAAAAATTAATGGATTTTCATGAAACTTTGCATCTGGAGTTTCTTGAGGCCTCTGGTGACAAACCTGAAGTCATATTTCAAAAATTCGAAATTACGGATCCAATATGGCGGACGAGTTTTCAAAAAAACATTGGATTTTCATGAAACTTGCCATCTGGGGGTTTTTGGGGTCTCTGATCACGAATATGAAGTCAGTTTTAAAAAAATTTAAAATTATGGATCCAATATGGCGGAAAAGTTTTAACAAAATTAATGAATTTTCATGGAACTTGGCATCTGTGGGTTTCTGAGGCCTCTGATAACGAATCTGAAGTCAGATTTTGAAAATTCAAAATTACGAATCCAATATGGCGGACGAGTTTTCAAAAAATGGATGGATATTTATGCAACTTTGCATCTGGGGTTTTTTGAGGTCTCTGATAACGAATCTGAAGTCAGTTTGGAAAAATTTCAAAATGACGGATCCAATATGGTGGATCTGGGGGGTTTTGAGGCCTCTGATAACGAATCTGAAGTCATATTTTGAAAATTGAAAATAACGGATCCAATATGGCGGAAGAGTTTTCGAAAAATTGATGGATTTTCATGAAACTTGGCATCTGGTGGTTTTTGGGGTCTCTGATCACGAATCCAAAGTCAGATTTCGAAAATTCAGAATTACGGATCCAATATGGCGAACGAATTTTGAAACAATTAATGGATTTTTATGAAGCTTGGAATCTGGGGGTTTTTGGAGTCTCTGATAACGAATCTGAAGTCAGATTTGAAAAATTCAAAATTACGGATCCAATATGTCGGAAGAGTTTTCAAAAAATTAATGGATTTTCATGAAACTTTGCATCTAGGGGTTTTTGGGGTCTCTGATCACGAATCCAAAGTCAGTTTTGGAAAATTCAGAATAGCGGAAGAGTTTTCCAAAAATAATAGATTTCCATGAAACTTGGCACCTGTGGTTTTTTAAGGTCTCTGATAAAGAATCTGAAGTCAGATTTTAAACATTCAAAACGGAGGATCCAATATGGCGGAAGAGTTTTCAAAAAATTAATGGATTCTCATGAAACTTGGTATCTGGGGGTTTTTGCGGTCTCTGATAACAAATCTGAAGTCAGATGCCAAAAATTGAAAATGGCAGATTCAACATGGTTGACAAATGTTGAAAAAATTGTTGGATTTTCATAAAACTTGTCACTCAGTGGTTTTTGGGGTCGATGACTATGAATCCGGAGCCATATTTGCAAAATTCAAAATGGCGGATCTAATATGGTGGACGAGTTTTTAAAAAAATTGTTGGATTTTCATAAAACTTGGCATCTAGGAGTTTACGGGGTTATTAATTTCAAAAGTTAGGTTGAAATGAAAAATGTTGATTTTAATTTGGCGGTGAATTCGCCATATTGGATCCTCCATTATGAATTTCTGAAAAAAGACTTCAGATTTGCAATCAGCGACTCCAAGAACACCTGAGTAACAAGTTTTATGGGAATCCAACAACTTGTTCAAAATTATTTTGCCATATTGGATCCGCCATTTTGAATTTTTGAAATCTGACTTCAGATTTGTTATCAGAAACCCCAAAAACCCATAGATGCCATGTTTCATGGAAATACATCAATTTTTTGAAAACTCTTCCGCCATTTTGTATCAGCCATCTTGAATTTCAGAAGTCTGATAGCACATTTGTAATCAGCAACCCCAAAAAATTCTATAAACTACTTATATTACAATACCAAATCTACAGTTACAATCACAGTTAATTTCACAAATTTGATCCACCATATTGAATTTTATAAATCTGATGACACATTTGAAAACAGCGACCCTCAAAACCTAAATAGACCAAGTTTTATGTAAATACAACAAAAACTTTTGGAAATAATGAACTTTTCTTGCAAAAAGTGACTTTTTTGGTATTTTTTTATTAGTATTAACAAATTCACCAGAAATTTTAAATAACAGAATGTAATTTTCAATTCCCTTACATGTTCGCATAGTAAATTCACAAGAAGAATCACCAAAATCGACGTATTCAATCGATAATTGTGTTTTCTTGGTTTCGCCGGTAAAAAGTATCTCGGTAACTTCGACTTTAAAAGAACTACCAGTGAGTGATTTTTTCAGCAACTTTGAATTAAATTTTTTGGAAAATCTCATATCGAATCGTTGAAAATTTACTGAGATACTCAGACTTGGAAAAAGTACTCGACGTCTGCCCGCTGTTAGCTAATGCATCGCGAGGTCTGCTCTGTCCGGCAGCGTTCTCGAAGTTCAGTCTGCACGGGCAGACGTCGAGTACTTTTTCCAAAGCTGCATATCTCAGTAAATTTCCGACGAAAAAAAATGAGATTTTTCAAAAAACTTCATTCAACATTGCTGAACAAATCACTCACTGGAAGTTGTTTGAAAGTCGAAGTTACCTAGATACTTTCTACCGGTGAAACCAAGAAAACACAATTATCGATTGACCTAATTTCGCAATTGAATATTATCAAACAATAAGCGATTGTTAAATTTTTCATGATTTTCTAGGCATCGCTAGACTATTTTGAATACGTCCTACAAATATCAACTCATTTCAATAATATTTGGCCGAGTTAGAACGATTTAAGTTTTAAAACTTAATTAAATCAGGGAGCAACTTTTTTTCAATGTTTCGTTTTCATTATTAAAAATAAACTTTTGGCAAAAAAAATTCTGAGAGTAAAAATTTTCATTTCCTCATTCTGTAGAATTCTACATTTTCAAAAAATCGATTTTGTAAATTTTCTTTCTTTGAGAAGATCGGACAATACTTTTACGCGTTTTCGAGCGTTGGGCTGGTTATTGCACCCGGCAGCTCAATTTTAATAATAATTTTTTAATAATTCTTAAAAATTTAATAATTGTTTTTAAACGATCTAAAACATACAAAAAATTTTTATTTAACAAATGTTACGTTTTCTCGGATTTTTTTATAACCACCTGAATAGATTTTGAACGATCTAAGTATATCCAATTTTAAAAAATCAATTCTTTAGTGGCAGAAATCATTCAAAAATCATTCAAAATTATTTAAAAACTATACAAATTCTTATAAGAAGATTGTTTCTTCTTTTCTAGGTGTAAAAGTTAATTTTTTATCTTTCCCCTATTTGTCCCCTTTTTCGTAAAAAAATTAACGTATGTCCCCCTTTTTGAAGTCTTTTTGCGCTGTCATCCGTCCAATTCAAATAAAGTAATAAATTAATGTAGCAATATTGGTAATATAAATTCAGGATATCTACCCTATGTGGATAAATTGTAAATGTCAGGGAATTCGTTTTAAGTCAGGGAATTTTTTCGAGAGCGTGCTTAATTTTTTTTAAATTGCAATATAAAATGGAATGAAAATCATTCTTCATTTGTAAAAATAGCTTCATATTACTGTATTTAACTTTTTTGTTGAAAATTCTTTTTTTTTGTTCGAAATTAATATTTTTAACTGAAAATTTAACTATTTAATTTTTGCTAGGCAATTTATCTTTCTTAGTTGAAAATTCATGTACTTTGTTGAAAATTCATCTTTTTCGGTAGAAATTAATCTGCTTGGTTGAAAGTTCAACTATTTCAGAGAAGGATTTCTAATTTTAGTTAAAAATTCATCTTTTTTGTTTAAAATTCAACTATTCCCGTTGAAGATTCATCATTTGAGTGAAAATTCATCAGCTGCGTTGTAAATTAATTTTTTCAACTAAAACCACATTTTAGTTGAAAATTCATCACTTTGGTTGTAAATTAATTTTTTTTAACTGAAAATTTAACTATTCCATTTTGAGTTGAAAATTGATCTTTTTTGGTTCAAAATTCAACTATATGGTTAAAAAATGTATCTTTTTTATTTGAAAACCCAACTAATTATTTAAAAATTCATCTATTTTGTTGAAAAATCATCTTTTTGGTAAAAAATAATTCTTGTTGGAAAACTCATTTTTTTATTTGTAAATTCAAGTATTCCAGTATACCAACAAGAGAAAAACAAAAGAGATGAATTTTCAAATCAAAATGACGAATATTCAATAAGAGTTGAGATTTTAACGAAGAATGAGTTTTCACTCATTAAATAAAATAAATTTTGACCAAAATGTTGAACTTTGAATCCAAAAAGACTTGCTTTCTACAAAACAGTTAAATTTTCAACCAAATAGTTAAATTTTTAAATAAAACAAATAATTCCTAATACAAAAAGATCAATTTTCAACTAAGAATGTAATAGTTGATATTCCAGCAAAAAAAAATTTAATTGAAAAACAAAAACAGTTGAATTTGACCAATAAACATTTTTGCATTTTTAAGAAAAAAAGATTAATTTTCTACCAAAAGGGATGGGTTTTCAAATCATAATGCCGGATTGTCAACAAAAGTTGAAATTCAAACCTGAAAATAACTTTTTAGGCAATAAAGAAAACAAATTTCATCAAAAATATTGAATTTTCAATCCAAAAAGACGAGTTTTCTAGAAAACAGTTGAATTTTCAATCTTTTTTTTATTATTATTAATTAATTTTCTACTAAAAAATACGGATTCTCGACAAATTACAATAATCTTCAACAAAATAGTTGAATTTTCAGAGTTGATAATATCAAATTTTAACAAAAAATTGCAATAGTGAAATTGTCAACAAAGTTTAATTTTTAACCAAGAATATTAATTTTCTACCCAAAAAGTCGGAATTGTTAACAAATTACACAAATTCTGAACTTAATAGTTGAATTTTGAAATATTAAGAGATCAAGTTTTAACCAGAAATAAAATAGTTAAATTTTCATATCAAAAAATAATAATTTTTAATTAAAAAGACGAATTTTCTACTAAACAGTTTAATTTTCTACCGGAACATATAAATTCTCGACAAAAAAGTTCATTTTCAGAGAAACAGTTGAATGTTTAGCCAAATAGTTAAATTTTTAGTTTAAAAAATTAATTTCTAACATAAAAAGATAAGTTAATATTTAATATTTCAAAAAAAAAAAAAATTTAATTCAAAATCCAAAACTTTTGAAGTTTCCTAGTAAAGGCGAATTTTTAACAAAAGAAGATCTTCAACTAAAACAGATTAATTGTCAACTAAAAAGTTGCATTGTTAAACAAAGAACGAATACGAATACGAATTTTCTACAAAACAGATAAATTTCAGAAAAAAATTTCATTTTCAATCGAAACTGATTAATTTTTAACCAGACTGTTACATTTTTAACAAAACAATATTAAATTCCTACAAAAATGAATAAATTTTTAAACCAATAAGACAAATGTTAGACATAATAGTTACATTTTTAGTGAAAAAAAAATTTTCATTCAAAAAAGAAAAAAAATGCAATCAAATTGTTGAATTAAAAATTTAACTTTAATTTAAATTAAATTAATTATATTTAATAATTTAATTTTAATTATAATTATAATAATAAATTAAAATTAAATTAATTTAAATTTAAATTTAATTTAAAATTAACTAAAAGATTTTGATGTCAGTGTTTCATCACAAATATAATTATTTGTCTATGATTTTAAGAATTGAAATTATATTATCAGTCGTGTATTATGGAAAAAAACACTATTTTCTATAAAAACCGTTTTAAACTTACCAAAAATAATTATTTTAATAATATTTTTTGCAATGGAAGCTTTTCTTACTGTAGATTTTTACCATTTTTTCAATAGTTCAATTTTAATTAACCACAGCTGATTTTTTCAAGCAAAAAGTTCCTTATAAATTTACTAATTTCAATTTTATGAGTAAGTAAATAATATTTAAAGATAGTTATTAGTTTTAAAAAAATTGCTTCAAAGATTTCAGCGATAGAAAAAGTTAATTTAAAAATTAGAAAAAAAATTCTCTACACCTATACAGTTATAGAGGATTTTTTCTTAAAAAAATTAGCCATTATTGATTAAAATTCAACCATTTTTCCAAATTTGAAAGAAGCGATAGTAAAAAAACATTAAATTGAAAAAAGTTTTTATTTGAATTGACGTCATCAGTAATATTATTTTGATTCTTCAAATCATAAAAAAAAAATATTTTCTTCAAATATCTGATTTTTGGCACGACAACTACCTTGAATATGAAAAAATATCAGAATTCTTTAAAGTTCTTTCAGTTTTCTGTAGTATGAAAAATACTTTTTTCAGTTTGAAAACTCCACATCCTACAGGTTATTTTTGTTAAATAAACATATATTTTTTTTGTAAAAATAGAATTGAATTTTACTTATTTAAAAAAAGACTCGATACTTTTTTTTCTGTAATTACTTAAAACATTTTTCAACTATTAAAACGTTATAAGTAATAAAGAAGAGGGCAAAAATTCTTTAATAACCTCAACGACAAAATACCATTTTCTGTTAAACAAAAACCTCCATAAAATACACAGTTTTCACTAAATCAGTAATATAAATATGTAAAAAATAGAATTTTATTTGACCTATTTCAAAAAGGGCCGAAATATTTTTTTCCTTAAATATTACAAACGTTTAAAAACGATCTAAAAGTGATAAACAATAAAAAAAGACGAGTGTAAAAATGCTTTGATAACATCAGGGGGCGCCCATAAATCACGAGATCCTAAGAAGGGGATGGGGATCAACAAATATATCACTTCGAAGCACTTGGGAGGGGTGGGGGCTTCTTTAAATCAATCACATGAGGGGAAGAGGGTCGAAAATTAGCCAAAAACCGAGCAGTGATTTATGGACGCGCCTATTAATGACCAAAAACTATTTCCTGTTATACAAAAACTTTTATAAATCGCAGCGTCGATGTTCTAAACGATTATTTTCACCAAGAAAAAATCTGATTTTACTTTAAAGTCTCAAGGTCATTAAAGATAAATAGCCAAGCTTTAGCCAAAAAATTTTTTGTTTATAGCGTCATTTTATGGAAGAGTCAAATTCATTTTTCACTATTATTTCTGAAATTCAAATATTTATTTTAAACAATATGCTTGTAATCAGTGGAAATGGCATAAAAAACTTGTGTAACTATACTGCACAATATATTTTTTATTGCTTTCCCCATTTTAAAATCCCATGTCCTTTCTTTCTTCAGTTATTATTTTTATTCAATCATAAACTTTTGATTTTTAAATTTGAATTAAACAATGAAACGATGCTTAGTTTTTGTAAAGATGACAAAGAAAAATATCAGTGTTTCAAAATTTTATCATAAATGTTCAAAAAATAGTTCATTTTTGGTTTAGAGGCAGAGAAGCGCAAGATATATTTTTAAAAGTATTCTTAAAACAGAATATAAATTATATGGAATGTTTATAAAAATATAGATATATAGTACTTGTAAAAAAGACTATTAATAAGTCAATAAATAATAAATAATTTTAAACTCACCCCATCTCGGGCATTTTCCGAATTTTGATTCAGTTTTTTCGCATTTTCATGACACAAGCTTAAGGTGCTTCAAACGACTTCGGTTTTCGCTACATCCATAATACGTCTACAAAGATAAATTGTTTAATCTAATATTTTAGTACATCATCTAAAGACAATTATATCAGTCACAACATAGAGCTTTTCCAGGAAAATTTTGTCGTTGTTTTTATTTTGGCAATTGAAAATTCAGTGTTTTATGCGCCTGTAAAATGCAATACTCCGGCTATCGTGTATGCCTGGCTGCAGTCACTCAGTCTAGCTTCAATACTCACAAAAATCTGCGAGTAAATAATTTTTTATTAGTGATCAGTGATGGCTAACGCAGAGTTCAAAATAAATAATTAATTCAACGAAAAAATTATAATTTTAAACAGTTCTTCACCCTCCATTCACAATTTTATTCGAAAAATGAGTACGGCTTAGTGTATAAAAAAGTATTTCATTCAAGTGTTTATTTAGTAAATTATTATTGTTTTATACTATATTATTAAATCATACATTCATCCAAGTCACGAAAACAGGGCACTCGCAGATTTTTGTGTCATAACCGGAGTTTTGCATTTTAAGGGCGCAAAAAACACTACATTTTCAATTGTAAAAAAAAAACAAGAACATTTTCTGGAAAAAGCTCTATGTCGAGGCCGGTATAATTGTTTTTAGATTATGTGGTGAAAATACTATATTAAAAAATTTATCTTCGCAGACGTATTATGGAAGTGGCAAAAACCGGAGTCGCTTGAAGCGCCTTAACCCAAACCACCCTCTTAAAGTACGTTACACAATACTTGGATCACCCCACATAAAAGTTTCTTCCAGTGATCAATATTTCAATGAGACAATCGTATTTCAAGCGACGCGAAAAATACATTATTCATGCAATTGGAATTTTATTAACCTCATAAATGATTTCTTATTGAAATTTGTTCAGTTTCATTGAATGAACTTAATTGCTGGTTAAAAGCCAAATACTTCAAGCATCTAGTATCATGACATTTCAGAGCGAAATGTCCAACAGAAAAATGAAAGTCAAAATTTTGAGGAAGATAAGAAAAAAAACATTTTATCTCTAATAGGTGCCGAGTTATGACTATTAAAAAAAAAACGATTTTTACCAAAAAAAAAGAGGCTAAAAAATCAAATTATTAAGTTTTTTGCTTCTGTACTTTACAGCCTGTTAATTCAACGAAATGATCGAAATGTTAATTAAAGTAGACGCAATTTCGAATAATTCTGAAAAAAACAATTTTGGCCATTTTCGACTTATTTTTCAGGACAAATTTCTCGTGTTCAGTTTTTTCGAAATACTTCCTTTTTGAATAATTAAAAAAAAATATATTTCCGGGATGCGTCGTAGTTATTATTAGCGAATTTGGAATTTTCATCAAAACCCCTTAAAAAATCATTTTAGCAAATTCTTTATTTACTTATTTAAATATCAAAAACATCAAACTGGAAGCATTGTTTAAAAAGAATTAATGCGAGATTTGATTATTTTTGGTTTTGTACTTAAAATATTTTTAATTAAGCAAAACGCATTACTGCAATTACAAAATTGGGTAATAGTTACGTATTACCCGATGCACCAATTGACCTAATTATGAACCACATTCATCCAATCAAGCCAATTAGCAGATTAAAAACACTAAAATTTTCATTTTATAACAATGTTAATCCTTCATTTATAAAGAATCAAACTTTTATTTGATACCGCACCATCATAAAACACAGTATTTATGAAATGAAAAGTAAATTTAATCACACACCATAGTGGATAAACTCGTATTCCTTCGCTGAATTTGTTTAATTGGAGTATTGAAATTTCGAGTGCTTTTAAAATTGAGGGCATTTGCGTTTCAATAGTTTGAAATTTTGATCGTTTACAAAGGTGTAGGAAAGAAAAATCCGCGAAATAGTGAGCTTTTAAGTACGGATTGTTGAAACTTGCACGAATAAAAGAAATTCTTCCATTTTTTCACGAGCCCCTATTAAAAGCATACTCTAAGCATTAGTTAGTCACCAATGGGGAAGTTGCATGAATTTAAGGTTATATATTCTTCATATACTACATGAGATTCTAAAATTTGTAGAAGAAAAAAAATATTTTTTAATGATGCAACTTTCCCATTTCTTTGAGTGATTTTTTTCTAGTAATTATTAGATTCGTTTTTACGGTTTCGTAACTCTGGCCAGAAACCCTTATAGTTTCGATTAGATGTCCATCCGTCAGACCGTCTAGCCTTCCGTCCGTTCTCCTTTTTCCCAAGGAGAGGAAGTGAGAGGAAATAGGAGGAGGGGAAATAGGAGGAGGGGAATTAGGAAAAATAATGAAATAACTAGGGGAGGGGGTGTAGGGGAAACGAGGGAGGGTATGTAGAGAAAGTGTAAAGAATAAGGAGAGGAGAATTAGAGGAAATGAGGGGAAATAAAGAGTCGATGAGTATGGAAAATGTGGAAAGTGAGGGTAGGGAAGTAGGGGAAATAAAGGGAAGAGTAGGGAAGAAGGAGATATGAGGGGGAAATAAAGGAATTCAGAGGAAACGAGGGGAAATAAAGAGTCAGTAAGTATGGAAAATTTGGAAAGTGTGGGTAGGGAAGTAGGGGAAATGAAGGGAAGAGAAGGGAAGAAGGAGATATGACGGGGAAATAAAGGAATTCAGAAGAAATGAGGGGAAAGGAAGTAGTGGAAGTGAGGGACGGGAAATAGAGAAGATAGGGAAAAGCAAAGAGTTGTATGTTAAATGAGGAAGGAGTAGACGAAATTCGGGAGGGGAAGTAGAAATCACAGAGGGAAACTGGGGGCAGTGATAGGAAATGAGAAATTAGGGTGATTGATTGGAAGTGAGGGGGTATGTGAAGTGGTGGGTACAGGAAGGGAGAAGGAAGAAGGAAAAGTGATGGAAATTGATGGTGGGGTGCTGGACGAGAAGTGATGAAAAATGAGAAAGGGAATGTGGGGCAAATGATGAAAAATGAGGGGAGAGGAAGTGATCAGAAATCAGGGTAGAGGACATGATGAGAAATGAGGGGAAACAAGAGGTTAGGAGAAGTGAGAGGAAAATTAGGGGATAGGAAGTAGCGGAAGTTAGGGTGGAGAAATAAAGGAATTGGTGGCAATAAGAGCGGTGAAATAGAAGTGAGGGGGTCGTAGGTTGAAAGAGATGAAAGTAGGCGAAATAAGGGGAGGCGAAGTGGGAGAATCGAGTGAGGAGAACTAGAGAAAATTATGGCAAATGAGGACGAAGGAAAGGTGAGGCAAGAGAGGGGGTAGAGTAATTAAGTGGAAGTAAGGCGGTAGAGGAAGTGATTTGAAGGGGTAGTGATAGAAAATGAGGATACGGAAGTACGGGAAATGATGGGAAATGAGGGGCAACAAGAGAGTAGAAGATGTGAGGGGGAAATTACGGTAGAGGAAGTTGGGGAAGTTAGGGCGGGGAAATGAGGGCGGGAAGGAGAAATTAGGGTTTCGAAGGCTAAATGAGGTAAAAGTAGGCGAAATAAGGGAGGGAGAAGTAGGAAAACTAAGTGAGGAGAACTAGAGGAAGTTATGGGAAATGAGGAAGTAGAAAAAGTGAGGGAAGTGAGGGGTGGGATAAGTGAGCGGAATTAAGGGGCGATGAAAAGCGTGGGGTACAGAAAGTGAAAAGGAATGAGGGGGAAGTAGGGTAAGTGATGGAAAATGAGAAAAGGTGGTAGAGAAGTGATGGAATATGAGTGGACGGAAAGTTGGAGAAGTAATGCGAAAGGAGGGGAAGGGTAGTAGAGGAAGCGAGGAAAGGGGAAATAGGGGATAACCAGAGAGTAGGGACAGTAAAGGAAAATGTGACGTCGGAAAGTAAAGAATGTTATAAAAAACGAGAGCAGGGAAAGTAGATGAAGTGATAGAAATGAGGGTGGGAAATAAGGGAATGTGATAAGAAATTAGGGGAGAACGATAGGAAATCAGGAGAAATCAGTGTCTAAGGAAAGTGAGTGGAAAATTATAGAAGGAGTTGCTGGGGGAGCAAGGGGTAATCAGGGGAAAGAAAGATGTAATCATATTATAAAAATAGTTTTTCATCATCTTTTTTGACAACAAATTTATTCCCTATTATTTTTATTAATACTTTTCGTAATGCTTGCCAATTATATTGGGAATTAAAAGTATAAACGAGGTTTTTAAACGAGTTTTATTTTTATTAGAATTTTCAAACAGGACAGAGATTCATCAAATTTTTCATGCAAATAACTACAAATAAAACTGAATAATAAAAATAGCATTCAATTGTGTAGACTTTATTCAAAATCTACTTTCTCACTTGTATACAGTTTCGTAATAGTAGTTAGTGCAAGAAACTGAAAACATTTACAGAAAATAAATTTGTTTGCAAAAAACATGATGAAGTAAAAAAAAAGTCAGGTTATCCGTTAAAAAAGGCATTAAAAAAATTATCATTTGCATAATTTTGGGAAATTACTGAAGGAAATTATATTCAGAAACATTTAAATATTTAAGAAATACCAAAAATTGAATAAACAAAAGTGTAGGCCGCGAGAATCGAGAATAAAAAAATTCAGAGTTTGGCTATTTTCAACAAACAGGCTAACTTTTTTATAGAATTAACCAAATGTATCTTTCCGATTACTTTTTTGTATGATGCTAAGAAGAGACTTTCTGATGACTCTTTTCTATGTCGCTTCTGTAAATATACAAGAATAATTAATTATTTAAACAATTTCCATAAACAAATTCAGAGTTTGGCTATTTTTCAAAGAATAGGCACAATTTGTTTACGGAATTAAAAAAGAATGTATTTTTTATAAGTCTTTTCTACGTTTCTTTGCAAATTTACAATAATTATTATTTATTTAAACATTTTCTATAAACATATTCAGAGTTTGGCTGTTTTTCAAGAAATAGGCTCTTTTCTATGTTGCTTTGTAAATTTACCAGAATTATGAATCATTTAAACAATATCCATAAAGAAATTCAGAGTTTGCCTATTTGTCAACGAATAGGCTACATTTTTTTACAGAATTATCTAAGAATATCTTTCCGATGAATTTCTCCTGTGATACTGTGTAAATTCTTGAGTATTATTAAATATTTAAACAATTTTCATAAGAAAATTGAGTTTAGCTATTTTTAAACTATTAGGCTCAATTTGTTTACAGGGTCAATTGAGAATGTCTTTTCGATGACTATTTCCTACAATACTTTGAAAATTTATAAGAATTATTATTAATTTAAATAATTTTCATAAACATATTCAGAGTTTGGCTATTTATAGAAGAATAGGCTCAATTTGTTCATGGAAGCAACAAAGTATGTATTCCCAATAAGACTTTCCTACATTTCTTTGCACTTCTATAATAATTAATAATTATTTAAACAATATTCATACATATATTTAGAGTTTGGGTATTTTTCAAGGAATAGACAAAATTTGTTTACGGAGTCAACAAAAATTGTATTTCCGATGACATTTTCTATGTTTTTTTGTAAATTTATAAGAATTATTAATTATTTAAACAACTGTCAACATTTGACAAAAAAAATTTTGTTTGCAAAAAACATGATAAAGTAAAAAAAAAAAGTCAGGTTCTCCGTGAAAAAAGGCATTAAAAAAATTATCATTCGCAAAATTTTGGGAAATTACTGGAGGAAATTATATTTAGAAACATTTAAATATTGAAGAAATGAAAAAAATTGAATGAACAAAAGTGCAGGCCGTGAGAATCGAACACGAAATCTTTCGCTCGTGAACTTGAAGCGCTACTGCCTGAGCTACAGGTCGATTGCTCTCTTTAAAGAAATTATAAGCCGAAACTAAAATTCACAATCGGCGGTCTCCCTTTGTAAATGAATAAATAATACCAAAATATTCCATTTTTAGGGTTTTGTAGTCCCGGACAGAAATTCTTATGGTTTCGGTCGAGAGCCGTCAGTCCGTCCATGGAGGGGAGGAAATCAGGGGAAGGGAAGTAGTAAAGGGGTAGCAAGGGGAGGAGAGAGAATGTGGGGAGGGTAAATAAAGGAAGTAGGGGAGGGCAGAGACTGGTAGTGATGATAGAGAGTGGTGATGAAACAGGAGTTGTTAATGAGGGGAATTGAGGGCGGGGGGAGGTAATGGAACGGAGGAAGTAAGGTTCATGGAA
This sequence comes from Andricus curvator, assembly GCA_932195095.1. Classification (NCBI taxonomy): domain Eukaryota; kingdom Metazoa; phylum Arthropoda; class Insecta; order Hymenoptera; family Cynipidae; genus Andricus; species Andricus curvator. The sequence continues at coordinate 218,356 of CAKNYM010052133.1, read as the reverse complement.
GTAGGGGGAGTGATGAGAGAGCAAGTAGGAGAGAGGAGGTGGAAAAGTGATGAGATGGTGAGTAGGGGAGGGGTTGTAGGGAAGTGGAAGGAGTGTGAGAGCATCAGAGGGGAGGAGACGATGATTATAGGATCGGATAGGATCTGATTGGACAGTATAGGATAGAATAGAAAGAGCTGGTGGGAGAGGAGGGAATAAGGGAGGGAGAGGAGATTTGGGATCAATCTACTAAAATTACCAATTGTAATATTTTTCTGAATTATTTTTATTTATATTACCAGGAAAAACTAAATCATCTTTGCATTCATAAAAGTCTATATTTTCTCGACAGGAACCACCAACTGAGGTAGTGACATCGTTAAACCAGAAACCCGACGCCTCCGGAAGTGGAGGATCGTCCTCCTCGTCTTCACTAGTTCCAACTATTGAAGAGGATAACACGGCGGTTCAATTGAGGGCGCGGACTGTTGAGAGGCTTTGGAGTCTGACCGAAGATCTAAACGTCCTTTATAAGGAGAACTGGACTCGATTGGCTGCGCGAGAAGTCCTTGAGTTTCAGGAGAGCCTGGCACGTGACTTGAGAAGACCTCTTTCGTCTTCGGTCTACGAATCCGTCAAACCACCCGGACCCCGACGTCGAGATACACACGAGAGGCAATCGCACTTGCGGAGATGGACCTTCAGCAGCAGCCTCCTTTACTCACTCACCCTTATCACCACTATTGGTGAGTCAGCACTTTCAGAACTTTCCCCAAAAGTCATTTCATCTAATCTGGCCCGCCTGTAACACAAGCTGCATTAATATTCCCCAAATTATATTTTCCCTAATATTTATTTTACCTTATATCATTCGACCGAACAGCAATTTGCTATCATTTTTATCTATCGTAATTGCCAATCTACCTTATTTCTATTTTTCGGAACACCATTTGCCATAATTTTTATATTTCCGAATTACGATTTGACATTATTTTTATTTTATCGAATAAGCAGATAACCTAAAATGAAATTAAACGAAACGCCATCTGTCATAACCCCAATGTCATCGAAACTGCATGTTACATCAATTTCATTGTTTCTAAAATGGCGTCAAGCATTCTGATTGGCTGATTCGTATTTCACGGGATTATTCAGCCAATCAGAATTCGGGGCGCCATTTTAGGAATAATTACATGTATGCTACCTGTAGTTTCGACGGTGGTCGTGTGGTGGCGCCAGCTATGCAGTTGGCCTATGATCGTTGCAAATGCATGGCAAAATAATAAAATTGAATATAATAACACATTAAAAGTAATTTATTGACAGTGTTAAATAATATTTGAGTGTTTTGAATGATCTTTGCGACATTTTCCATCTTCTAAGCGAAAGAAAACGGAGAAAAACTGCTTTTAGATGTAAAAATCTGCATCTATTTACAGATGCTCCAAAATATCCTCGGTGTTGAAATTTTGAGCTTTAGATCATAAAAAAATGATACCTTAATATATTTTCAGGTTGACCGCTGGACCGGGAAACCGGCAATTTTATGAGGCCGGGAAATGACGAATTTATTTTTTGACCGGGAATTTTCCAAATATTTGAAAAAAAAATCGGTCCAAGTTTGATTTTAACAGTTTTTTAAATAATTAGTTGAATTGTTATCTGTTTCAATTATATCATTCAGTTGACAATGCGTAATTCAAAGATCTTTCACTTAAAAATTTTCTATATTCGATTTCAATTTTTAAGCGTACATTTGTTACTAAAAGAATTTAAAAATGCGGTTTTAAAGACTTAAAAATTTAAAAATTAGAAGCATTTCAAATCGAAAATTTTTGATAGAAAATCTTTTTAGTTCATCAACTGCGAATATAAATTATGATGATTGTTAAAATTGAACTGTGCATTAAGGATTAACAAGTGAATAATAATGAATAATTAAATAAATATATATAATAATAAATAATTAAATAATTAAAATCAATTTAAAATTTAAGAATTTCCATCAGATTTTATCGTTAAAAATAAAACTGAATAAATTGGAAAATCTTGGTAGTTAAACAAATGTAAACGCATGATTGAAACTTTATAAACTATTTAAAATTGTAAAATAACTTCAAAACAATATATTCATACCTAAAGACTTTTATTGAATTGAAAAATATTGTTTTAGTCTAAAATTTGAAACTTTGAAATGTAAAATTTTTTAATTATGAAAAATAACAATTGCTGAATATTTATACATTTTTTAATGTTCATTTAAAATCATTAATTGTAAATCAAATATTCAAAATGAAACAAAAAAATTTCAAAAAATGTAATTTGCAAGTAAAATTGTTGAATTTTGATGTATAGTAAATATTAAACACCTATTATTATTCCTAGAAAAAATTCAAGTCAAGCCTAATTTAGAAGAAAATATAGATTTGTGCAGGTTTCGAACAAAAAATTTAGAAGATTTTTCAGAATTGTGAAAGGCTTCAAAAGAATAGAAAACATTTTCTTAAGATTCCCAGGTAAAATGAAAATGACTTTTTATTTTGGAAAATTAATTTTAAGACAATATTTAAAAAGATTTTAAAAAATTTCTAGAATTTTCAAAAATGAATCTGGAAGATTTTAAGGAAATATTTTTTATTTTGTAGGATTCAAACGAAATTTAAGGAAGAACTCGAATCATTTTGAAAGATGTTTAGAAGGTCTGAAAAAATTTAAAAATTAATTCATAATTTGAAAAAATGTAAAACAACGTGCAGATGTTTGAAGATTTTGAAATAAAATTTTGAAGATTTTTAAGGATTTTTAAACTATTTAAAATAAAAATATTTATAATCGTTCAATTTTTAATGTTTCTAGCTTAAAATTGTTCAAAATTATTTGCAGCTCAGTTTTTATTACTTCAAATGGACACATTTTCAGCTTTAGAGTTAGAATTTTTTACTTTCTTTGACCGTGAAAAATGTTAGCGAACCGGGTAAAAAGCGGAAATGACGGGGAATTTTTTTCTGTGATTAAAACGGCCAGGCTGATTTTCAAATTTTCATGTTTAAAAAAATGAACCAAAAAGATACATTGTAAACAAATTTAATTAATTTTAATGAATTCATTTAAAAATTTGTTTTTTGGCATAACAATTTTCATGAAATTTAGCTTAAGATTTAAGACGAAAAGAGAATTTTGATAATACTTGTTTTTAAATTAAACATAAACTAAAGTTAGTAAAAAAAAAAATTTATTTAGGAATTATAAAATCGTTATTTTTGTAAACAAGAGGTTTTCATGAATAAAATTTTTTAAATAAAAACGTACCAATGAGATTTGCAGAGAATCTTTTAAGGAATAAAATAAGCACTATAGCATCAGAATTAAATGAAAATTGCAACTTTTACGTAAAGAGAAAAAAAACATTAAACTATAAATAGTTTATTGTCGAGTAAGGAAAACCCGAAATATTTTTTTCAAAAGCTCACCTCGAGTTCTTTTCCAAAATTAGTTATAATTAACATTAGCATATTTTCCTCGATTTTATAAATCATTGTTAACAAGTTTCATTTTTTGAACATGAAATAACATATGACAAATACTAAGAGGCATAAGAAATTTATATATAGATTTATATAAAATTGATTATTTTCTATTAAAAAATTGTTATTAATTTTTTGTTGCGGTGAAAGCATATGCGATTCGCTTGAATGAATTTTAGGTTATGTGCTTATTCGGTAGAATGAGAATTATGTCACACTGTAATTCGGAAAAATAAAAATTATGTCATACAGTAATTCGGAAAAATGAAAACAAAAAGTAAAATAAAAATGAAATAAATTGGCAATTAAGATCAATAAAAATATAGCAAATTGATATTCGGTCGAATGATTTTAGGTAAAATAAATATTAGGGAAAATAGAATTTGAGGAATATTCATGCACCTCCAACACCAACACCAATTTCATTTTCAGTATCAATTTCCAATAACATCCACAACTTCTATTTCGATAACCAATATTCGGATCCTGTTATTTACGGAAAATTAAGATTTAATTCAATTGGAAATACGCACTTCAATGCCATCAATACACTAAAAAAAATAAAGTTACGTTTTACAAAAATTTCATTCTGATTACTAAAAATTTGGTTGTGATTACTAAAGAAGTGGTTGGTGTAACAAAACGATTTGTCTCAAACAACATTTTTTTCAAGTACCTTTTACAGAGTGCACAGTCTTTCCCCTATTCCTTTGTGTTTTCCCTTTTTTCAAACTCCCCTTTTTCCCCTATTCTCGAAAAGCTTCCCCTTTTCCCCTTTCTCTTTAAATATACGACATTTGAAAATACAATTTTTTGTTTTACATCTAAAAAATTATTCTATTCAAAACTAGAATATGCTACCGCGACTAGTGAAAACTTTTTTTTTTAACTTAGAGAATTATGTTTTTTTATTAATAATTTTGCTTTTAGAAATTTGACTTATGTAAAACTCAAATATTGAGGAACCGAATAAAATTTGTGAGGTAAAATATTTTTTCGTTAAATCTATGAAAATTAAATATTTTTGAAAATAATTTGGATCAAAATTCAAACAAGTAATACAAAATTTACAGCAGATCTTGATGACTTTTTTTGATTGAAGACAAATTTGATAAGTTTTAGAATTTAAATAGTTTTCACAAACTACCAAAAACCAGCTTTTAACAGTTCGGAAAATTTAGACGCAGTTCCTAGCACCTGTTCAATTTTTTTTTTCAAATATACGTTTCATATCATATTTAAATAATGTAAAAATTGATCAAAATTTTAGAAACCTCTCACTCTTTCTGGAATGAAGAAATCTAAACTGTTCTTCGAGACAAAAAAAAATTGTATTTGTTTTTAATTAAAAATTTTAAAATTAAAATGTTCTTTTATTCAAAATTATTTTATCTCTTAGGGTTTCATTTGAAGGTGTTTATAATTAAGTCTTTTAATAAATTAAAAAAAAAATCAAGTCTTTTAGTTTCACTTCGAACGTTTACAAATTTTTAAATAGATACTCTTCAGTTGACCACTTAAATTTTTCAAATATAAGAATTTTTTTCAATTATTTAACTCATTTCAAAAACTTTCAGAGCTTTAAATATTAAAAAATTTTGATATCATGGATTGTTAAATAGCTTATGCTCATAATATTAGAAAATAAAAATTAGAAGGATTTCAACGAATTTCTAGGAAACTTTAGAAAACAAAATAAATTTTATTTAATGTGATATTAAGAACATCCAAAAATTTCAAAGGATTTTAAAGATTTGAAGTTATTTTATAATATTTCAACGAATTTCAAGAGATTTCGTTTCGAAAAATTTTAGAGTTCTTAATATTAAAAAATTTGTTGTAATTGATTTTGAAATACTTTATGTTTTTTATATTAGAAAATAAAAATCCAGGGACAATGTACTTTAACTTTTGACCAAATACTTCATTTTTGTATGAGATCATTCAATTTTAGATAAAAAAAATATGAATTTTCAGTAAAGAAGTTCATTTTTGATCCAAATTGATTAATTTTTGTCTTTCAAAGGAGACGACTTTTCAATAAAAAATAGAAATTTTCAATAACCTAGTTAAATTTTTGTTTAAATTAATTAATTCTCAACCAAAAAGGAAACGAAGTTTCCAAAAAGTACTTCAATTTTAAACAAAATATAGTAATTTTCAAAAAAGTACTGAAATTTTTCTCAAATACTTTCATTTTGTATTAGATACTTCAATTTCAGAGAGAAAAATATATAAAAAATGCGAATGTTCTATAAAACAGTTGAATTAAAAAAAACAAAATATTTTCAATAAACATAGATTAATTTAAGTGAAAAAATGAAGCCTAATTTTCAATAAAGAATATAGATTTTAAATCACATATTTATATTCTCAACCAAAGTAATAAATTTTCTAAAAAAAAAATAAGAATTTTTAAAAAGTACATGAATTTTCTACTAAAAATGCATTTCAATAAATTAATTTTCAACCAAAAAGGAAAAGAATTTTCAGTCAATAGGAATATTCTAGAAAACAGTCGAATTTTTAACAAAAATGTTCATTTTGAATCCAAACAGATTAAATTTTGTGAACAAAGGAAGACGAATTTTTAAGAAAATAAATTAATTTTCAATAACTTAGTTATTTCAGGAAATTAAATATTATTTAATTTAATGAATTTCTACGGATTTCAACACAAGGTATATAAAGAACAGAAAAAAATTTTTCAAGGATTTAAAGTTATTTTAAAAGTTTCCAATAAATTTCAAGAAGTTTCGTTTAAAAAAATGTTAGAATTCTTAATATTAAAAAATTTGTTGTAATTGATTTTGAAATACTTCATGCTTTTAATATTCAAAAACCAAAATGCAGGAAATTTATCAATTTTTGTCTTTATTAATTTAATTTAAATCTAGGGATTTTATTTATTAATTGTATTTCTTTTACAGAAATATGGTTAATTCCACAAAATCTATTTGTTCAACCAACAAAATGTTTTGATGTGACCACAAAAAATTTTATTAACCGTATCAAAATTTTTAATTGAATCAACCAAACGTTATAACAAATGATTTCGTTGGTAAACCAAACTGTTTTTTGCCTCGATAGCAACCAAAAAATTTAGTATGATAAAAAAATTTTTAATTTCAAAAAAAAAAATAAAAAATACAACATTTTTATAGTTCAAGCCATTAGAATGACATCTGGATAAGGACCATTTTTCCGAAATTCGGTTTTTATATATTTTAACCAATTGAGAATACTATTTATTTATTTATCAGGAATATGTACAAATAATTTCTCCTCCCACTCGAAAAAATTATTTGTGAAATTATGAGAGTGAGAACTGGATAAGGATAATTTTGTCTTCGGCCCTCCCAATTAGAAAATTTTGTTTCCTATTGCTTTCACATCTTCAATTTAGAGTTTTTGAGGAACACATGCTTCTTTAATTTTATGTAAATTTGATAAATTTGAAAAGCTATTGTAGAAAACTTTTTTTTACAAATATAAAATTTCATGTATGGTCCTTGTCCAGTTGTCATTCTCATTTTTTCAGTTTCAAGATTTCTATAGTAGTTAAAAATTTATTTTTGCCTATAATTTACGTGAAAAATGTGTAAGCCATTTAAATTTAATTTTCTGTATCCATTTAAATATCATCATCAATGTTTATTTCAATATCCAATATCAATATTCGGATCCTGCTGTGTACGAGTAATTAAAGTTTAATTAAATTGGACATACTCATTCCTATACCACTACTATTAGGGTACGCATTACAAATTTTAATATTTCCAAAACGCTAACCTAATTTTTTGGTTTGTAAAAAAATGTCATAATTTTTCTTTTATGATTTCCAGAATTTTATTTATTATAGCGAGAACATTTTAGTATATTTAATTTGAATGACACAATTTTTTCATTTATTTACGATTCTTTAAAATTAGCAGATTATTTTTTTTATGAACAAAATAGCACACGCCGCGTGTGGAATCATTCGACACTGTACTTTAAATTTTTTGTTAACATTCAAAAAACATAAAAAAAATATATTTTTAAAGTATTTCCAGATGAACTATTTATTAAAGTGCATGATGAAACTGAAAAAATTCAAAATCTGCAATTCAACATTTTATTTGATCAAGACAGATGCATACAACAGTATTTTAATTTATATTTGACACGAGCGCAATTTAATACCTTTATTGTTCATTAACAGTCAAAATGGAATTTTTACAATAAATTAAAAATAACCATTTTCCTATATTTGAATTGCTTTATTTACATTTGAATGATACTTTCGAAAATCAAAACTTAACACAAACGGTTAATTTTTGCTAATTCTATTAAAAATCCCTAAAAAATTCAAAATTCAAAATATTTGAATGAAAATCAATCTTTTTCAATTAAAAAATTAGGAGTTTGGCTATTTTTCGAAGAATAGGCTCAATTTTTCACAGAATAGAGTAATAATATTTTTCCGATGCCTTCTTTCTCTAATTCTTTGCGAATTTGCAATAATTAATCATTATCTAAACAATTTTTACAAACAAATTAAGAGTTTGGCATATTTCAACGAATAGGCTCAATTTTTTTACGGAATCAGAAAAGAAAGTTTTTCAAATAACACTTTCTTATGATACTTGGCAAATTTACAATAATTAATTATTATTTAAACAATGTTTATGAACGTCTTCGGAGCTTGGCTGTTTTTCAAGGAATAGGCACAATTTGTTCACTGAGTCAACTAAGAATATCTTTCGGATGACTCTTTTCTATGTTGCTTCACAAATTCAGATTTTGGCTATTTTCAACCAACAGTATAAATCTTTTTAAAGAATTAACGAAGAATATTTTGCAGATTACTTTTTTCGATGATACTAAGAAGAGTCTTCCTGATGACTATTTGCTATGTTGCTTCTTCAAATGCACAAGAATGATTAATTCTTTGAACAATTTACATAAAAAAATCAGAGTTTGGCTATTTTTCAAAGAATAAGCACAACTTGTTCACGGAATCTACAAATAATGTATTTCTAATAAGAATTTCCTACGTTACTTTGGAAAATTAAAGATAATGTTCAATTTTTCAAACATCTTTTATAAACATATTTAGGGTGTGTCTATTTTTCAACGAATAGGCACAATTTGTTTACGGAGTCAACTAAGAATGTCTTTCCGATGACACTTTTCTATGTTGCTTTACGATTTCAGATTTTGGCTATTTTCAACAAACATGCTAAATTTTTTTATAGAATTAACCAAGAATAACTTTCCGATTATTTTGTTGTATCGTTCTGAAGACTCTTTTCTATGGTGCTTCTGTAAATTTACAAGAATGATTAATATTTTAAACCATTTCCATAAACAAAATTCAGAGTTTGGCTATTTTTCAACGGATAGGCTCAATTTTTTACAGAATTAGGTAATAATATCTTTCGGATGACTTTTTTCTATGATGCTCTGCACATTTCCAAGAATTAATCATTATTTATACAATTTTGATAAACAAATGAAGAGCTTGGCGATTTTTCAACAAAAGGCTCAATTTTTTTACGGAATTAATGAAGAAAGTTTTTCAAATAACTCCTTCCTATGATACTTTGCAAATTTACAATAATTATTAATCATTTGAACAATGTTCATAAACATATCCAGAACTTAGCTTTTTTTCAAGGAATAGGCACAATTTTTCTACGAAGTCAACTAAGAATATATTTCCGATGACTCTTTTCTATGTTGCTTCTGTAAATTTACGAGAATAATTAATTATTTAAATAATTTCCATTAACAAATTCAGAGTTCGGCTATATTTTAAGGAATAGGCACAATTTATTTACGGAATCAACAAAGAATGTATTTCTGATAAGTCTTCCCTATGTTACTTTGCAAATTTACAATAATTATTATTTATTTAAACATTTTCTATAAACATATTTAGAGTTTGGCTATTTTACAAGAAATAGGCACACTTTTTTTACGGAGTCGACTAAGAATGTCTTTCCGATGACTCTTTTTTATGGTGCTTTGTAAATGTACAAAAATGATTATTCAACATTTTTTATAAACATATTCAGAGTTTGGCTATTTTTCAAGGAATAGGCACAATTTATTTACGGAATCAACAAAGAATGTATTTCTAATAAGTCTTCCCTATGTTACTTTGCAAATTTACAATAATTATTATTTATTTAAAATTTTTCTATAAACATATTTAGAGTTTGGCTATTTTACGAGAAATAGGCACAATTCTTTTACGGAGTCGACTAAGAATGTCTTTCCGATGACTCTTTTTTATGGTGCTTTGTAAATTTACAAGAATTATGAATCATTTAAACAATTTCCATAAACAAATTCAGAGTTTGGCTATTTGTCAACGAATAGGCCACATTTTTTACATAATCATCTAAGAATATCTTTCCGATTACTTTTTCCTGTGATATTTTGTAAATTCTTATGTATCATTAAATATTTAAACAATTTTCATAAGCAAATGGAGAGTTTAGCTATTCTCAAACTAATAGGTTCAATTTGTCTACAGGGTCAATTGAGAATGTCTTTTCGATGAATATTTCCTACGGTACTTTGAAAATTTATAAGAATTATTATTAATTGAAATAACTTTCATAAACATATTCCGAGTTTGGCTATTTATAGAAGAATAGGCTCAATTTTTTTACGGAAGCAACAAAGTATTTATTCCCAATAAGACTTTCCTACATTGCTTTGCACTTTTACAATAATTATTAATTATTCAAACAATGTTCATACATCTATTCAGAGTTTGGGTATTTTTCAAGGAAGAGACAAAATTTGTTTACGAAGTCAACTAAAATTGTCTTTTTGATGACTTTTTTCTATGTTTTTTCGTAAATTTACAATAATTATTAATTATTTGAACAACTTTCATATAAAAATTCAGAATTTTGCTATTTTTCAACGAATAGGGTCAATTTTTTACAGAGTTAACTAACAATATCTTTCCGATGACTTCCTTCTATTATGCTTTTGAAATTTTCAAGATTTAATTATTATTTAAACTATTTTTATAAGCAAATTGAGAGTTTGACCATTTTTCGAAGAATAGGCTTCAAATGATTTTCATAAACAAATTCAGAGTTTAACTATTTTTCAGCTCACATAAAAACAAACATGTCGCTATAAACTTTTTAATAATAAATACAACTTTTCTATCTGAACTATAATGTTAAAATCGAAACCATTTGAAACTTTTAAGCAAATTCATTTTTATAAGAAAATATATGTACTATATATTTAATAAGAATTGAAAAAGCATACAGATTTAATAATGGTAACAACTTTCGTTTTCAATAATTTCAGTCTTTTTTCTTTTTGTTAATTTCTCCCAGTAATTCAATAATCTCTTCAATTGAATGATATTTTGCTTTATCATGATTTTCTGGAATGATTTGTCTCTTGCAATATATTATTATTACCTATCGTACTATGTCTATTTATTCTTATAACCCCGGTGAAACAGAGGTCTATTCACTGGACATTTGGCCAGAGGAGAGGAAAACTGCAGAAAACCACCTCCCTAGCTCAGCCAGCTTTTCGACAGTCGAGTTTGAATGCAGACATTCGAGCCTACCCAGTTTTCATTGAAACAGAAACTCTCTTGAAATTTGTAGAATAGCAAAAAAAATTAAAATAAGATGCAAAATAGAGATTACCAGGAATTCATGAAACGACTCTTGAAAAATAGAGTTATGACGATACCAAAAAACGATTTTCAATCATTCACTTCACCTGTTTGATTGAGGTTGAACAAAGTCTATTATAATTTTTCATTACAGAGCCGGGCTTAAATTTTTGTAATTAAAATTTACAGATTACTTTATATAGTTAAATTTAATTTTATACTAAACCTGCATAACATTTTCAAATCAAACTGCTTTTTATGTTTAATTCAAGAATACATTTCTGCAATTAATTAATTTTAATTACTATCCAAAGGAAAAAAATTCGGTAAAAACTTTGAATCAAATTGCTTTTTTTTTGCAACTTTTTTAATGTGCTTGTTAAATAAATATACTGGCGAATAAATAAGGGTTAATATGAAGCATGTGATACTTCTCTGATTAAAAAATAAAATTTAAATTCGTATCGAGACATTAAGGACCATTCAAGACAAAAAGACGAATGTTGTAGAAGGCAGTTGAAGTTTAAACCCAAAAAGATAAATTTTTGATAAAAAGTGAATTTTTATCCAAGAGAGAGGAATTTTCTAATATAAAGGATGAATTTCTAATCCAAAAGAACAAAGTTTTAACAAAATAGTTGATCTTTCGAAAAAAAACAGATTTTAACAAAATTTTATAATTTTTTATAAAATAATTAAGTCTTCAACAAAATAGTTGAACTTTTGGCCAAATAACTGAATTGTAAACCTACAAGGATGAAACTTCAATCAAGAAGATTAATTTTCTACCAAAACACAAATTTTAAACAAAATACGTGAATTTTCAACCAAATAGTTGAATTTAAAGCTAAAAAGACGAATTTTTTAAAAAACAGCTGCACTTTTGATCCGAAAAGTTTAATTTTTGATAAAAAGTTCATTTTTATCCAAGACAGATAAATTTTTAAACAAGAAAAATGACTTTTCTACCATAAAAGATGAATTTTTAATCCAAAAGGACGAGTTTTTAACAAAATAGTTGAATCCCTAACCAAAACAGATTAATTTTCAATCAAGCAGTTGTATTTCTAACTAAAAAGGATAAATTTCTTACCAAAGAAGACGAATTTTCAATAAAATAGATGAATTTCCAACCAGAAAATATCAATTTTCAAGTAAAAACAGAACAGTTACATTTTCAGTCCAAAAATTTTTAACCAAATAAAAAAACGAATTTTTCGTAACATAGTTGAATTTTTAACGAAATACATAAATTTCAACCAAATAGTTGAATTTTGAACTAAAAAATATAAGTGTTGCAAAATTTGTAAATAAACAGTTAAATTTACAATTGAAGAAAGTAATTTAAAAAAAATTTTTTTTAATTATCGGCAATTTGAATTCAACGAAAAAAAAAACAAACAATTTGCAACAAAATAGTGAAGTTTTCGAACTGAAAAGTCTGAAGTTTTAGAAAACAGTTGACTTACGATCAATAAATTAAAAATTTTCAACAAAATACATACATTTTTAAAAAATACTTGAGTTTTCAACTTATAAAGGAAAAGTTTCCAACCAAAAATTAAATATCACAAATTTTATTTTCCAAGATTACTTTAATATTTTTTCCATATTTTGCACTAATTTTAATAAAATGCATCATTTCAATGAATTTATATTATTACAATTCATAATATGCATTGGTATTGAAAGAAAAGTATTTTCATTGTCTTGTTTTTATAATTCAAAAAAAAATGGCTTATGCGTCGTTTTACCATAAATTTAATTTTTTTATTTTCAATGTTCTTTTTACGATTCAAGCTAAAAATACGCATCCTAGCGTAAGGTGATTCTGAAAAAATTTGTAGATACAATTTAGGCGAAAAATTTTGTTAAATAAAATGTTATTGTAGCTTGTGTCCTTTTTCCAAAAAGTTAATTTTTTTTATTTCCAGTATATTTTCATAACAACAGTTTATAACAAATTTGTAGATATTTTTTGGTTGAACAACTTTGGTCTTTTTATTTTTCTCGTCTCTTGTGTCGTTTTTCCAACAATTTAATCTTTTTATTTTTAATCTTATTTTTTACGATTAAAAGAAAATCTACTAGTCGTATCTTGAAATTATTAATAACAAATTTGTAGATCCTTTTTGGGTGAACAACTTTTGTTTATTCATTTTTTTCATAGCTTGTGTCGTTTGTCCAAAATTTTTTAATTTTTTTATTTTTAATGTTGTTTTTTACGAATAAAACAAAAACTACGCATTCTTTCAAACAATTATTACCAAAAAATTTGTAGCTCATTTTGGGTGAACAACTTCTGAAATTACTTTTTTTCGCAGCTTGTGTCGTTTGTCCAAAAATTTAATTTTTTTATTTTTAATGTGGTTTTTTAAGAATAAAACAAAAACTACGTGTCGTATGAAAAAAGATTGATAACAAATTTGTAGACCTTTTTTGATTGCACAATTTTTGTTGATTCATTTTTTTCATATCTTGCATAGTTTGGCCGAAAAATGGAATTTTTTATCATTTTTTGTACGATCAAAATTTGAATTTTAGATTTTTCAAGAAAATTCAAAAAGTTATGACAATATTAAAGGGTGTTTAGAAAACAACCTTTTTTCCTTTTGAATTTTTTTTCATATCGTACGTTGTTTGACTTAAATTGTTAATTTTCATTTTTTTATTTATTTTTTTATTTGAAAATGCTATAACTCTGATAATTTCCTTTTTATCGAAAAAAGTCATTTAAATAAATTGTTCAAGTTTGTTAGTACTATGGAGAGACGTACATAGAATTTTCAAATCTTGAAAAAAAAATTGTCTTAAAATATTTTAAAATATTTTAAGCTCTAACCAAATATTTTACTTTTCTAACAAAATAGATGAATTTTCAAGCCAAAAAAAAACGAATTTCCTACAAAAAAGCTGTATTTTTAATCCTAAAAATATGAATTTTCAACAAAAAAGTTAATTCAGAACCAATTAGTTAAATTTTCAATTAAAATAATGATTCATCAAAAAAAAATTAAAAAGTAGTTCAAAAATAATAGTTAATATTATAACAAAAAAAAATGTTCTAATTTTTAATTAAAAACAGTTGAATGCAACGAAAAAAGATAAATTTTCAACTAAATGCTTCAATCCTGAATTAAAACAGATTGATTTTCGAAAAAGCAGTTGCATTTTTTACCAAAAAGGATACATTTTCGAACAAGAAGTATTTTTCTACCAAGAAATACGAATTTTTAACAAAATGTTTACATTTTCAACCAATAAGATTAACTGTCTACCAAACAAGAAAAAGGAACTGTCAGTAAAACTCATGAATTTTCAACCAGAAAAGACCGATTTTAAATTCAAAATATAAATTTTCAAACAAAAATAGAATAGCTACATTTTTAGCAAAGAAAACTAATTCTCAACAAAAAAAAACGAATTTTTAACAAAATAGTTGAACTTTCAACAAAGACATTAATTTTTCACCAAAAAGTTGCTTTTTTAACCAAGAAGTTTAATTTTTTAGAAAAGGAAAATGCATTATCATCAAAATACATCAATTTTTAACCAAATACTTAAATTTTCAACTAAAAAAGATAAATTTTCAACAAGAAATAAAGGAGTTGAATTTTCAGTTAAAAAATAAATTGTCAACCAAAAATTAAACAAACTTTTAATGAAATAATTAGATTTCAAACCAAAAATTTAATGGTAGGCTTTTCAACGAAAGGTAACTTTAAACCAAGAATAGTGGGGAAAAAAAAATTCTTATTTCCTTCTATTGATTCAGTTCAAGTTTAAGCGAAAAAACGAGAAAAAGGAAAAGTTTCTTCAAAAGAGGGCAAGAAATAATAATTCTTAAAAAAAGGGGAAGAGAGTTTATGGACAGCCCCTAATCTATTAATTTAGCCCTTCAACGGCCAAGCCTAGAACCCGTTGAATAAAAATTCTGAAAAAATTCAGGAATAATGGTTATTTTCTGATCGATCTTTGCAATGAAATTTTATTTTTATAATTTTCTTGGTTTCTTTATAGTATACGATAACTTATAACTACCTAAAGAGATGTGAAATAAACCACTTTGATCTAATCCACGTACAGTGAACTCTCACTTATTCCAAGGCTCAGTTATTCCAATGCTCACTTATTCCAAAGCGCACTTATTCCAAGGCTCACTTATTCCAAGTCTCTTCCGCTCGGATATTTCAGTGGCGAAGCCCCTTCTCCTCCTACCACTGTCCCTCTACGGCCTCGCTCGCTACAGTGGCTGACCAATTAAAAAGAGGCCCGAAGAACGTGAGGCCCTCGTTTGCTGCAAGGGCGCACACATGCTTACAGCGCGCGCATCCATACAAGGCAGATGCAGCCAACGAACGTTGCTTGAGAAAATCACCCCACGACTCGCGGTAGAGGTGGGGTCCCCTGCAGACTTGGAATATCCGAATGTTTTTTTTCGGCTCTTGGAATAAGTGAGAGTTCAGTTTATTTATCCTATAGAATTATAAGCTTGTTACATGGAATGACATGCCAAAAGAATTTAATTGAAGTATTCTTATACCATAGTATCAAATAGTTGTAATTTATTATTCATTGTTCGATTGATGGTTATATGAAATTTCATTTCTATTTCGTATTTAAAAATAGGAGAGGGGGCAGCTTCATTATCACATGACATTTTGAGCGGGGTTTCACCGAAATCTCAGAAATGGTCACAAAAGGGGGGGGGGGGGGGGATGAGTAAAAAATCTCTGAAAATGGCATCACGTAATATGCGGACAACCCCCAAATCTTTAATTCAAGTAAGAACAAATAAAAATGTAAATAACAATATAAATGTTATGGTATTTATACATTATTCAGGAATATTCCATTAGCTTAATCCACATAATGCTTAGAGATAGAATATACAGGTGGTTGTATATATTTCCTTCAACTCGGGTCAGTTCTTACGTATCTCCCTGGGGAGCATGACCTGCATATTAAGTTACTATATAGCAGAGAATCAACCATTCCCGAAGCAACAGCCTTGCATTTCATCCTGACAAATATCTTATCTCCCTTCCCAACCTGACAGATGTTATTCATAAGAAACTTTTTCTCCAGAGAAAGAAATCTTGCCTCTTAGAATCTACAATACATAATTTTTTGTAATATAGGAATTAATTAAACAACTTTTTCAACTAAAATTGTGCAAACAAATTTGCATAGTGGGGCAAAAAAAGTACACGTGGACAAATAAATTGTTAGCCTATACTATTCATCCGATTTGAACGTTTTTCTCATGAAAGCTTTTCCAATTTTGAAAAGATTCGTGTGATTAGATTTTTTTAAATTGTTTAAAAATGTGTTATTTAACAACAAAGTTGAATTTTGTTTAACTTTTTCCAAGTGCCATTTCTTTTAAGACATTCAGATTGATCAAACAAGATCTTGAAACAGTGTTTGAAATATATCGGAATAATTTCCAGTTAGTTAGAATAATTAGAAAAATTGCTACTGTGTTTAGTTACAAATTAATGAAGAAAATTCATTTTTGAGATTGGTGATGTTTAGCTCATTGAAATTAATAGATTTTGTAAGGAATGTGAGAGAAACGAATGTTTCATTACCATTGATTAAGAATAGATGCTTTTTGGTAATTGTTTAAACAATTTTAATAAAGAAATTCACAGTTTGGCGATTTTTCAATGAATAGGCTCGATTTTTGTTCAAGGAATCATCTAGATATGTCTTTCCGCTGACTCTTCACTATGATACTTTGCAAATTGACAACAATTATTCATTGTTTAATCAATTTTCATAAACTAATTCAAAGTTTGGCGATTTTTCAATGAATAGGCTCAATTTTTGTTTACGGCATAAACTATGGATATCTTTGCTATGACATTTCGAAAATTGACGACATTTATTTATTATTTAAATGATTTTCATGAACAAATACATAGTTACAATGAATGGGTTCAGCTTGAATACTTTGCAAATTGACAACAACGATTCATTATTTAAACAATTGTTATGAAAAAATACATTTTTTTTTAAATATCATTGATTCTTTTGTCATACCAATTGGTCAATTATCTGCAGAGGTTCAGGAAGCGCGAAATAAAGACCTGAAAAGAATTCCAAAAAATAATACAAGAAAATCATCTCCAGTCGAAGATGCACGAAGACTTGTTGCACTATTTGTTGTGTTCTGCTGATCTTTATTTGGGAAGCGTGAGATATCAGTTTCCTCAAATTGAGTGATCACTGCTTGCAGAAGCTAAATCACTGCTTTTATGTACTACGTGAGTTCATTGGATTGAGAAACAATCGAAGTTTGCAATCAGAAAAAAATGGACACAAAAAGCATTTGTTCATAGCAATTGTTTAAATAATGAATAATTCTTGCCAATTTGCAAAGTATCATAGCAAAGAGTCATCAGAAAGAGATCCCTAGTTTATTCCATAAACAAAAATTGAGCCCATTCGTTGAAAAATCGCCAAACTGTGAATTTGTTTAAAAGGATCATAGCAAAGAGTCATCGAAAAGAGATCCATAGTTGATTCCGTTTACAATACGTGAGCCCATTCATTGTAACTGTGAATTTGTTTACAAAAATTGTTTAAATAATGAATAAATGTTGCCAATTTGCAAAGTATCATAGCAAAGAGTCATCGGAAAGAGATCCATAGTTGATTCAATAAACAAAAATGGAGCCTATTCATTGAAAAATCGCGAAACTGTGTATTTGTTTATGAAAATTGTTTAAAAAATGAATTATTGTTGCCAATTTGCAAAGACTCTTTGGAAAGAGATCCCAAGTTGATTCCGTAAACAAAAATTGAGCCCATTCATTGAAAAATCGCCAGACAGTGAATTTGTTTATAAAAATTGTTTACATAATGAATAATTGTTGCCAATTTACAAAGTATCATAGCAAAGAGTCATCGGGAAAAAGATCCCTAGTTGATTCCATAAACAAAAATTGAGTCTATTCGTTGAAAAATCGACAAACTGTGAATTTGTTTATAAGAATTGTCTGAATAATGAATAATTGTTGCCAATTTGCAGAGTATCATTACAAAGAGTCATCGGAAAGGGGTCGCCTAGTTGATTCCATAAACAAAAATTGAGCCCATTCATTGAAAAATCGCCAGACAGTGAATTTGTTCATAAAAATTGTTTACATAATGAATAATTGTTGCCAATTTATAAAGTATCATAGCAAAGAGTCATCGGGAAAAAGATCCCTAGTTGATTCCATAAACAAAAATTGAGTCTATGCGTTGAAAAATCGGCAAACTGTAAATTTGATTATAAAAATTGTTTAAATAATGAATAATTGTTGCCAATTTGTAAAGTATCATCACCAAGAGTCATCGGAAAGGGATCCCTAGTTGATTCCATAAACAAAAATTGAGTCTATTCGTTGCAAAATCGTCAAACTGTGAATTTGTTTATAAGAATTGTTTGAATTGTGAATAATTGTTGTCAATTTGCAAAGTATTATAGCAGAGAGTCATCGAAAAGACATTCCTAGCTGATTTCGTAAATCAAAATTGAACCTGTTCATTAGAAAATCGCCAAACTGTGAATTTGTTTATAAAAATTGTTTAAATAATGAATAATTGTTGCCAATTTTCAAAGTATCATAGCAAAGAGTCATCGGAAAGAGATTTCTAGTTCATTCCATAAAGAGAAATTGAGCCTATTCATTGAAAAATCGCCAAACTATGAATTTGTTTATAAAAATTGTTTAAATAATGAATAATTGTGGCCAATCTGCAAAGTATAATTACAAAGAGTCATGGGAAAGGAATCCCTAGTTGATTCCATAGACAAAAATTGAGCCTATTCATTAAAAAATCGCTAAACTATGAATTTGTTTATAAAACTTGTGTAAATAATGAATAATTCTTGTCAATCTGCAAAGTATCATTAGAAAGAGTCATCGGAAAGCAATCCCTAGTTGATTCCATAGACAAAAATTGAGCCTATTCATTGAAATCGCCAAACTGTGAATTTGTTTATAAAAATTGTTTAAATAGTGAATAATTATTGACAATTTGCAAAGTATCATAGCAAAGAGTAATCGGAAAGAGATCCGCAGTTGATTTCATAAACAAAAGTTTAGCCTATTCATTGAAAAATCGCCAAACTGTGAATTTGTTTATAAAAATTATTTGAATAATGAATAATTGTTGCCAATTTGCAAAGTATCATAACAAAGAGTCATCGGAAAGAGGTCCCCAGTTCATTTCATAAACAAAAATTGAGCCTAGTCATTGAAGAATCGCCAAACTATGAACTTGTTTATAAAAATTGTTTGAATAGTGAATAATTGTTGACAATTTGCACAGTATCATAGCAAACAGTAATCGAAAAGAGATCCCTAGTTGATTCCATAAACAAAAATTCAGCCTATTCATTGACAAATCGCCAAACTGTGAATTTGTTTATAAAAATGGTTCAAATAATGAATAATTGTTGTTAATTTCCAAAAGTGTCATAGCAAAAAGTCATAGGAAAGACATCCCTAGTTGATTCCTTAAACAAGAATTGCGCCTATTTTATAGAAAATCGCCAAACTGTGAATTTGTTTAAATAATTAATAATTGTTGTCAATTTGCAAAGTATCATAGCAAAGAGTCATCGGAAAGACATACCTAGTTGATTTCATAAACAAAATTTGAGCCTAGTCATTGAAAAATCGCCAAACGTTGAATTTGTTTATAAAAATTGTTTAAATAATGAATAATTGTAGTCAATTCTTACAGCATCACAGCAAAGAGTCATCGGAAAGACATCCCTAGTTGATTCCATAAACAAAAATTGAGCCTATTCATTGACAAATCGCCAAACTGTGACTTTGTTTATAAAAATGGTTCAAATAATGAATAATTGTTATCAATTTGCAAAAGTCTCATAGCAAAGAGTCATCGCAAAGACATCCCTAGTTGATTCCGTAAACAAGAATTGAGCCTATTCTATAGAAAATCGCCAAACTGTGAATTTGTTCAAATAATTAATATTTTTTGTCAATTTGCAAAGTATCATAGCAAAGAGTCATCGGAAACACATCCCTAGTTGATTCCGTAAACAAAGATTGAGCCTATCCTTTAGAAAATCGCCAAACTGTGAGTTTGTTTATAAAAATTGTTTAGATTACGAATAATTGTTGTCACTTTGCAAAGTATCATATTTACGAGTCATCGGAAAGACATCCCATGTTGATTCCGTAATCCAAAGTTGAGCCTATTCATTGAAAATTCGCCAAGCTGTGAATTTGTTCATAAAAATTGATTTAACAAAGACCAAAAATGATCTATAGTTAATTAATTAATGGTAATAGCACCTTCATTTCTTTCACATTTTATACAAAATCCATTAATTTCAATAAGCTAAACATTGCCAATCCCAAAAAATGACTTTTCTTCATTAATTTGTTTATAACACAATAAAATTTTTTTAAATTATTCTAAACAACTGGAAATTATTCCCAGATACTTGAAACACTGTTTTAAGATCTTCTTTGATAAATGTGAATGTCTCACAAGAAATGGCACATGAGAAAAGTTAAAACAAATATTTCAACTTCATTGTTAAATAACAAATTTTTAAGCAATTCAAAAAAAATCTAATCGCACAAATCTTTTCAAAATTTAAAATCTTCCATTCAAAAAAAAAAGCCTAAATCGGATAAATAGAAAAATAGGAAAATTAAGAAAAAAATTTTTGCGGTTTAATCGCATTTTATTTTAAATTGCCTAATTTAAAATTGTTAAAAGATGCCATGTTATGAGTGTAAATTATTGAACGTTAAAATTTAAAAATTTCAAAATGAAAAAGGTTCAAGCTTTAATTCTAAAAATTGAAATTCAAAAGAGATCCAATTTGAGTATTTTAATTTGCAGCTTAGTTTTTATTTCTTCAAAAGACAAAATTGCCAGTTTGAGAGTTTAAATTTCTAATTTCTAATGAACTTGAACTTTAAAAAAAAAGTTTTCTCGATTACAATTATATCGAGTTAGAAAAGATAAAGTTTTAGTTTTCAATATTTTATGAATTGATAGACGAAAATTTTTTATTCTTAAGAATTTTATTTTCCAGATTTTCATTGTGTTGAAAGGGACAAAACTTTCGTTACTCATTTTCTTTCTGAATTCGAAGAGGCCATTTTTTCTTTTTATCATTTTTATTGAGTTTAAGTGAAGGAACCTTTTACCTTCAATCTTTTTTTTAAGTAAAGGATTTTTTAAAATTTTTTCTAAATTGAACGAGGTTTTATTTTTATTTTCAACATATATTTTTAATATTTAGATTAATTTTTCCTTATTTTTCTTCTCTTTTTTTTTATTCTTCTATTTCCTCAATTACAATGATATCGAGTTGGAAAGGAGTAAGTTTTAGTTTTCAATATTGTATGAATTGATAGAGGGAAATTGGTTGTTTTTAAGATTTTTATTGAGTTTAAAAAGAAAACATTTTAATTACTTTTTTTCTGAATTGGAAAAGGTCATTTTCGCTTTTTAACATTTTTATTGAGTTTAAGGGAATAACTTTTTTAGTTTTTTTTTCTAAATTGGAAGAGGGAAGTTATTTTGCTTTTAAGATTTTTGATCAGTTGGAAGAAAGAAAATTTTCATTTCGATTTTCCTCTGAATTGGAAAAAGATATTTTTTCTTTTTAACATTTATGTTGAGTTTAAAGCGTAAACTTTTTATTTTTTTTTGTCCAATTGGAAGGGAGGAAATTTTTGTTTTAAAGTTTTCCTAAACTAAGAGAGGCGTTTTTTTTTTTAATTTTTATTGAGTTGGAAATTTTGGGTATTAATTTTTTTCTGAATAGCTAGATGCCCATTTTTCTTTTAACATTTCTATTGAGTGGAGGGGAAAACTTTCGTATTTTTAACATTCAGATGAAAGGGAGAAATTTTTATCTTTTAATTGTTTAATTCAAAAGTGTTAAAGCTTCCCTTTCAAACGTGTAAATTATTGAGCTTTAGAATAAAAAATGTCATAAAAAAATTTTTTCAAGCTTCAATTCCAGAAGTTTAAAATTCAAAAGTGTTCGAATATAAATCCCTTAATTTGCACTTCGGTTTTCATTACTTCAAATGACAAAATTTCCAGTTTTAAGAGTTTTAATTTTTTGATTTCAATGAACATGAACATTTTTTTCAAATTTTTCTTCGATTACAATGATCGCCCTGAGCCGGAAATACTCTAGAAAATATTAGTCAACAGTAGTGAACCGAAATGGATCTGTCAGAACAGAATTTAATGGAGAAGAGATAACTGGCGAAAGTTATGAAAGCATATTTTACCACTGAATACATCAATGTAAAGCAAACATGAATTTGTATTGTAAATTTTATCGAACCTAGCAAATATCCGCCCGCCAATTAGAATATTCGCCTGTCGAGTTTTTCCAATAAACAAAAAAGTTTTTTCTTCGATGGACCGAATTGACTGAATCCGTTACGCCAGAGCTATCTACAGAATATTAAATATTTACAATTCCTTTTTCTCTCTGATATTAAAGTGCAATGCTAATACGAATTCAGAAACTTGTTTCATATCTAGAATCTATACACGTTACTCACTCACGAGATATTATAGTTTCAGTAGTTCAAAAGTGTACCTCGAGAATTGCAGAATCGATCTGTATTTTCAGTTTTCTCGTGCGAGAAACTGAAATCCACTTAGAACTGAGTGGATAGTACAATGTAGAATGAACATTAATTAAAACTTGCTGGGGTGCTTTATGCAACGTTTACACTCTCGTGTGGGTACATGGAATACTACGTAATGCTACACAAATTACCTTACAAGAATGCTTAAATATGTCCCTGGTGGAACAATTTTTACAAAAAAGTACAGAAAACTAAAACTATTTTTACAGGAATCTACAAATAAATACAGTAAATTACAACCAAAATTACAGGAAAGTACAACTTTTTTTTATTTGAGACGAATTTTGTACTTTTTTTTGTATTTTTTGGTACTTTATTGTATTTGATTGTAGTTTGGATTTTCTACAACAATCTACAGGAATTTACAGCTTTTGCAGCCAAAAAGTTGTTTTTTTTCGACCTAGGATGAAAAATATTTAGAATATTGCAATGAGATAATTTTAAATTAAGATGCGATCATGTATACATGATCACTATTACAAAAAAAACTTCTATGTTTAAACTTTAAAGGAATTATAGAATATTGAAACACAATTATGAATAATAATTATTAAACAAAAAAAAACCTTACGTTTGTAGTTTTTTTTTAAATATGTAACAATCGATTGGACACCATATATGGCATTTAAAATTATGTCATCGCAATATTTGTAATATTTCTTATACTAGGCAATCGGAAGTTTTATGGTTCGATTCCCAGCGGAGCGAAAGGAGAAGATCTTTTTTCAGAAAAAAATTAATTAAAAATTATATTTAGAATATTGCAATGAGATAATTTTATATTAAGATGCGATCATGTATACATAATGACTGTTACAAAAAAAAGCTTCTATGTTTAAACTTTAAAG
>CAKNYM010052133.1:118184-194684 GCA_932195095.1 Andricus curvator | reverse complement strand
TTTGAAGTTTTTTTTCAAATATATAACAATCATGTGTGATAATTTTAAATTAAGATGCGATCATGTATACATGATCACTATTACAAAAAAGCTTCCATGTTTAAACTTTGAAGGAATGGTAGAATATTAAAAAAAACATGATGAATAATCATTATCAAAAAACAAAAAACCTTATCTTTTAAGTTTTTTTTTCAAATATATAACAATTGATTGGACACCATATATGGAATTTATCATTACGTCATTGCAATATTTTTAATATTTCTTATACCCTAGGCAATCGGAAGTTCTGTGGTTCGATTCCCAGCGTAGCGAAAGAAGATCTTTTTTCAGAAAAAAATTAATTAAAAATAATATTAAGAATATTGCAATGAGATAATTTTAAATTAAGATGCGATCATGTATACATGATCGCTATTAAAAAAAAAGCGTCTATCTTTAAACTTTGAAGGAATGGTAGAATGTTAAAAGACAATGATGAATAAAACAAAAAACTTTACGTTTGAAGTTTTTTTAAAATATATAGCAATCGATTGCACACCATGTATGGCATTTAAAATTATGTTATTGCAATATTTTCAATATTTCTTATCCTAGGCAATCGGAAGTTCTCTGGTTCGATTCCCAGCGGAGCAAAAGGAGAAGATCTTTTTTCAGAAAAAAAATTAATTAGAAATAATATTTCAAATATTGCAATGAGATCATTTTGAATTAAGATGCGATAATGTATACATAATCGCTATTACAAAAAATTTGCTATGTTTAAACTTTGAAGGAATGGTAGAATATTAAAACACAATGATGAATAATCATTATTAAACAACAAAAAACCTTACATTTGAAGCTTTTTTTCCAAATATATAACAATCGATTGGACACCATATATGGCATTTAAAATTATGTCATTGCAATATTTTCAATATTTCTTATCCTAGGCAATCGGAAGTTTTGTGGTTCGATTCCTAGCGGAGCAAAAGGAGATCTTTTTTCAGAAAAAAATTAATTAAAAATAATATTTAGAATATTGCAATGTGATAATTTTAAATTAAGATGCGATCATGTATACGTTGAAATTGAAGGTTTAACCGAAAACAATGACTTTTAGAGAAAATTGCTGAATTTTCAAACAAACAGTTGTATTTTTGTACAGGAAAGTTTAAATTTCTACTTAAAATAAATGAATTTTTAAATGAAAAAGCCAAATTATCAAAGAAAAAGTTCAACTTTTTCCAAAAAAGATTTCAGTTGACTTTTCAACACCAGTAGAATTTTAAAGAAATAAATCGTCTACAAAATAGTGTAATTTAAAAAAAAGTAGAATTTCTAACAAAAAAAGTTGAATTTTTAAAATAAAAAGACAAATGTTGAAAAAATAGTTGAATTTTCAACTCAAGAAGTCAATTTTCAACAAAACAGTTGAATTTTCAACCAAAAACGATGATTTTTTAACAAAATTGTTGAATTTCTACTAAAATAGATGAATTTTTAAATTAAAAAGGCAACTAAAAAAAAAGTAGAAATGTAATCTTTTGTTCTGAAAAATGTGACGGTCTGGTAAAAAAGTCATTTTTTTGTTGTTGAAAATTGCACTATTTTGTTGAAATTTTTTTTTATGGAAATTAATTTTTTTATTTCCAAATTTTAATATTTCAATTTGGGCTGAAAATTTTTTTTCGGTTCAAAATTCAAAATTTTCATTTTTGCTTGAACTTTTTTCTCAATTTGAAAATTCAACTATATGGTTGAAAATATAACTATTTCATTGGAAATTGATGTATTTTGTTAAAAATTCGTGAATTTCGGCAAAAAATCAATTTTTGTTTGTTAAAAATGCAACTGTTTTTTAAACTTAATATGGTTTAGCAGTTGAGTATTCAAGGATTTCGTTAAACATTAATCTTTTCTGGTTTAATTCAACTTTTTTTGATTTTCAACTAAAAGTTTTTCTGGTTGAAATATCAACTATTAGATTTTTTGTTAAAAATTCATCTTTTTAGGTTGAAAATCAAATCTTTGAAAGTTGAATTACTTTCTTAAAAATTCATTTTTTTGCTTGAAGATTTATAATTTTAGTTGAAAATTCATCTCTTTGGTTGAAAATTAAAATACTTTGTTAAAAATTCGTTTTTTTTGTTTAAAAATTAATTTGTTAACAGAAAATTTAAATATTTGATTGAAAATTAACTTTTTTATTGAAAATTTATATTTTTGGACTGAGAATTAAACTGTACCCTAGAAATTCCGTCTTTCTGGCTTGAAAATTCAACTCCTGCGTAGAAAATTAGTTGTTTAAAATTAAAAATTAATTTTTTCAAATGAAAATTTCACTATTCCATTTTCGGTTGAAAATTGATCTTTCTTCGTTTAAAAATTGATATATGTGGTTGAAATTTATCTTGTTTGTTGGAAATTCGTCTTTTTGTTAGAAAATTAATCTTCTTGGTTGAAAATTCAACTATTTCGGTAAAAATTTATGTATTTTGTTAAGCATTTTTCTTTTTAGTAAAAAATTAATCTTCTTAGTTGAAAATTTAACTATTTGGGCAAAAATGTATGTATTTTTTTGAGAATTCGTCATTTTAGTAGAAAATTATTCAAAAATATATAATAAATAAATAATAAAATTAATAGGCCTTTTCATAGGAAATGTGGATATAGTTCTAGGTTTTTTCCAATCTCTTACACTAAATCCCTTATTATTCAGTATTTTCTTATTTTAGAACTTATAACCTAATTATTGTTCCAAATATTCATTTGTTAAAACAATTTTTTTCAGTATCTCGAAATTCATTTGAAAAATTGTTTGCTCACGTAATTTACTGAAAAAACTTTTTAAACGAATAAACATTTTAAACAATAATTAGGATGTAAGTTCTTAAATATAAAAATACCAAATAATCAGGGATTTTAATGATATACAGGGTGAAAAATTGTTTAAATATTTGAAAAATATCGTGAATAAAATGTGATTTGTAACATTCATTAACTGTATTATTTATCCTGAAAATAATAACTTTTTACGATTTATACTGGAAAAAATTTTGTTTAAACAAATAATAATTGTTCAAAAAATTACAGTTTGAAAAAAGTCGTCTTTGGCATGAATTTTACATTAAACTGCTATTGTGGCACTATTGGGTATAATTACTCGTTAAACATTCATTATGACTTGACTAAACTTTAATTTATAAAAAGTTGATAAAAAGTAATCACGTTGAATTTTTATGAATGTGGCTTATTTTTTCGGGGAAGATATTTTCTACAACTCTATTAATTACAAATATAAAAGTAAATTTTTCGATACTTACTTATTTTAAAAACTGGAAATAGCAGAGTTGTAGAGAATGATTCCTTGGAAAAAAAACTATTTATTAAAATTTAACCATTTTTTAAATTGGTAAGAAGCGGCAGTAAGGAAAATTCAGTTACAAAAACTAATAGCAAACTAATTATTTTTTGTAATTTTCAAAATTTTGTCATGAATAAGAATGTTTTTTTCCTTTATAACATAAGAGTAATAGTATAATTTCAATTAACAAAATCCCAGAATTATTTTTCCCGAGACCAGATTTTTTGCACGAGAACTGCCTTCAATTTTCTATCGAAAATATTAGTCTTTGCAACTCCAAACGTAAATTACTAATTTTTGAGAATATTTATAATTGACTACAATACCAAATTTTACAACCAATAGTTTCTCCAAGAAATTTCTAAAGAAAACAGATTGAATTTCAGTCCCGATTTAATGTTCCTTAGCAATTAGCGAATTTTTCCATTTCATTTGCTCGCCCTCTTTGAAAAACGATCGATAACTGATTACCTCTGTTTAACGATAGTAATCGTTCGCGAGTCAAATGAAGCCTTCATTCACAATATTCACTCGATACAATATCCAATTAAAATTAGTAGCAATTAACTCTCGCACTCTATGGGCATGAATCAGTTTTTTATAGTCCGCTTTAGATATAGCAAAACGATCGATTTAATTCAAGTTTGGTTTTCCCGGCCCAGCAGTCTTAAATCTTCATTAAATGGGTTAGAAGAGAATCTTATTTTGGATGTTTCAGCGTATGGGAGTGCGGCTTCCTGTAGGGTTCATGGTAGATTAATCACGATTGTCTACGCCCTGGCCGGCATTCCCCCAATGTTGGTCTACCTCAGTATTGTGGGCGATGACCTAGCAAGAAGCTTTCGCAAACTGTGGTCGAATCCAAACTCAAATATTTTTTTTTAATTTGCTGTATTTCCTGTTTTGATTCCTGGGTCTTGATGATTTTTTTCCGAAGACATTTTTGTCACTGCAAAGTTTGCAAGTACGCCCAAACAGAAGTGAATTGAATCCGGCTGCGAAGTACTATGGACGTATTCACTGTAGGTGTATTTATTTGTGCTCATTTCATGAGTATTTTGCTTCCTCATAAGCATAAAATAAATTTTCTTCCTCAAAGAGGGAGGATTTCCCTAACAAAAGAAACTAGCTGGTAATTCGATCTCGAGTGTTTCCAATTTGTTTTTGTTTATAATTATATGGTGCTCATGTCACGAGCACTTTGCTTCCCGTTAGAAAATGTATTTGCTTCCTCATTGAGGAGGAATTAGTGATTTTTTTGAATAATTGACAGACCAAAGTCTTCATTTTGATCAATTTAAAAATATGAATTTAAAGAAATTACAAAATAATACCAAAAATTTAAATACAAAGACAAATCAAATTTTGTATTTGAAATGATAATTTTTTGAGCGTTAAAAGAGAAGGAAAAAGTTCTGTCGCACCCTATCCCTTTCCCAGTTTTATGATTTCTTTACAAATATTGTCAGAATTATTTTATTTAAAAATGTGTTTTCAAAAAGTCTTTTCTTTTCATGCATCAACTTTGAATCATTTCGATGAAAGAAGTTTCTCTGTTTGCAACCGATGTTTCAAATATAATAAATGAGCATAACTTCCTTGATCTTCAATAAATTGTATTATTGTTATCGATCAATCGATTTGCCTCGAATCAAAGAATCTTTGCCGTTCTTGCATCAACTTTGAATAATGTCAATGAAAAAGTTTTACTATAAAAACCCGATTTTTCAAATATTATACATTACCATAGCTTCCTTACTGTTCAACAAAATGTATGGGAATTTACAAAATTTTACTACAAAAATCGATTTTAAATATAATATAAATGACAATAACTTCCTTACTCTTTCATAGAACGCATTAATATTATAGGTCAATCGGTTCATCTCGAACCAAGAACTTTTTTTAATCCTTGCATCAACTTTGAATTATGTCAATGAAAAAAGTTTTACTACAAAAAACCGATTTTTCAAATATGGTGCATTACCAGAGCTTCCTTACTGTTCAACAAAATGTATCAATATTATAAGTCAATCAATTTCTCTCGAATGAACACATCTTTTCTATTCTCACATCGACTTTATATTATGAATATGAGCAAATTTCAAATATAATAATCGATTTTTAATATAATATAAATGACAATAACTTCCTTAGTCATTAGTAAAATGTATTAATATCATAGGTCAATCGATTCGTCTCGAACCAAGAACTTTTTTTAATTCTTGCATCAACTTTGAATTATGGTAAAGAAAAAAGTTTCACTATAGAAACCCGTATTTTCAAATATCATGCATTACCATAGTTTTCTTACTCTTCAACAAAATGTATCAATATTATAGGTCAATCAATTCATCTTGAATCAACACATCTTTTCTATTTTTGCATCAACTTTGAATTATGTCAATGAAAAAAGTTTTACTACAAAAAACCGATTTTTCAAATATGATGCATTACCAGAGCTTCCTTACTGTTCAACAAAATGTATCGATATTATAAGTCAATCGATTCGTCTCGAATGAACACATCTTTTCTATTCTCACATCAACTTTATATTATGAGAATGAGCAAATTTTAACTATAAAAATCGATTTTTAATATAATATAAATGACAATAACTTCCTTACTCATTAATAAAATGCATTCATATTATAGGTCAATCGATTCGTCTCGAACCAAGAATTTTTTTATTTTTGCATCAACTTTGAATTATGTTAAAGAAAAAAGTTTTACTATAAAACAAACCGTGTTTTCAAATATTATGCACTACCATAGTTTTCTTACTCTTCAATCAAATGTACCAATATTATAGGTCAATCGATTCATCTGAAATCAACACATCTTTTTTATTGTCCCATCAACTTCAAATTATGAGAATGAAAAAATTTTTACTATAAAAATCGATTTAAAATATAATAAAAATGACAATAACTTCCTTACTAATCAATAAAATGCATTAATATTGTAGGTCAATCGATTCGTCTCGAACCAAGAATTTTTTTTTTATTCTTGCATCAACTTTGAATTACGTTAAAGAAAAAAGTTTTACTATAAAAAACCGTATTTTCAAATATTATGCATTACCAGAGTTTTCTTACTCTCCAATAAAATGTATAAATATTATAGGTTAATCGATTCATCTTGAATCAACACACCTTTCCTATTCTCGCATCAACTTTAAATTATGAGAATGAAAACATTTTCACTATAAAAATCGATTCTATATTTTTTATAAATGACGATAAGTTTCTTACTATTTAATAAAATGTATTAATATTATAGGTCAATCGATTCGTCTCGAACCAAGAATTTTTTTTTCATACATCAAGTTTCAATTATGTTGAAGAAAAAAGTTTCACTATAAAAAACCGATTTTTCAAATATGCATTACCATAGTTTTGTTACTCTTCAACAAAATGTATCAATATTATAGGTCAATTGATTCGTCTCGAATCAACACATCTTTTCTATCCTCGCATCAACTTTAAATTATTAGAATGAAAACATTTTTACTATAAAAATCGATTTTTAATATAATATAAATGACAATAACTTCCTTACTCTTTAATAAAATGTATTAATATTATAGGTCAATCGATTCGTCTCGAAATAAGAAATATTTTATATATTGTTGCATCAACTTTGAATTATGATAATGAAAAAAGTTTTACTAAAAAAAACTGAGCTTAAAAATATTATTGAGTGCGAACAAAAATTCAATTAATATTTTTAGAAATATTTCGCAATCGTGTTCGCAAAAAAGTGCGACATCGACACACACATCCACACACACGCATCGGGACCATTATTTAGAACATTGTATTAGACATTTTTGAATTAAGAGAGGTTTAAATAAATGAATTAAATTTTTTGGAAAATGTTACCATTACAAAGCTTCTTCTATGAGGAAGCAAAAAATAGATACTTTCAATATTTTTCAAGCTTATGTTTCTGTCTTTCCGAAAATGTTATTTTCAGAAATTCAGAGGGCTCACCAAAATGTCAATTGATGTGTTCTGTTACAATGAACAACTTTTTAGCCTACGGTAGTTTTATATTTCAAATCAAAACCTCATAGAAACAATGTAACTTTTCTTAAAACTTTCTGAGTAGCTATCGATTAACCAATGATGGTCTTCGAAAGTTTATCAAGAGATCAACCCACGGGTCTCGAAGACGCGAACAATTACATCAAAGGCAGTACTGTTATATTCCCAATATAAAAAATCCTCTTATAATCAAGGAAACTAATTTTGTTGAAAAATTTAAAAACGATATTGGTAGATTATGGTAGATCATGAAAAGTTCTTGATTCGTTATCGATGCGTCTCGAAGACGGGAAAAAATATATTATGTACATTATAGTTATATTCCCAATATTAAAAAAGTTTCCCTTATATCAACAAGATAAACAACATATTTTTTCAATTTATAAATCGGTATGGCTAGATCTTCAGAGGTTATAGAAGATTCGTCAATAGGTCATTCGAAGTGTCTCGAAGACGCAAACAAACATGTCAGATACAGTACTGTAGTACTTCTTATATGAACAAACTTTTTCTCAGATAAACAGAATACACAACTTTGTTTTCAACTTCATAAATCGGTACTGGTCGGTCATGAAAGGTTCACCAATAGGTCAAACGATGCGTCTCAAGGACGCGAACAAATACTCTACATCTAATATTGTCGTGGTTTGAATATCAAAAAAGTTTTTTTCATATAAACTGAATAAACTATTTTTTTAAACTTCATAAAACGGTACTGATTGGTCATAAAAGGTTCACCAATAGATCAATTGATGCGTCTCAAGGACGCGAACAAATACTCTACATGTAATATTGTCTTGGCTTGAATATCAAAAAAGTTTTTTTTCCATATAAACATAATAAACCATTTTTTTCAAACTTCATGAATCGGTAATGGTGGGTCATAAAAAGTGTATTAATAGGTCAATCGATGCGTCTCAGAGATGCGAACAAATACGTTATATATCGACTTCAAATAAATAATAGTTTTTTAGGATCCGAATACGCTACTTTTTCGCGTCGTAAATCTTAATGAAATGCTTTGAAAGAGAATCTTATTTTGAATGCTTCATGGTATAGGAGGGTGGCCCCACATACGGTTCGGGGTATATTAATCACCTCAGTATGGTGGGCGACGCCCTAGTAAGAAGCCTTGTCAGGCTCTATGGTCGAATCCAAACTTAATTTTTTTTCACTGTATTTCCAATTTCGATTCCTGGGTCTTGGCGATTTTTTTCGTAGTGCATTTTCGTCACTGCAAAGTTCTCAAGTACTCGAAAAATTTTTTTGCCAATTTACGAAGGTTTTAAGAATTTTTTCCGGAAACTGGGGTGAACTAAATAAGAATTTTGTTTTTGAAAATGATTGATATAAATCCGCAACCAAATTAAAAAAACTTTTCTGACCTTCAGGAATGTTCATTACTTTTTATTAAAAAGTATACTCTTATATTGAAAATTTAATTATTTTGTAGAAGATGCAACTATTTTGTTAAAAATTCACCTTTCTTGTCAAAAAGTTAACTTTTTAATTGAAGATTCATCTCTTTCAAATTTCCTTTCTTTTTTTTTTGAAAATTAATCTTCTTGGTTAACAGTTCATGTTTGTCGTTTAAAATTCACCCCTTTGGTTCACAATTAAACTATTTGGTTAAAAATTCGTATTTTCGATTGAATTCAACTGTTTTTGCTTCAAATTAAAATCTTCCTTGCTTCAAATATTTTTGTTTGGAAATTCAACTACCTGGTTGAAAGTTGAACTCCTTTGTTAAGAAAAGATTTTTTTCATGAGGATCCATCATTTCAGTTGGAAATTTATCTTTAAGTTGAAAATGTATGTATTTTGTTGAACATTTGTATTTTTCTGTAAAAATTTAATTTTCTTGATTAAAGACACAACTGTATTGTTGAAAATGAATCTGTTTTTGTCGAGGACTGTTTTGCTGAAAAGTCGTCTTCTTTGGTTGAATTCAACTTTTTTTTATTTTAAATGCATTTTGTTGTTGTTGAAATATCTAGTATTACGGATTTTGTGAATAATTCATTTCAACGGTTTGAAAATTCATCTCATTTCGTAACAATTTCATCTTATTTGGTGAAAAATGCAACTGTTTGGTTGAAAATTCAACTACTTGGTTAAAAATTGCACTATTAATTTCAAAAATTATAATTTTAGTTTATTAACCATTTGGTAAAAAACTAACTTTTTTGTTGTAAAATCATAGTTTTGGGTGGAAAATTTAACTGTTTTGTGGAAAATTCATGTACTTTCTTAAAAGTTCGTCTTTTTGGGTGCAAAATTATTCTTCCTTTCTTGACAATTCATCTTTGTAGTCGTGGCTTCAACTATTTTGTGGAATATTCATCTTTCTTTGTTTATTTTAATTCATCAAAATTCATTTCTTTTTGTTGAAAATTAATTTTCAAACTGAAAATGTAACTATTCTATTTTTGGTTGAAAACTTATCCTTTTTAGTTGAAAAGTCAACTGTTTGGTTAAAAGTTCAACAATTTGTTTAAAAATTCAACTATTTTGTTAAACATTCGTCTTTTTTAATTCAATTCGACTGATAGAAATTCGTTTCTTTTTGTTGAAAATTATTTTTTTTTAACTGAAAATGTAACTTTTCCATTTATGGTAGAAAAGTTATCTTTTTATTTGAAAATTGAACTATTGTGTTAAAAATTCATCTTTCTTGATTAAAACTTACTTTCCTGTTGAAAATGCATCTTTATAGGTAGAAAATTCAACTATCTCGTTAAAAATTCAACTATTTATTTGAAAAATTAACTACTTGATAAAAAATTAACTTTTTTGTTTAAAATTCACAGTATCGAGTGGAAAATGTACCTGTATTGTGGAAAATTCATATATTTTATTAAAAATTCGTGCTTTTAGGTAGAAAATTTATCTTTTCGGTTGTGGATTCAACTATACTATGTTTAAAATGTGTGCTTTTTGTTTTATTTAATTGGATGAAAATTAGGTTTGTTTATTGTTGAAAATTTATTTTTTAAACTTAAAATGTAACTGTTCCATTTTTGATTGAAAACTGATCTTTTACAGTTAAAAATCCAACTATTTGGTTGAAAATACGTTTCTCTTGATTGAAAATTACTTTCTTGTTGGAAATTTATCTTTGTAGGTTCAAAATTCAACTATTTGGTCGAATTGTCTGCTTGGTCAAAAATTGAACTGTTTTGCTAATAATTCGTTCTTTTGGATTGAAAATTCATCTTTGATGGTAGAAAAGTGATCCTTCTTGTTCGAAAATTATTATTTCTTCTTTTTTTATTTGAAATCTAAATCTTGTTTCGTTGAAATATGAAATCGAAACTTGGTTAAAAATTCAAGTATTTTGTTAAAAATCTGATTATTTTGATGAAAATTCAACTTTTTTTTTTAAAGTGAAATCCGTATATAGCAATTTTACATTGAAACAATACGAGATATGAAAAAAATGTTGGGGAGAAAAATGGTTAATATCAAAAAGATGAACTAATTTTGTTGAAACCATTTTTTGATAAGTTATATATTTTTTATTTTAACCGTGTAAAATGCTACTGAAAATAAAAATTTTGCATTTTTGAGCAAAACTATGCAAGATAAAAAACAATGTTGATGATCGGAATTATTCATATAAAAAAGATGAACAAATTTTGTTAATACCATTTTTTGATAAGTTAAATATTTTTCGTTTTAATCGTGAAAAATGCTATTAAGAATAAAAAATTCAATTTTTCGGCAAAGCTATGCAAGATACGAAAAAAAATATCAGACAAAAGTTACATAACCAAAAAAGGTCTAAAAATCTGTTGTCAATCATTTTTTAATAGGACGCGTAGTTTTTTTTCTAATCGTAAAACATAACATTAAAACTTTGAAAAATAAAATTTTTGGGAAAAAGATATGAAATACGAGAAAAATAAACGCATAAAATTTGTTAACTGAAAAAGGATCTACAAATTTATCATTAATAATTTTTTGATGAGACGCGTTATTTGTGTTTCAATCGTAAAAAAGCATTTTGAAAAATTACATTTTTTGCATAAACGCAAAAAAAATACACAACAGTTGTTTCCCAAAAAAAGATCAAAAAATTTGATATTAATTATTTTTCGATAAGACGCCTAGTTTTTGTTTGAATTGTAAAAAATAACATTAAAATAAGAAATAATTTTTTTAGAAAAACGACACAACCTACAATAAAAAGTTAATTAAACAAATTGGTCGCCTGAATTATATCTAAAAATTTGCATTAAACACTGTTATGATAGAAATAATAATTATACTTACATTGAAATGACACATTTTTCAGGATAGCTACGAATAAAGATTAATGCCAATTAAGGAACAAATATTAAAGTATTAATAAAAAAACGTTTAATAAAATTTAAAGTAGAAATTTAATTATTTTTGAAATATTAACCATTCCAAAGTCGAAAAAGTAAGTTCGTATTATAAATTGTATTTTTTTTATTTATCTGAAACATGTCTTGCTAAGAGTTGTTTTTTCTACTTGCACGAGACGATAGTCTTTTGTCATCAGAAGAAATTTATATAATTAAACACAATTCATTTTCAGTACATCAGTCGTATTTTTCATATAATTTCTCAGTCTCACATGCCATTTTTACTTCAAATTATACACTAGAGGAATATCTAACTTGTCTGTCTGATCATTAACTAATTTTTCTACTTGTGATTACATGAAATTTACAGTAGAAATTTAATTCTTTTTGAGATATTAACCATTGCAAAGAAGAAAAAGTCAGTTCGTATCATAATTTGTATTTTTTTATTTTTCAGAAACATGTCTTGCTAAGAGTTGTTTTTTCTACTTACATGAGTCGAAAGTTTTTCATCTTTGGAGGACATATACATAATTAACAACAAATCATTCAAAATACATCAGTTTTATTTTTTATACAATTTCTTACTCTTATATGCCTTTTTTACTTAAAATTGTACACCAGTAGAAAATCTAACTTGTCTCTGATCATTAACTAATTTCTCTACTTGTGATTACATGGAATTTACAGTCGATATTTAATAATTTTTGAGATATTAACCATTCAAAAAAAGAAAAAGTAAGTTCGTATCATAATTAGTATCTTTTCATTTTTCCGAAACATGTCTTGCTAAGAGTTGTTTTTTCTACTTGAATGAGACGAGAGTTTTTCATCATCGGAAGAGATTTATATAATTAAATACAAATCATTAGGAATACATCAGTTTTATCTTTTATACACTTTCTTACTTTTACATGCCTTTTTTACTTAAAATTGTACACTAGAGGAATATCTAACTTGTCTGTCTGATCATTAACTAATTTCTCTACTTGGTAATCCATGAAATTTAAAGTATAAATTCAATTAATTTTGAGATATTAACCATTCCAAAGTCGAAAAAGTTATTTCGTATTATAATTTGAATTTTTTAATTCGTCAGTAACATGTCTTGCTAAGAGTTGTTTTTTCTACTTGCATGAGACGAGAGTTTTTCGTCATCGGAAGAGATTTATATAATTAAATACAAATCATTAAGAATACATCAGTTTTCTTTTTTATACAATTTCTTACTTTTACATTCCTTTTTTATTCAGAATTGTGCACTAGAGGACTATCTAGCTTGTCTGTCTGATCATTAACTAATTTCTCTACTTGATAATCCATGAAATTTAGAGTAGAAATTTAATTATTTTTGAGATATTAACCATTCCGAAGTGAAAAAAGCTATTTCGTATTATAATTTGTATTTTTTTATTTATCAGTAACATGTCTTGCTAAGAGTTGTTTTTTCTACTTGCATGAGGCGAGAGTTTTTTATCATCGAGACATTTATATAATTAAATACAATTCATTTTAAATACATCAGTTTTATTTTTCATACAATATCTTACTCTTACATGCCTTTTTTTACTTAAAATTGTACACTAGAGGAATATCTAACTTGTCTGCCTGATCATTAACTAATTTCTCTACTTGGTAATCCATGAAATTTAATTATTTTTGAGATATTAACCATTCCAAAGTGAAAAAAGTTCGTTTGCTTTTATTTATCAGGAACATGTCTTGTTAAGAGTTATTTTTTCTACTTGCACGAGACGAGAGTTTTTTATCATCAAAAGACATTTATATAATTAAACACAAATCATTTTAAATACATCAGTTGTATTTTTTATACAATTTCTCACTCTTACATGCCTTTTTTTAGTTAAAATTGTACACTAGAGGAATATCTAACCTGTCTGTCTGATCACTAACTAATTTCTCTACTTGGTAATCCATGAAATTTGAAGTAAAAATTGAATTATTGGTGATATATTAACTATTCTAAAGTCAAAAAAGTAAGTTCGTATTATAATTTGTATTTTTCTATTTATCAAAAACATATCTTGCTAAGAGTTGTTTCTTTTTATACAATATCTCACTCTTACATGCCTGTTTTACTTAAAATTATACACTACAGGAATATTTAACTTGTCTGGCTGGTCATTAGCTAATTTCTCTACTTATGATTACATGAAATTTGAGTAGAATTTTTATTCTTTTCGAGAATTTAACCATTCAAAAATAGGAAAAGTTAGCTTGTATTAATCGAATTATCTATTAATCAATTGAAATATATCAATTGCATTCTTTATATAATGTCTTACTCTCACATGTCTCTTCTACTTGAAATGATACCACATAAGAAACTCAAACTTGTCTTCGTATTGTAATTTGTATTTTTTTTATTTATCAGAAGCACGTCTTGCTGAAAGTTGCTTTTTCTGCTTGCGAGATATTTTTATTATCGGAAATAATAAATTTTACAGGCTAGCTACGAATAAAGATTAATGTCAATTAGGGAACAAATATAAAAAGTATTATTAAACAAACATGTATATGTAATGATGTAATAGAGTTGAACATAATATAGAGAAGTACGCATTTCGGACAAATTTTAGTCGATCACGCAGCACGAGATACGTTATGAGTGTGTTCGTTAAAGCCCAAGGTGCTTTAACGAAAGAGAATTCACAATCATCATGCTCAAACTTTTTCGCGTCTCAAATCTCCATAACACGGCTTGAAAGAGAATCTTATTTTGGATGTTTCAGGGTATGGGAGTGTGGCTCCACGCACGTTTTGGGGTAGATTAATCACGATTGTCTACGCCCTGGCAGGCATTCCCCTAATGCTGGTCTACCTCAGCACGATGGGCGATGTCCTGGCAAGAAGCTTTCGCAGGCTCTACGGTCGAATCTGTCGACCTCGAAGTTGTGCTGGGAAGCAGCAGCCGCTACCGCCACCCCCGCCGGTGCCAGGTATCATGGGAAAAGCATATCGCTACGAGAACCACATCGAGACAAAAGGTTCTGCTGGAAACTTTTATGCACCTAGTAAGGAGAGTTCTTGCGACGATCTCGGCACTCGCAGTACCGGAAGTGCGATTTTACTCGATTGTGGAAGCGAGGGTCTTCTTCATGCTACGACAAGTTCTACCACAGCCCTCCAGGTAGATTATGTACCTACTATTTTATCTCTTTAGAGAAAAAGAATTGGATACTTTCTTTTAGAAAGTGGAATTCTCCACTCTTTCTTTTTACTATTTCTTATCAAGGGTCATAATTATAGGAATACGCTCAAACGTTAAAAACTTTTAAAAATTTTTAAGGAACGCCCATTAATTTCGTGAGGATCACAGGGATCACAGGTTTTCCCCTATTTAACTGCGTTTCCCCTTTTTTAAATTCCTCTTTTTCTTCTTTTCTCTTTAAATATGATACATTTGATAATACAGTATTTGAATTAGAGACGAAATTTCGGAATGGAAAGTAGTCTCAAATTTAAATTGTAAAATTTTAACTTGCATTTACTTGAAATTTATTAATTAATATTATAGCTAAGATTAGTCATTAAATAGCAAGCAAATGCAAATTAAATTTTTATGTTTTAACCTCAGGAACCTTGCTTCTTAAATTTTATTTTCAAATCTTATCAATAAAAAATGTACAAATGTTTATTTTACTGATTTTAAACTAAACTGTTTAGGATTCAAATAAAACTTTAAAGCTAAAATAATTTATCGGACGAAAAAGTATCACGATTTAATTATTAATTATGGTATTTTTCAGCAGAAAAAATATTTTTGATTATTAGAATGATTTGAAGCATGCAAAAAAATTGTTTATTTAACAAATATTATTTTTTGTCATACTTTTTTATATCGTCGTGAATGGATTTCCATCGACCTAACAAGGATATGATCAGAGTTGAAATTTTTTTCAGATCGTACAAATTCCCTACTGAGAATCTATTGGATGACTATTAATTTGTCAAGTATTATTTCTCAATGTGACCCGTTTTTGAAAAAATCAACTTTTATCGAAATTTTTTGTTATGAATTTAAATTTTCATTTAGTACATTAAACTTTCTCAACTTTTGCGGATTTTCAACTGTTAAAATATGCAATTGTCCATTTTCTTCAATTTTCAACAGTTGAATTTTTAATAGTTTGAAATTCAATTTTCAGCTTTCTTCAATTTCGAACATTTGAAAATTCAATTATTGAAAATTGGAGAAAATTTTTGATTAATTTTATCGATAATTAAATTTTCAACAGATGAAAATTTAATTGTTGAAAATTGAAGAAAATTAAAAATTGAATATTCAACTATTAAAAATTCAATTGTCGAAAATTGAAGAAAATTTAAAATTGCGTATTCGACTATTGAAAATTGAAGAAAATTCATAATGGGTTTATCAACAGTAGGCAATTCAACTGTTGAAAATTAAAGAGAACTGAAAATTGAATTATTACCTGTTGAAAATTGAAAAAAATTGTTAATTAAATTTTCAATAGTTAAAAATTCTGTTGTTGACAATTGAAGAAAATTTTGATAATTGAATTTTCAAAAGTTGAAAATTCTGTTTTTGAAAATTGAAGAAAATTCTGTTTTTGAAAATTGAAGAAAATTGATAATTGAATTTTCAAAAGTTGAAAATTCTTTTGTTGAAAATTGAA
This sequence comes from Andricus curvator, assembly GCA_932195095.1. Taxonomy (NCBI): domain Eukaryota; kingdom Metazoa; phylum Arthropoda; class Insecta; order Hymenoptera; family Cynipidae; genus Andricus; species Andricus curvator. Next base: position 178,294 of record CAKNYM010052133.1, on the reverse strand, counting down.
GAAAATTGATAATTGGATTTTCAACAGTTAAAAGTTCTGTTGACAATTGAAGAAAATTGATAATTGAATTTTCAAAAGTTGAAAATTATTTTGTTGAAAATTGAAGAAAATTGATAATTGGATTTTCAACAGTTAAAAGTTCTGTTGAAAATTGAAGAAAATTGATAATTGAATTTTCGACAGTCAAAAATTCTGTTGTTGAAAATCGAAGAAAATTGATAATTAAATTTTCAACAGTTAAAAATTCTGTTGTTGACAATTGAAGAAAATTGATAATTGAATTTTCAAAAGTTAAAAATTCTGTTTTTGAAAATTGAAGAAAATTGATAATTGAATTTTCAAAAGTTGAAAATTCTTTTGTTGAAAATTGAAGAAAATTGATAATTGGATTTTCAACAGTTAAAAGTTCTATTTTGTAACAATTGAAGAGAATTGATAATTGAATTTTCAAAAGTTAAAAATTCTGTTTTTGAAAATTGAAGAAAATTGATCATTGAATTTTCAAAAGTTGAAAATTCTTTTGTTGAAAATTGAAGAAAATTGATAATTGGATTTTCAACAGTTAAAAGTTCTGTTGAAAATTGAAGAGAATTGATAATTGAATTTTGAAAAGTTGAAAATTATTTTGTTGAAAATTGAAGAAAATTGATCATTGGATTTTCAACAGTTAAAAGTTCTGTTGAAAATTGAAGAAAATTGATAATTGAATTTTCAACAGTCAAAAATTCTGTTGTTGAAAATCGAAGAAAATTGATAACTGAATTTTCAACAGTTAAAAATTCTGTTGTTGACAATTGAAGAAAATTGATAATTGAATTTTCAAAAGTTAAAAATTTTGTTGTTGAAAATTGAAGAAAATTGATAATTGAATTTTCAAATTTTAAAAATTCTGTTGTTGGAAATTGAAGAAAATTGATAATTGGATTTTCAACAGTTAAAAATTCTGTTGTTGAAAATTCAAGAAAATTGATAATTGAATTTTCAACAGTTAAAAATTCTGTTGTTGAAAATCGAAGAAAATTGATAATTGAATTTTCAACAGTCAAAAATTCTGTTGTTGAAAATTGAAGAAAATTGTTAATCAATTTGATCGATAATTGTATTTTCAATAGAAGAAAATTTAATTGTTGAAAATTGAAGAAAATCAAAAATTGATTATTCAACTATTAAAAATTCAATTCTTGAAAATTGAAGAAAATTTAAAATTGAGCATTCGACTATTGAAAATTGAAGAAAATTCATAATTGAATTATCAACAGTAGGGAATTCAACTGTTGAAAATTAAAGAGAACTGAAAATTAAAGAAAATTGATAATTGAATTTTCAACAGTAAAAAATTCTGTTGTTGACAATTGAAGAAAATTGATAATTGAATTTTAAATAGTTAAAAATTCTGTTGTTGAAAATTGAAGAAAATTGATAATTGAATTTTCAAAAGTTAAAAATTCTGTTGTTGAAAATTGAAGAAAATTGATAATTGGATTCTCAACAGTTAAAAATTCTGTTGTTAAAAATTGAAGAAAATTGAATTTTCAACAGTTAAAAATTCTGTTGTTGAAAATTGAAGAAAATCTATTTTTCATGTGTTAAAAATTAATGAAAATTGATCATTGAATTTTCAACAGTTGAAAATTCTATTGTTGAAACTTGAAGAATTGAGTTTTCAACAGTTGAATTTTCTTCAATGTTCAAATGTTGAATTCAACACGATAATGCATCAAATAAACATTTCAATCCATGAAAAAATCATTAAAAATTATTTCAAAATACCACATTTCTTATAAAAAGATCGTTTCTTCTTTTCTACATGTAAAAATTAATGTGTAATCTTTCCCCTATTGTTCCCCTTTTTCGTGAAAAAATTATAAAATTTTTACAGAATTTAACGAGATTTCTAAAGCTTTTTAAGGATTTTATGAAACCATAAGGGATTTCAAAGGATTTCACAGAATTACGAGAGATTTCAGAGATTTAAAAAGATTTAGAAAGATTTCAAAGGAATTTAAGGGTTCCTAAATATTATAAAGGATTCGAAGGGATTTCGAGCAATTTCAATCTTATGTAAAAGCCTTTCAAATATTTTTAACGATTTCAAGAGATTTGGAAAGATTCTCACAGATTTGAAAGATTTCAAAGAATTTTAAAGGGTTTTTAAAGATTTTTGAGTTTAAAGTTTTTAAAGAATTCTTAAGATTTTCCAGACTCCCCCCCGCCCCCCAAAAAAACCCTTAAGTGATTAATGGACGTGCATTAACTGAAGACGTAATTAGAATTATATTCTCTAGGGCATTTAAAATTTTCCAATTTAACTTAAAAGACGCGATTCTCTGTCTCACCAAGGACACCTTTTTCTACTGGAAACCACTGACTTTCTAATTTAAAAACTTTTTTTTTTTGGGCCATACTTTTTTAACTTCTCACACTATGTACGTAATCCAAGTTCAATCCAGTGAAAAACAAAGTTTCTAGTTGGGCATTTTGGACAGAAATATTTAAATTATTTAAAAGAAAAATACACACCTTTTCTACTTGTTAAAGCCGCGGAACCTTCAGGAGAAAATAAATTTCATTCTAGAAAGGATCTGAAATTTTTCTTTATTTTTCATTTGAAGTAAAATTAAAAAATGTGAATAATGTATCAAAGCGCAATCAATTTTCAATATTTCAATTAAAATATAATTGAGACTGCTATTAAAAGAAAGTCTTCTCAACTCTCTGTTTTACCTGTCTTCACGCTATTTAATTATAATGGAATGATCAATAACCTTTTAAATGCACCAAGCAGTCTTTAAATACATAATTTTTTTTCATATAAAAAATTGTTTAACGTTCTTGCATATATATAAATTTATTAATAATATGCATAGTATTTCATCTAAAATATTATGTGATGAAAACATCTTGAATTTTAAAATAGACAATAAAAAGACATTTTTGTAATTAAAAATTCGCAGAATAGCATCTCGAAATAAAATTAGATGTAAAATACAAGTAGAGATTACCAGAAATTTATCAAGCGACTCGTTAAAAGCCCAGGTGTTACGATACTAAGCGATTTTCATTTAATCGCTTCACCTGTTTGATTGAGGTTGAACGCAGTCTATTACAATTTTCCATTAGAAAGTCGGGCTTACTTTTTGCAATTAAAACTTGCAGATTACATTACAGAAATTAAATGGAACTTTATACTGAACCTGCATGACATTTAAACCAAACTGTCGTTATATTTTATTTTAGAATATACATTTCAGTAATTAGTTTCCTTTATTAACTATGAAAATGATAAATGTCGGTAAAAATGTTATGTCAAATTAAAATGTACAGATTACTTTACATATTTTCTTCCATATTTTTTTTTATTTCTCTGAAACGGAGGAAACATTATGAGAAAATAAATTTCATTCTAGAAAAGAGCAGAAATTTCACTTCATTTTTTAATTCATAGAAATATAACCAAATTGGAATAAATTAATGGAAATCAATCAATTTTTACCTGCCTTCATCATATTTAATTGCAGTGGAATAATCGATAATCTTCCAAGTGCACCAATTATTCCTCAAACACGATTTCAATAGCAAGAATTTAAATGTTTCGTCTTACTATGAAACACTCGATCTACTTAACGTACAGAACTACAAATCTACTTAATGTCCATATCGATGCCTCCATTCAATATGAGTCTATGTATTCACAGTGCTCTGTATGAGACTATTTCCTATGCTGATACACAGCGAATAGTCTCATACACGGTGCTGTCAGCAGATAGAATCATATTGAATGGAGGCGTCGATATGCGTTTTTCTACATTAATTTCACTCTTAAGTTGTAATGAATTCATATCATTGGAAAATAAACACATGTCTCACTATAATATATTATTTCCACTTGTGCTGAACCCTCAGTAGAAAGTATCCGCCCAAGTAGAAAATCAATGTTCTGGTAAGACATTTATCGAATTGTATATAAATCATTTAAAATACATCAGTTGTATTCTTTATATAATTTCTCACCCTTCCAGAAAAAAATGTAACTTGTCTGTCTGATCATTAACTAATTTCTCTACTTGGTAATCCATGAAATTTAATGTTGAAATTTTATTGTTTTTAAGATATAAGCATTCCAAAGTCCAAAAAGATATTTCGTATTATAATTTGTATTTTTTTTATTTACCTGAAACATGTCTTGTTAAGAGTTGTTTTTTCTACTTGCATGAGATGACAGTTTTTTATTATCGGAAGACATTTATATAATTAAATACAAATCATTTAAAATAAATTAGTTTTATTTTTTATACAATTTCTTACTCTTACATGCCTTTTTTACTTAAAATTGTACGCCAGTTAAAAATCTAACTTGTCTGTCTGATCATTAACTAACTTCTCTACTTGTGATTACATACAATTTGAGTAGAAATTAAATTTTTTTGAGAATTTAACCAATTCAAATTCGAAAAGTTAGTTCGTATTATAATTTGTATTTTTTTATGTATCACAAGCATGCCTTGCTAAGAGTTGTTTTCTCTACTTGTATGAGACGAGAGTTTTTCATCATTGGAAGACATTTATATAATTAAATACAAATCATTTAAAATAAATTAGTTTTATTTTTTATACAATTTCTTACTCTTACATGCCTTTTTTACTTAAAATTCTACACCAGTAAAAAATCTAACTTGTCTGTCTGACCATTAACTAATTTCTCTACTTGTGATTACATGAAATTTAAAGTAGAAAATTAATTGTTTTTGAGATTTTAACCATTCCAAAGTCGAAAAAGTTAGTTCGTATTATAATTTGTATTTTTTGTATTGATTTGAAACATGTCTTGCTAAGAGTTGTTTTTTCTACTTGCACGAGACGAGCGGTTTTTATCATCTGAAGACATTCATCGAATTATATAACAATCATTTAAAATACATCAATTGTATTTTCTATATAATTTCTTACTCTTCGATGCCTTTTTTACTTAAAATTATACACCAGAAAGCTATCTAACTTATCGGTCTGATCAATAACTAATTTATCTACTTGTGTTTACATGAAATTTGCGTAAAATTTCTATTTCTTTTTAAGAATTTAACCAATCAAAATTGGAAAAGTTAGTTCGTATTATAATTTGTATTTTTTTATTTATCTCAAGCATGTCTTGCCAAGAGTTGTTTTTTCTACTTGCACGAGACGAGAGGTTTTCATCATCAGAAGAGATTTATTGAATTATATAACAATCATTTAAAATACATCAATTGTATTTTCTATATAATTTCTTACTCTTCGATGCCTTTTTTACTTAAAATTATACACCAGAAGAAAATCTAACTTCTCTGTCTTATCATTAAATAATTTCTCTACTTAGTATTCCATGAAATTTCAAGTAGAAATTTAATTATTTTTGAGATATTAACCATTCCAAAGTCGGAAAAGTTAGTTCGTATTATAATTTGTAGTTTTTTATTTATTAGAAACATGTCTTGCTAACAGTTGTTTTTTCTACTTGCACGAGACGAGAGGTTTTTATCATCGGAAGACATTTATATAATTAAATACAAATCATTCAAAATACATCAGTTTTATTTTTTATACAATTTCTTACTCTTACATGCCTTTTTTACTTAAAATTCTACACCAGTAAAAAATCTAACTTGTCTGCCTGATCATTAACTAATTTCTCTACTTGGTAATCCATGAAATTTCAAGTAGAAATTTAATTAGTTTTGAGATATTGACCATTCCAAAGTCGAAAAAGTTAGTTCGTATTATAATTTGTATTTTTTCATTTACCAGAAACATGCCTTGCTAACAATTGTTTTTTCTACTTGCACGAGACAAGAGGTTTTCATCATCGGAATACATTTATATAATTAACAACAAATCATTAAAAATACATCAGTTTTATTTTTTATACAATTTTTTTTTATTCTTCATTATTATTATTTTTTACACAATTTAAAAAATTTTAAATTTATTATTATCTTTATCATTCTTTATTCTTTATTATATAATTTCTTACTCTTAGATGCCCTTTTTACTTGAAATTATACACCTGAAAAAAATCGAACTTATCTGTCTGATCATTAACTCATTTCTCTACTTGGTAATCCATGAAATTTAAAGTAGAAAGTTAATTATTTTCGAGATATTAACAATCCCAAAGTTGAAAAAGTTAGTTCGTATTATAATTTGTATTTTTTTTATTTATCTGAAACATGTCTTGCTAAGAGTGGTTTTTTCTACTTGCACGAGACGACAGTTTTTTATTATCAGAAGACATTTATATAATTAAACACAAATTATTTAACAAACATCAGTTGTATTTTTCATATACTTTCTTACTCTCACATGGCTTTTTCACCTAAAATTATACACTAGAGGAATATCTAAATTGTCTGTCTGGTCATTAACTAATTTCTCTACTTGTGATTACATGAAATTTGAGTAGAAATTCAATTATTTTTGAGGTATTAACCATTCCAAAGGTGAAAAAGTTAGTTTGTATTATAACTCGTATTTTTTTATTAGAAACATGTCTTGCTAACAAAAAATTGTACTTGCATGAGGCGAGAGTTTTTTATCATTGGAAGACATTTTTATCGAATTATATAGTAATCAATTGAAATATATAAATTGCATTCTTTATATAATGTCTTACTCGTAGATGTCTCTTCTACTTGAAATGATACTACATAAGAAACTCAAACTTGTCTGTCTGATCATTAACTGATTTCTCCACTTGTGATTACATGCAATGGGCACTTTTCGAGAGAATATTCATTCTAAATTCGAAAACGTTAATTCATATTATAATTTGTATTTTTTTTATTTATCAGAAGCATGTCTTGCTAAAACTTGCTTTTTCTGCTTACGAGATATTTTTATCGTCGGAAGTGAAAAATGAATGTTCTGGAAAGACATTTATCGAATTATAAAATAAATTATTTAAAATAAATCATTAGTAATCTTTTTTGCTTTTTCATCTGAAACGTGTTTTGCTTGAATTGATTAATAATACTACAAATTAAATCTAAACTTTTCTGTCTGATCATTAGCTAATTTCTCTAATGTGATTACATGAAATAAATAGCCACTTTTGAGTGAATAATCATTAGGGTGGTCCAAAAAAGCATTGGAATTTTTTTTTGAATTTGTATGCATATCGCCCGGAAATTTGTTGGAATCCATACAAAAATAAATCCATTCTCTTATTGAGATATTTAGAGGTCGTCTAAGCCTCATGCAGTTTAGCACGTATTTCCCATAAGAAAAAAAACGTTTCAGTCAATTTTATTTAGAATTGTCAATATTAGCTGAATCGACTTGAAACTTTATATTTCTGTTCACAATTAGCCATAGAATACGAATAAAGTATTACTTTTTGCATATCACCCCTATGAGTCTATTTTATAGGGTACCAAAAAAACCCCTACAAGTGAAAAAATGGATTTTACGAGTTTTTGACGCTAATTACAATTTTTTTTGCGTTTTTTTTTAATGAAAATTGTTTCTTATACATAAGAGACTACTTTATACTGCTAATTAAATGTTCTTATAAATTGTTTAAACAATTTATTTATGAGTGAGGTAATAGTTAATTAGTGTTAACAAACATAATTATCTTAGCACGTTATTATTATTTTTAATAATATTTTCTATGCATAATGCCAGAAATTGCAGTTTTTTCTGAAAATTTCAACTTTTTGTCCACTTTTCACTCGGAGTGAGTTAATGTTTAATTCAATTTAGCAGAAATAATTGTTCGAACAAATTATTATTGTTCATAACTATCTTCTTCTATAGTAATGCTAGATAGTTAACAAATATTATTGTTTGAATAATTTATTATTATTTATAACTATCTTCTCCTATAGTAATGCTTTTTTCAGAAATTTCCAACTTTTTGTCCACTCTTCACTTAGCCTAGTAATAATTAATGCACTTTAAACAATAATAGTTGTTTAATCAATTTATTATTATTTATATTTATCTTCTCTCAGATAAGTACTAGAAAGTTGCGAATTTTTCTGAAATGTTCAACTCTTCTATGACTTTATAGTTCTGAACAAATAATAAATAAACATTACAGAGAATCGCATTTTGAGCAATCTCTTTTTTATGAATATATTTTTCTGAGATTAAAAAGATATTTGAAATATGCTTCAAATTTTCTACATGGTTCCCAGGGATTCTCCGGGAAATCTCCAGGAAAGGAGGGGGGGGGCTGATATTAAAATATGTGCGATAAGAAATTTTCTTTTACGCTTTGCAATAAACTTTTTGTTATAATTTTAAAAAACTTTTACTCTTGTGTAAGGTAGCTTTTTTGTTTAAATTATTTTTTTTAACATCGGGAAAAAACATTACTCTAAGAAAAGATAGTTATAAACAATAAGCAATTGTTTGAATGAGCGCGTTTGTTAACTTGCATTAATTATTACTTTACTAAGAAAAAGTGGGCAAAAAGTTGAAAATTTTGGAAGAAACCGCAGCTACCTAGCGTTATTAAAGAAAAAGATAGTTATAAACAATAATAATTTTTTGAAATAATTATTTTTGCTAAGTTAAATTAATGATTAACTCAATGTATTTGAAAAGTAGCCAAATAGTTAAAAATTTCAGAAAAAAAACTCAACTTTCTAGCATTATTCACATTGAATATTTCTAACAATGATGATAAATTGTTCAAATAATTAATTTTGGTAAACCTAAATTAATTATTTACCTCACTCTAATTGGGAACTGCCAAAAAGGATGGAAAATTTTTGAAAAAATAGCAATTTTCCAGCAATATTTAAAGAGAATATTATTAACAATAATAATAAATTGTCTAAACAATCATTTTTGCCAACATTAATTATTATATATTATTATAAATTGCTTAAAAAATTTATATAAACATCTAGTTATCAGTATAAAGTAGTATTTCATGTATTAGTAACAATTCGCATTCAAAAAATCCCAAAAAAAATCATAATTAGCGCTAAACACTAGCAAAAAATATTTTTTTACTTATGGGGTTTTTTCGGGACCATATAAAACAGACTTATGGGGGGATTATTAAAAAAAAAAATTTAATTCGTATTCTATAGCTAATTATTTATGGGGCTTGAGCAACCCATAAATATCATTTTTTTATTTTTCATAAAAAAAAGGATTTATTTTTGTGTGGATTCGAACAAATTTCTGGGTGACATGCATGCAAATTCGAAAAAAAGAATTTTGCACCACCCTAAGAATCATTTCAAAGTCAATAAAATTCGTGTTATTTTTTTCCAATTAACAAAAAAATGTCTCGATAAAAGTGTTTTTTTTATTTACATGAAGAGAGAGTTTATTTTATCGATCCTGGCGCAAATATTGACTCTAAATACTGGAATTATTAGCCGGTGAAAAAAATACTTTGTAAAAGAGTGGAAATATCCTAGAATTGTAGGAAATTTATTTCTCTACTTTAATTTTTTTTCATCAAATCAAAAAAAAATATTAAAAACAAGGTTTATTTAATTCAATGTTTAAAGAAGATACATTTTCAAAGGAATAAAAGCAGAAGAATTTCTTTTGTCAATAATTACTTAGGATTTTCAAAACACGTAGAAAATAAATTTCAAGAAATCGACTTTCTTATATTTGCGGACTGCTCTTTTCATTTCAATTAAAGAAAGAGGATTTTAATTTTTTTTAAATAGTATATGCTGTCTTCCTCGAAATTAAATTGAATAGGATAAAAGTTACGATCGGCAGGATCTTTTATGATATTGGAAGTCGCTAAAAGCTTATTTAATTAATTTTTGCTAAGTAGCTTATTACGACACTTCGAAACAATTCTGGAACTCTCCTCTGAATTAATTTTCGCGAGATTTTATAGCGTTACAAAATTCAATGAATTTAAGGAAATGTGGAGGTACCTTGAAAGACTTGAAAATTTATTTTAACATCTTGCCTAGTTTTGAAGAATTTATAAGATAATAAAAAAGTTTGATAAAGTTTTAATAGAGTGATAAATATTTAATAACTAATAATAAAGCGAATAAACTTGATTAATTTCATCACTTTTTGTTTATATCCTCTTTAAACGGGAAAAAAAAATTTGATCTTATATTACATTTAAAATTTTCTAAACCGAGAGCTGGAACAAAAATAAATCCATGGAATTTAATATCTCGATGGAATTTTGAGATCGATTCTCTGAAAATTCAGAAAGCATTTCTTAAAGGTTTTATACAAGTTCTGTAATATATGTGAAAAATGTCACGAATATGATTTTTAAATATTGAAAGATTTTAATTTAAGAATATATTTTCATCTATCGTCACGTGAACTAAATTAAAACTGATAAAAACTTGTGTGGTCCAAAAATGGATTGGAAATTTTTTTTTTTTAATTTTTATCGTGACACCCCCCAAATTTGTTCGAATCCACCCAAAAATAAATCAATTTTTTTTTGTTTGAAAGAAAAATTATATTTAGGGGTGGCGCAAGCCCCATGAAGTTTAACATGTATTTCCCATAAGAAAAAAAGACATTTTTGTAAATCTTATTCAGAATCCGCAATGTTATCTCAATCGAGTTGAAACTCAACATTTCTCGTCACAATTAGCCATAGAATACGAATGAAATATCACTTTTCAAAAACCAACACCATTAGCCTGTTTTATAGGGTCCCAAAGAAACCCCATAAGTGAAAAAATGGGTTTTGCGAGTTTTTGGCGCTAATTATGATTTTTTTGCGGTTTTTTTTAATGCGAATTGTTTGTAATACATAAAATATTACTTTATACTGAAAATTAGATATTTTCATGAATTGTTTAAACAATTTATTATTGTTTTTAGCAATTTTTAGTTGGTCTTCTAAAAGAACCACTCCGTTTTTTGAGTTGGCCCCAAGTTTGAGTACGCATACTTACACGGCAAACAGCAGATAGGTTTAGTAATTATTACTCTCAGGTTTAATAGTTTATTTTAAAATATTTTGAATTCGCGGATTTCAAGGAATTCAATCAATTCAAGGAACACGGAATTTAACGAATTCACTGAATTCAAAGGATTCAACAGAATTCACGGAATTTACGGAATTCAAGGGATTCAAGAAGTTCACGAAATTCAAGGAATTCAAGGAATTCATGGAATTCAAGGAATTCAAGGACTTCACAGAATTCAAGAAAGTCAAGGAATTCATGGAATTCATGGAATTCAATGAATTCACGGAATTTGAGAAATTCACGGAATTCAAGGAATTCACAGATTTCGAGGAGTTCGAGCTTAATGGTATACTCACGGAATTCGAGGAGTTCGCGGAATTCAAGGAATTCACGGAATTCAAGTAATTCACGAAATTCAAGGAATTCACGGAATTCACGGAACTCATGGAATTCACGAAATTCATGGAATCCATGAAATTCAAGGAATTCACGGAATTTAAGAAATTCAAGGAATTCACGGATCACGAAATTCAAGGAATCACGAAATTCAAGGAATTCAAGAAATTCACGGAATTCGAAGAATTCAAGAAATTCAAGAAATTCACGGAATTCGAAGAATTCCAGAAATTCACGGATTTCAAGGAATTCGCGACATTCAAGATATTCAAGGACTTCATGAAATTCATGGAATTCACGAAATTCGTGGAATCCATGAAATTCAAGGAATTCACCGAAATCAAGCAATTCACGGAATTGAAGGAATTCACGGAATTCACAGAATTCAAGGAATTCACGAAATTCAAGCACTTCATGGAATTCATGGAATTCACGGAATTTGAGAAATTCACGGAATTTGAGAAATTCAATGAATTCACGGAATTCGAGGAGTTCACGGAATTCAAGGAGTTCGCGGAATTCAAGGAACTCACGGAATTCGAGGAATTTCAGGAATTCACGCAATTTAAGAAATTCACGGAATTCAAAGAAATGATGGAATCCATGAAATTTAAAGAATTCACGGAATTCAAGGAATTCACGAAAGTCACGAAATTCGTGGAATCCATGAAATTCAAGGAATTCACCGAATTCAAGCAATTCACGGAATTGAAGGAATTCATGGAATTTGAGAAATTTACGGAATTCACGCAATTTAAGAAATTCACGGAATTCAAAGAATTCATGGAATCCATGAAATTCCAGGAATTTACAGAATTCGCAGAATTCACATAATTCACGGAATTCGCGGAATTCCATGAATTCCTTAAATTCCTAGAATTTCATAAATTCTTTGAATTCCGTGAATTCTTTCAATTCCGTGAATTCTTTCAATTCCGTGAATTCTGTGAATTCCGTGAATTCTGTGAATTTCGTGAATTCTGTGAATTCTTTGAATTTCGTGATTTCTTGAATTTCGTGATCCGTGAATTCCTTGAATTCCGTGAATTCTTTGAATTTCGTGGATTTCTCTAATTCCGTGAATTCCTTGAATTTCATGAATTTCTTGAATTCCGTGAACTCTGTGAATTCTGTGAATTCTTTGAAGTTCGTGATTTCTTGAATTTCGTGATCCGTGAATTCCTTGAATTCCGTGAATTCTTTGAACTACGTGAATTTCTTGAATTCCGTGAATTCCTTGAATTTCATGAATTTCTTGAATTCCGTGAATTCCTTAAATTCTGTGAATTTTTTGAATGGAATGTTTTGAATTCTGGGAATTTTTTGAATTCCGTCAATTCTTTGAATTTCTTGAATTCCGTGAATTTCATAAATTCATTGAATTCCGTGAATTCCTTGGAGTCTGTGAATTCCTTGAATTCGGTGAATTCCTTAAATTCCGTGAATTCCTTGAATTCTTTAAATTCTTTGAATTCTCTGAATTTCTTGAATTCTGTGAATTCCTTGAATTTCGTGAATTCCTCGAAATTCTTGAATTCCTTGAAACCCTGGAATTCCTTGAATCGCGGGGATTACGTGAATTCCTTGAATTCCGTGAATTCCTTGAATTCCGTGAATTCCTTGAATTCCGTGAATACCTGGAATTCTGTGAATTCCTTGAATTTCGTGATCCGTGAATTCCGTGAATTTCTTGAATTCCGTGAATTCCTTGAATTTCATTAATTCCGTGAATTCCTTGAATTCCGTGAATTTCATGAATTCCGTGAATTTCTTGAATTCCTTGAATTCCGTGAATTCCTTGAATTCCGTGAATTTCTTGAATTCCTTGAATTCTGTGAGGTCCTTGAATTCCGTGAATTTCATGAATTACTTGAATTTCGTGAATTCCTTGCATCCCTTGAATTTCTTGAATTCCATGAATTCCGTGAATTCCTTGAATTTCATTAATTCCGTGAATTCCTTGAATTCCGTGAATTTCTGGAATTCCGTGAATTTCTTGAATTTTGTGAATTCCTTGAATTCCGTGAATTTCTTGAATTCCTTGAATTATGTGAGGTCCTTGAATTCCGTGAATTCCATGAATTACTGGAATTTCATGAATTCCTTGCATTCCGTGAATTCCTTGAATTCCATGAATTCCTTGAAATCCGCGAATTCAAAATATTTTAAAATAAACTATTAAACCGGAGAGTAATAATTACTAAACGTATCTGCTGTTTGCCGTGTAAGTAAGCGTACTAAAACGAGGGTCGTTGACTTATTACTTGTTCATAAATAAAAAGGCGATGCAAAGTGAAAGATTTTAGAAAACACCGCTACTTTCTAGCACTTATCTGAGAAAAGATAGTTATAAACAATATTAAATTGTTTAAACAACTTTTCTGTTAACTTTAATTAATTATTTCCTCACTAAGTGATAAAAGAACAGAAAGGTAAAAATTGCCAAAAACCGCAACTATCAGGCGCCATCGATATAGATGAGGATAGTCATAAACAATAATAATTTGTTTAAACAATTATTTTTGCTAAATCTAATTAATTATCAAGTCACGTCTAATAAAAAATAAACAAACAGTTGAAAATTTCAGAAAAAACCGCAACATTCTACCGATTAAGCAAAGAGAATATTATCAACAACGATAATAAATTGTTTAAACAATTATTTTGTTAACTTGAATTCATTATTACTTCACTCCAAATGAAAATTAAACAAAAGGCCAGAAATTTCAACAAAAAAAACCCATCTTTCTAGCATTATTCAATTATAATATTATTAATAAGTATAATAAATTGTTTGAACAATTATTTTGTTAACTTGAATTCATTATTACTTCACTTCGAATGAAAAGTGGACAAAAAACTAGAAATTTAAAAAAAAAACCGCTTCTTTTCAGCATTATTCAAATATAATATTATTAATAATTATAATAAATTGTTTAAACAATTATTTTGTTAACTTGAATTTATTATTACTTCACTACAGATGAAAATTGGACAAAAAGCCAGAAATTTCAAAAAAAATCCGCATCTTTCTAGCATTATTCAAATATAATATTATTAATAATTATAATAAATTGTTTAAACAATCACTATTGTTAACATTGATAAACTATCACTTCAATATAATTGAAAATTGGACAACAAATTGAAAATTTGTGAAAAAAACGCGTCTTTCTAACTACATTCTATGAGAAAATTGCTAAAAACAATAATAAATTGTTTAAACAATTCATTAAAATATCTAGTTTCCAGTATAAAGTCATATTTTATGTATTAGAAACAATTTACATTAAAAAAACCGCAAAAAAATCATAATTAGCGTCAAAAACTCGCAAAACCCATTTTTTCACTTATGGGGTTTCTTTGGGACCCTATAAAACAGACTTATGGGGGTGATATTTGAAAAGTTATATTTTATTCGTATTCTATGGCTAATTGTGAAGAGAAATGTTGCGTTTCAACTCGATTGAGATAATATTGAGGATTCTGAATAAGATTTACAAAAACGTCTTTTTTTCTTATGGGAAATACATGTTAAACTTCATGGGGCTTGCGCCACCCCTAAATATCATTTTTTTTCTAAACAAAAAAAAATGGATTCATTTTTGGGTGGATTCGAACAAATTTGGGGGGTGTCCCCATAAAAATTCGAAAAAAAAATTTTTGGACCACCCTGTGTCATATAATAGCAAAATATTTGTGAAAAGCTTAATTTCTTTACCATTTTCTCAAATTATTAGTACATATTTCAAAGAGGTGACAAAATCATAAGGACTCTAAATTTTGATTTAATTCCGTAAATAAAGCAAAAAATTGGAATAAATTAGTTTTTTTTTTTTTTATACCATTAAACCATTTCCCTTTCAGGGTAGGCGTGACACTACCCGATTCGGGTCGTGTTTCTAGGTTTTTTCTTGTAGTTATAAATAACTACAAGTGTGGGCTCACCACACCCACGATGTGCCAACAGCACTCATGTCAGTATTCTTGAATGGTCACCCATCCAAGTACTAACCGCGTCCAAGGCTGCTTAACTTCAGTGATCTGACGAGAACTGGGTTTTTCAGCGTGGTATGGCCGTTGGCGGTTAATTTGAAAATATCAAGCGTAAGAAATTGTATAAAGGGCGGCAGTACAGAACTTGATAACCAACAATTTTTTCGAAAATGGGTTGATTGCATAAAAGAATCCTAAAAAATCGAACATTATGAAAAAATCTTCCAAAATATAATTAATTTTTTTTTTTTACTGAAAATGAAATTTTTTATAGAAATTTTCCCACATCCATTAACTTGAATCTGGATAACTTTTTTCAATAAATTTTTTGGCTTAAATTCAGCACCACTTCAGCTCGAGGGTGGACTTTCATTTTTGTTTTTAAATAATGATTTCGATTTTATAGAAGGCTTTTTCGCTCTTTTGAAAAATTCTCATTTTTTTGTTTATCTAGTTCTGTACTGCCGCTGTTAAAATAAAAAACAAGAAAAATGCATTGCTTCTTGACATAAAACCGAAAAAAAATATTTTTAAAAGAATTTTTATGCTTTTCGATTTTATTCGACAACCAAACTTTTTTTACTATAATGGGCAACTTTATTGAAAGGATTTTATTGAATGTGAGTGCTAAAAAAAAATTTTATTACACTGTGGGACTGAACCAGCTTTAATTGAAAGGTATTTTCATACGCTATTTTCTGGTTAATTATGGTTCTCTGGGAACCCATGAAAGTTTTCAGACAAAATTTAAAATCATTGCCTGATTCTTTTTTGAAAGAAGTAATTTTTTTCCAAAATTATAAGATGTAGAATTTGCATATAGGTTGATGGCAAAAGGTGCTTGAAACTTTTTTTTTAATTTTGGACTTAATTTGATAGTTCTGTACATTCATTTAAAAATTTCTTTCAAACACTGGTGGAAAAATGTTTACAAATATTACAAAAAATTAAAACAATTTTTACAGGAATCTACAAATAAATGCAATAAATTACCACAAAAATTACAGGAAATTACAACTTCTTTCAATTATTGGGACCAATTTTGTACTTTTCTATATTTTTTTGTATATTGCTGTATTTTATTGTAGTTTTAATTTCCTGCAAGAATTTTTAAAAAAAGTACAACTACGTGAATTTACAACTAGAAGAATAAACAGGAATTTACAGGTTTTACAGCCTGTAATTGAATCATTAATTATTATTCAATAAAGTTATTAAGCCAGTTATTAAATAAAAAAAGCAATCGATTGGACACCATATATGTAATTTAAAATTATGTCATTGGAATCTTCTTAATATTTGTGACCCTAGGTCAAAAAGACACCACTTTTTGACTGCAAATAAAAAATAAACAGTTGAGAAAAAATTGAACAAGATCATTAAAATTAAAAGATTCGAACTCTTGAAAATGAAAATTTTTTTATTTGAAGTTATAAAAACTTAATTGCAAATTAAAAATACTCAAAGCAGAATACTTTTGAATCGCTTTCAAAATTAAAGCTTAAAGCTTTTTAATTAAAACGCTTAATAATAATTTACGGGTATAAACCAAAAGCTTTTAATACGTTTTAATTGGAAATTTTCTAATTAATAGCCGTTAAACTACAAAATTTCAACGTTTTAACTTCTATACATTGTGTAGTTCAAAGATTTTAACAAAAAAATAAATGCACGCTATAATTTTCAATACCATAAATTGAAGAGTGAATACAAAAATTTATAAATTTTCAGAATTATATAATTTTAACCAATTTTAAGCTAGAAACATCAATTTCTACATCAAAATTTGTTTTGAAATCTTTTAAAATATTTTCTTAAGAATTTAAAAAAAATCATTTTAACATTTTCCAGGAATCTAGAAAAAATCTTGTTATAATCTTGGAACTCAAATTTTTCCTACAATTTCCAAAAATTCTGGCAAGAAAAAAAAATGCCTCAAAATCATCTTGATTCTTGTTTGAAAATTTTGGAAATCTTTTTAAATATTCTTTTAAAATCAATTTTTTCAAAAAAAAATCATTTTTAGTTCTTCAAGAAATTTTTATAAAAATTTTTATTATTTTGAAACCTTTCAAAGTGATTTTGAGCTTCTAAATTTATTGTTTGAACTCTTAAAAAATCTACATTCCGTTTTAAATTATATTGGAATCTTTTCAAAACTTCTTAATATATCATAAACTTCCTCGAACTTTTTCCAAGTTAATAATTATTCAATTGTTATTTATTATTCAAATTTTCTTTCAATTTTTCAAAATATTTTTAAATATAAAAAATTAAACAAGAATAATATACAAGGATAGAAATATTGGAAGAGAAGGAGAACGAAGAAAATTACTGAGGATAAGTTTAGAATTCCTTTTTTGGTTCACTAATCAACTCACTAAAATGATAATAATATCATTTATTTTCAAGTTGGTAATTGTTAATCTTTTAATTTCAATTTTTGGCCCCTCCCCGTGGCCGGAATGACATTTGAAAAATTGGTTGTGCTTAAAAAAAATAAAATCGAAATTTATATCAATTATATCAATTTTTAACCACTATCTGTGATTGAAATGCACTATATTATTGACTGCAAAATTTATTAAATAAAAAACTAAATTTAGATTCTTGAAGATTTCAAAATAAAATTTTGAAGCTTTTTATGGATCTTTAAAGGTTTCTAGAAAACAAAAAAATTTTCAGTTTGCTGAGAAGGTTTAAAATTATTTTTTATTTTGAAAAATTAATATTAAGAGCAAAATTAAAAAAGATTGTAAGCAGAATGCAGATGTTTGAAAATTTCGAACAAAAAATTTATAAACTTTTCAAGCATTTTGAAAGGTTTTAAATGAATAAAAAATTCTTATTTCTTCAGTTAATTTTAAAAGAATATTTAATAAACTTTTCAAAATTTTCAAAAAAGAATCAGGATGATTTTGAGGTAATTTTTTTACTTTTACAGGATTTTCAAAAAATTGTAAGAAAAATTCGAGTTGCTTAAAATGATATAATTTTGAAATTTTTTTGATCAATGTTTTAACTGTACAATGTATAAAAGTCAAAATTTTAAATTTTGCAGTTTAACGACTTTTAATTTAAACAATTTCAATTGAAAAGTGTTAAAAGCTTCCATTTTATACGCGTCAATTATTAAGCGTTTAAATTTAATAAATTTCAAGGTTCAATTTTGTAAGTTTAAAATTTTTTTAAATTTAACTTCGAGTGCTCGAATTTGCAGTTCAGTTTTTCTAACTTCAACAGAAAAAAAGTTTATCTTCAAGAGTTCGAATCTTTTAATTTCAATGACCGTGATCAATTCTTTCTCAATTGTTCAATTTTTATTTTCAGTCAGAAATTTGTCCTTTTTCGACCTAGGATGACAAATATTGAGAATACTGAAAAGAGATAGGCATAACATAACAAAAAAATGGTTTAAGATTACAAAAATGTTCTTTTGAACCTAATTTTTTTAAAACCGATTTTCGGCGAAAATTGTTAACAGAACCTAAAATTGTTTCAAAATTTTAACTCTTCTTTCAAATCTCTACAAATTTCCAATGAAAAGCGCGAAAATTTCCGATTTCTGGTATAAATTGCCGAGAAAACCAAAAATCGTAAATTTAATGATTCTGAATGATACTCTGAACAATATTGATAATCTGAAAAATCTTAAGATTTTTTCTATTCAAGTATATAATTTTCGATGAAAAGACAAACATAACAAAAGAAAAAAATTGTTTAAGATTGTAAGTATTCTTTGAACCTAATTTTTTTTTTTCGATTTTCGGCAAAAATTGTTAACAGAACCTGAAATTGTTTCAAAATTTTAACTCATCTTTCAAATCTATACAAATTTCCAGTGAAAAACGCGAGTATAACCTCAAATTGTTCAAAAAATGTCAATCTTCTTTTAAATCAAATACATTTTTTTTTAAATTACCGATTTCTGGTATAAATTGCCGACAAAACTAAAAATCGTAAATTTAATAATTCTGAATGATAATCTGAAGAACATTGATAATCTGAAAAATCTTAGGATTTTTTTCATTTAAGTATATAATTTTCGATGAAAATACAAACATAATATAACAAAAAAATTGTTTAAGCTTTTAAATCACACAATCCAAAATTTTTAGAAATTTTAATTTTTTTTCGAATATTTATGATTTTATATTAAAATTGTTTTTCAAAAAACTAGCCTCTTATATGCGCGCACACGCGCATCAACTTTTTTGTTACTTTTTATCATTGACATAATTTTCGAATAGCTATTTATTTATTTTTTTCGTGATCACTTAAATTCTTGCTGAAAATATATATAATTTTCATCAAAACATTCAAATAATTTTGACTACATATTTTTTACATTCTCATCCTAATTTAAAAATTTAAATTTTCATTTATGAAAGTTTAATTTATTAATAACCTTTTAACCTAATTCCAGAAAATGTAAGTTTCAATAGAATCAGTCAATAATTAATTAATCAGTTTACAACATAAAAGGCTTTAAACAATTATCCTCATTGGAAGATTTCAATCATTTTTGCATTATTTTTTTCATTTGAAATTGCATTTCTATACATTTAATTTATTAATAACCTTCAAAACTAATTTAAAAAAAAATTAAGATGTAGGTACATATAATTTTAAGAATGGAATTCAGATAGTCATTTCACAACCGTATTAAGCAGATTGATAATTCGGTAAAGAATATTATTCATTTTCCTCAATTATTTCCTATTTTTTTTACAAAAACAGAATTATTTGGCTACAAGATTAGGTAAAGTTAATGTTACAAGGAAAATTTTTAGTGCGAAAGGATCAACCTTAAATTTAAAAGGAAATTCCATTTACATCAAGAAACGTCCTTTGGTCACAAGAGGAAATTTCTCTGAGTGCACCACTACTAAATCCTTATTTAAACTGTTTGAAATTTCCCATATTTTTCGAATAATTTTGATTTACAAGGTAGGTATAACAAGACTATAAAGCTGTCATACTGATGTGGAATTTTAATCCTCTTTTTGCAGGATGCATCCAACAACGGAAAGAGGCATTACTACCCATGTACCCTTTCCCTAAATTCAGCATCATCAGCATGTGTAAACGACCCCAATAGTGTCGTAAAAGTGCCAATAACTCTCTGCTTGTTAATGATAATTGTGTACATATGCGGCGGAGCAGTGATGTTTAATCGCCTCGAGGGTTGGACTCTTTTGGAAGGTGGTTACTTTTGTTTCACCAGCCTCGGTACAATAGGATTCGGTGATTTATTGCCAGCTGGTACGAATGCCCCGAATACGACTCTCGAAGAACTGAGTCTCTGCGCTTGCTGCTTGTACATTCTCGCCGGGCTGGGACTGATTGCCATGTGCTTCAATTTGGTCCAAGAAGAGGTGGTACGCGCGATCAGAATCTTTGGTAAATCGTGCGGAATGTCGAGCGGGACGATGGTCAGCGGCCAGATAGGAGGTCCAGGTATATCTCGAATAAAATCAAAAATCGTGCCTTAGAGCTGACACTTAATTTCCAAAGTCGTAAACTACGTTGGAAACTACGTCGCAAACTACGTAGAGAACTACGTATCAAACTACGTAGGGTACTTTGTAGCAAACTACGTAGGGAACTATGTAGCAAACTACGTAGAGAACTACGTAGACAACTACGTAGACAACTACGTAGACAACTACGTAGGAAACTACGTAGAGAATTACGTAGGAAACTACTTAGAGAACTACTTAGAGAACTACGTATTAAACAACGTAGAAAACTACGTGGAAAGCTACCTAGGACACTATGTAGAAAACTGCGGAGGAAACTACGTAGAAAACTATTTAGAAAACTACGCAGAAAACTACTTAGTAAACTACGTCGAAAACTACATAGTAAACTACGTAGAGAACTACGTATCAAACTACGTAGGGAAATACGTAGCAAACTACGTAGAGAATCACGTAGGAAACTACGTAGAGAACTGCGTATTAAACAACGCACCAAACTACGTAGAAAGCTACCTAGGACACTATGTAGAAAAACTGCATCGTAAACTACGTAGAAAACTACATAGTAAACTACGTAGAAAACTACATAGGAAACTATGTAGAAAACTACATAGGAAACTACGTAGAAAACTACATAGTAAACTACGTAGAAAACTACGTAAAGAACTGGGTATGAAATAACGTAGAAACTATGCAGAAAACTGCGTAGAAAACTACGGAGTAAACTATGTAGAGAACTACATAGTAAACCACGTAGAAAACTACGGAGTAAACTGCGTAGAAAACTACGCAGAAAACTACTATAGCGTTTTTTACAAAAAAAAAATTTGAATTGTTTTCTAAAGATTTAAATTACCCCCAACTTTGCCAAAACAGACCCCTGAAGACACTAAAAAGTAATTTTTAAGTGTCTTTTCTGAATTTTACGAAAGTAAAATGAAAATATAAGGGGCAAATTATATCAAAAACTGTAATGATTTGCGAGAAAAAATCATTTTTCATACAAAATAAGAATGCAGAATACCTATTTATTTTTCAGCCTTTTTTTTTAAGGCTATATCAATATAATGTTTCTAAGATTCTTGATAAAATTCAAAAAGATTTTCAAATATTTCAAATATTTTCAACTACGTAGAAAACAATGTGGAAAACTACGTAGAGAACTACATAGGAAATTACATAGAAACTATGCAGTAAACTGCGTAGAAAACTACTTAGGAACTTCGTAGGAAACTGCGTAGAAAACTGCTTAGGAAACTACGTAGAAGCTTACGTAAAACTACGTAGAAAACTACGTAGGAAACTGCGTAGAAAACTACCGAGAAAACTGCGTGAAAACTACGTAGAAAACAATGTAGAAACTACGGAGGAGACTGCGTAGAAACTACGTAGAAAACTACGTAGGAAACTAATTAAAAAAAGCTAAATAGGGCACTATGTAGAGAACTAAGCTGGAAATTACGTAGAAACTATGCAGTAAACTGCGTAGAAAACTACTTAGGAACTTCGTAGGAAACTGCGTAGAAAACTTCGTAGGAAACTACGTAGAAGCTTACGTAAAACTACGTAGAAAACTACGTGGAAAACTACGTGAAAAACTACGTAGAAAACAATGTAGAAACTACGGAGGAAAGTACGGAGAAGATTACGTAGAAAACCACGGAGCAAACTACGTAGAAAACCACGGAGTAAGCTACGTAGAAAACTACGGAGTGAACTACGTAGAAAGCTACGCAGTAAACTACGTAGATAACTACGGAGTAAACTACGTAGATAACTACGGAGTAAGCTACGTAGAACACTACGGAGTAAGCTACGTAGAACACTACGGAGTAAGCTACGTAGAACACTACGGAGTAAGCTACGTAGAAAAAAACCTAGGAAACTACTTTAAAAAAGCTACCTAGGGCACTATGTAGAGAACTACGCAGGAAACTACGTCGAAAACTACTAAGAAAATTACGTAGAAACTGCTTAGAAAATTACGTATGAAACTACGTAGGAAACCACGTAGAAAAACTAAGTACGAAACTACGTAGGAAACTATGTAGAAAACTACGTAGGAAACTATGCAGAAAACTACGTAGGCAATGACGTAGAAAAACTACGCAGAAAGCTACATAGTAAACTACGTGGGAAACTACGTAGAAAAATACGTAGAAACTACGTAGGAAACTACGCAGAGAATTACATAGGAAATTACGTCGAAACTATGCAGAAAATTGCGTAGAAAACTACTTAGGAACTTTGTAGGAAACTGCGTAGAAAACTACGAGGAAAACTATGTATAAAACTACGTAGAAAACTATGGAGGAGACTACGTAGAAAACTACGGAAGAGACTACGTAGAGAACTACGTAGAAAAATGCGTAGAAAAGGACGTAGAAAACTACGTGAAAAATACCCCTTCTCTGACAACCGTAGTTTTGTCTTATTTGAAATAAAATTCATGCAAATATCATACTGAATGCAACGTGAAACACTTTAAATTCCTAAGATTTCAAGTCGAAATATATACTGAATTTTCAACAAAAAAAAATTATTTTCTTACAGAAAAAAAACAACAAATTTTCGACAGATAACATCAATTTTCTACCAAATAGTTGAATTTTCAACTTATAAAGAATAAATTTTTAACCAATAACGTAGTATTGTAATTTTCAGATGAAAAAATTAATTTTCGACAAAAAGAAACGAATTTTTAAGAAAATAGTTAAATTTTAAGCCAAAGAGATTGTTCTTAAAAAATACAAAGTGATCAGTTAATTATGCAGAAAACTAAATGAATATGCATATTAGGGCAGTCCAAAAAAATTATTTTTCTGATTTTTTAAAGTCTCACCCCCTCATTTTGTGTCTTGTTGTGAAAAAAAAAATTTCTCAATTTTTTTAGATTTTTCAAAAAATGTTTTGAGGTAGGGCACGGACTTTAAAGTACCCCAAAGTGTTGAAAATTCATTAAGTCCTTGAATTTTGAAAAGAATCGTAAACACTTCACAACGATGATGTAAAACTACCATGTGAGCAGTCTGAAGTCTCAAAAAAAATTTTAAAGATCAAATTTACCCCCAACTTTGCCAAAACACACCCCTGAAGACACTTAAAAGTAATTTTTAAGTGTCTTTCCTGAATTTTGTGAAAGTAAAATGAAAATTGAAGGGGAAAATTATATAAAAAATATCATTATACAAATATGAAAAATAGTGCCCTTGGAATAAACATTTTTACCCTTTTCACCCTTAATAATCCATAAAAAATTACATTTTCTTTCTTTAAAACTTTTTTCTTCAATATAAAGAAATTTATATTGAATATTTTTAATACTCAGTTTTAATGAAAGAAAATGTAATTTTTTATGGATTATCAAGGGTGAAAAGGGGAAAAATGTTGATTTCAAGGGCAATATTTTTCATTTTTGTATAATATACCATTAAGCCATTTCCCTTTGAGGGTAGGCGTGACACTACCCGATTCGGGTAGTGTTTCTAGGTGGATAGTTTTCTTGTAGTTATAAATAACTAGAAGTGTCGGCTCACCACACCCACGATGTGCCAACAGCACTCAGTATTCTCAAATGGGCACCCATCCAAGTACTAACCGCGTCCAACGCTGCTTAACTTCAGTGATCTGACGAGAACTGGGTTTTTCAGCGTGGTATGGCCGTTGGCCATAATAACATTTTTTAAATAATTTTCCACTTAAATTTTAATTTTACTTTCATAAAATTCAGAAAAGATACTTAAAAATTACTTTTTAGTGTCTTTAGGAGTGAGTTTTGGCAAAGTGAGGGGTAAATTAAAATTTAAAAATTTTGTCAGGCTTTGTACTGCTCACATGGTAGTTTTGCATCATCGTTGTAAAGTTTTTACGAGTCTTTTTTTTTTAAATTCAAGGAGTTACTAAATTTTTAACACTTTGGGGTACTTTAAAGGCCGTGCCCTACTCTCAACAGTTTTTGTAAAATCTCAAAAAATTAAGAAATTTTTTTTCACCAAAAGACAGAAAATCAGGGGGTGAGACTTTAAAAAATCAAAAAAAAAATATTATTTGGACCACCCCAATGCAAATTAAGGAATTCAATTTTTATGTTGAGAGGTTTCTAAGAACTTTTCTTGTGAAATTTGTGGGACTTTTTAAATTATAAACAAACTGTTTGTCCTAAATTCTTTACTAACAGGGGGGTTAGGTTGGTGTCCAGCGCCGATTTTTTTGTTACTTTGCAGGTGAAAAGAGGATTCCAGACTATGGAAAAAAAAAATTTGGCAAACGTTCACATTTAGGGGTAGAAATCACCGCTTCTATATTTTTGAGTCTTTTGGTGTTTTAAGAGGTAACATCTGTTTTCCTACGTAGTTTCCGACGCAGTTTCCCACGTAGTTTCCGAAGTCGGATTCTACGTAGTTTCTGACCTGTTTTCCTACGTCGTTTCTGACGTAGTTTCCGACGTAGTTTCCGACCTGGTTTCCGACCAGGTTTCCTACGTAGTTTACGACATTAAATCCTACGCATTTACGACGTCAGATCCTACGTAGTTTATGACGTCGGATCCTACGTAGTTTCCGACCTAGTTTCCTACGTAGTTTACGACGTCGTATTCCACGTAGTTTCTGACCTAGCTTCCTACGTAGTTTCTAACCTGGTTTCGTATGTAGTTTACGACGTCGAATTCTGCGCAGTTTCTGACCTAGCTTCCTACGTAGTTTCCAACCTGGTTTCCTACGTAGTTTCCTACGTAGTTTGCGACGTCGAATGCTACGTAGTTTCTGACCTGGTCTTATACGCAGTTTATGACATCTGATTCTACGTAGTTTCCGACCTGGTTTCGTGCGTAGTTTACGACGTAGTTTACGACATCAGAATTTTCAATAGGAAAAGCTTTTCTGATTGACTGATTTCTAGCACGCTGAATGTTTCATGGTCGCTTTTTAGCTGCTTATAGGAAGCAAAATATTTGGGTCATTTCAAATTAACTTCGGAATCCTTATCTCACGCCTGTTTTTGGATTATAAATATTCTAAATAAACAAATGTAACCAAGTAGTTGAATTTTCTACCAAATAAATAATTTTTCTAACAAAAAAATTTATTTTAAACCAAAAAATACCAATTTTCAACGAAAAAGATACATTGTCCACCAATGTTGTATAAATATATGATGGATATAAAAATGAAATAAATAAGGTATACAAATCTATATGGTTATATCAATATAATTTTTTCTTGATCCTTGAAAAAATTCAAAAAGGTTTTCAAATACTTCAGATATGCCAAATCAGAATTTCAAAATAAAAATTAATTTTGAGCCAAGTAGTCGAATTTTCAACTAAATAGATAAAATTTTCAGATTTTTCAGATATTTCAGATATTTTGAAGCAAATTTTCAAAAGAAAAGTTAATTTTCAACTGACTAGTTGAATTTTTGACCTAATAACTAATTTATCCACCAGGAAGATTAATTTTGAACCAAAAAAAGATTAATTTTTAACCGAACAGCTACATTGTCCATCAAAGAGATTAATCTTCAACAAAAAAAAAATTTAACAGATTAGTGAAACTTTTGACTAAGTAGTTCAATTTCCAACCAAAACAGACAAAACTTTCATTAAAAAATGTAACAGTTGATAGTTCAACTAAAAAAGATTTCAAATAAGTCAAAAGGATTTCAATTCACTCAAACAGGACAAATTCTCAACGAAAGAGTTGAATTTTCAAACAAAAAAGATTTTTCAGTCAAGAATGAATGAAAATTTAAAACAAATAATAATTTGCGAGACAAAATAATTTTTTATGCAAAATAAAAATGTAGAATACCCATTTATTTTTTTTGGGTTTATTTGCTTTTAAGGCTATATAAGTTTCTAAGATTCTTGAGAAAATTCAAAAATATTTTTAAAGATTTCAGATATTTCAAATCAAAATTTTAAAAGAAAAGTTAATTTTCAATCAAATAGTTGAATTTTCAACCTGATAAGTAAATTATTCACCACGTTGATAATTTCTGAATTAAAAAATAAAATTTTTAATGAAATAGTCAAATTTTTATCCAAAGAGATGAATTTTCAACAAGAATTATGAATCTTCAACCAATAAAAAATTCATTTTTAACAAAGCAGTGCAACTTTTAACTAAGTTCAATTTCCAATTAAAAAGATGAACTCTTAACGAAAAATGTGGTAATTGATTTTTCAACCAAAAAATATTTTAATTTAAATCAAAAAGAGTTGAATTCATCCAAAATAGATGAATTATCGACAAAATAGTTTAATTTTCAATCACAACAAGATTTTTCAATCAACAAGGAAAAAAAATTAAACCAAATTGTTGCTTGAGCGAAAAATAATTTTCAATACAAAATAAAAAAGTAGAATACCTTTTTTTGGTTCATCTGTTCATTTATATAAAGGTTATTTAAATTCAATTTTCCTAAGTTTCTTGAGAAAATTCAAAAAGATTTTTAGAAGATTTCAGATGTCGAAAAAGTATCTAGAAAATTTCTGAAACATTTTTTTATTTTACAGGATTTTAAAAATTTTTGGAAAAACTCGAATCAGTTTGAAAGATATTTATAACTTGTAGAAGCTTGGAAGAAATTTGAAAATATTTTTAAAGTTTCTCGGAAATCTTTCAAAATTTTGAAAATATTTTTGATTCGTTCAAAGCTTCTAAAATAAACTTTGAAATGCAAAGTTTACCTGTATCGAATTCCGAAGTTAATTTGAAATGACCCATTTATATTTAAGCTGCGCGGTTTTGTATTGTTTTATTCACTTTTGAATACACCTGTACCTGCACATCAGGATACCCACCATTGTGACGCTTGACATTAGTCTTTCTTTTGGCAGAGCTGGTTCTATAGATATAATTTACTAATTTTCTCCACATAGGTCACTTTTTGCCACAACAATATATTGAGAAAAGAAGGAAGTGACCTAAAATTAAAAATTAAAATTTAATTTGCAATACGAAAATAGAGAATCCGATGAGGGGAACTTTATGCCGAAATCACAAAAGATGAACATTCGCCGAATTGATTTTTTCTCAAAAAGATTTTTTACAAATTCAGCTAGCTGTGAAATATATATTTGCACTATCGTTGAGGATGCATTAATAATTTTTTTCAATGATTTAAAATTAATAGTGTAAAGTTTCAAATAAAATTAGGTCAATCAATTCGTTTTTGAATGAAGGAGTCTTTTTCATTCTTACATCGAATTGGAATCAATAAAATGTATTATTATAGGTCAATTGATTTGTCTAAAATCAAGAAATCTTTTATTTCGTTGCATCAACTTTGTATAATGTAGAAGAAAAAAGTTTTACTACAAAAAACGCGTTCAAGAAAACAATTATAAGCGACCATAACTTCCTTACTCTTCAATAAGTTGTATTATTATAGGTCAATTGCTTCTTCTTGAGTCAAGGAATCTTTTATGTTGTTGCATCAACTTTAAACTATATTAAAGAAAAAAGTTTGACCAAAAAAACGTATTTATAAAATATTATAAATGAGCACAACTTCCTTATCCTTCAAAAAAATGTTTCATTATAGGTCAATCGATTCGCCTCTGATCAAAAATACTTTTCTGTTCTTACATCAACTTTGAATTATATTTATGAGACGATTTTTACTGTAAACATAAATTTTTCAACTATTGTGAATGACCATATCTTTCTTAATCTTTAATGAAATGTGATAATATTATAGGTCAATCGATTAGTCTTGTATGACAAATTCTTTTTATTCTAACATTAACTTGAATTATAATCATGACAGAAGTTTTACTGTATAGCGAAAATTTTCAAATATTATAAATCACCATATCTTCCATACTCTTCAATAAAATGTATTGAATCATAATATAATCGATTCATCTGAAATCAAGATATCTTTTATTTTCTTGTATCAACTTTGAATAATGTGAAAGAAAAAAGTTGACTTTAAAAAACACATTAAAACAGAAATTAATAATGATTATAACTTCCCTACTCTTCAATAAAATGTATTATTATAGGTCAATTGCTTCTTCTCGATTGAACAAATCTTTTATGTTGTTGCATCAACTTTGAATTATATTAAAGAAAAAGGTTTTACTATAAAAACGGATTTATAAAATATTATAAATGAGCATAACTTCCTTACTCTCCAAAAAAATGTTTTATTATTGGTAAATCGATTCCTCCTCTCCTTTCTTCTCTCACAGCTTCCCCAGCTAACATTTCCCTTCCCCTACTTTCCATCTCTAGCCTTCACTTCCCCTCCCCTTCTCACCCTCATCTTTAATAATTTCGTTTACTTCCACTCCCTAGATTTCCCTTATCATACTCTCCTCATTACCACTTACTTCCCTTCTCCTCACTGCCCCTCTCCATTTTCCCTAATTTCCCCTACTTCAATTAGTTCGCCTCACCTCATTTCCCCTCACTTCTCCTATTTCCACTACCCGAATTTCTTATAATTTCCCCTACCCTAACTTTCTCTACTTACACCCCCTACTTCCACTCACTTCCGCTATTTCCTTTTCCCGAATTTCCTTCAACTCCCCTACTTCCCTTCCTCTCACTCACTCTCACTTCTAATACACCCCCTTTCTAATTTCTTCACTTCCCCTCATCTAATTACCCCTGAATGCCCCTCCCCTCATTTCCCCTCTATTGCCTTACTCTTACTTCCCCTAATTCCCGACCCCTCATTTCTCCTCACTTCCCATATTACTTCTTTCCTAATTTCCTCCACTTCCCCTTCCCTTACTTTCGCCACACTTCTCCTCAATCTTCTTCTCAGGAAAAGGTTTGACAGACGGACGGAAACTAAGGTGTCCCAAAAATGCAATGTTTTTTTATGACTCATCCCCTAAACTTGTTCTATTTGGTAAAAAAATATAAGCATTTTTTTTTCTCAAAATAATTTTTAACCGTGGTCCTGGGGCCTTAAACAGTTCCAAAATTATTAAAACAATTAATTGATGTTAATAATCATAAATATGATAATTTCTGTCCAGGAAATACAACTGAGGGTACCATACGTTTAGGGGGAAAAAATTGACCTATAATATTGATAGATTTCATTGAAGAGTGAGGAAGCTATGATAATGCATAATATTTGAAAAATCGGTTATTTATAGTTAAACATTTTTCGTTAACATAATATAGAGTTTATGCGACAATATAAAAGATTCCTTGGTTCGAGGCGAATCGATTGACCTATTAATATATTTTATTAAAGAGTGAGGAAGTTATCGTCATTTATATTATGTTTGAAATCGATTTTTATAGTAAAAATTTTTTCATTCTCATAATTTAAAGTTGATGTAAGAGAAGAAAGGATGTGTTGATTCAAAACGAATCGATTGACCTATGATATTGATACATAAAAGAGTAAGAAAGCTATTGTAATGCATAATATTTCAAAAAACGGATTTGTATAGTCAATCTTTTTTCTTTAGCATAATTTGAAGTTGATGCAAAAATAAAAAAGATTCCTTGGTTCGAGACGAATCGATTGACCTATAATAATAATAATACATTTTATCAAAGAGTAGAGCAGTTATGGTAATTTGTATATTTTTTTAATCGATTTTTATAGTAAAAATTGTCTCATTCTCATAATTTAAAGTTGATGCGAGGGTAGAAAAATTTTGTTTATACAAGACGAATCAATTGACCTCTAATATTGATACATTTTATTCAAGAGTAAGGAAGCTATGGTAAAGCATAATATTTGAAAACACGGTTTTTTATAGTAAAACTTTTTTCTTTAACATATTTCAAAGTAGATGCAACAATAAAAGATTCCTTGGTTCTAGACGAATCGATTGACCTAAATAATAATTCATTTTATCAAACAGTAAGGAAGTTATGGTCATTTATATTATTTTAAAAATCGATTTTTATAGTACAAATTTTCTCATTCTGATATTTTAAACTTGATATGAGAATAGAAAAAATGTGTTGATCAGAGACGAATCGATTGTCCTATGATATTGATACATTTTATTACAGAGTAAGGAAGCTATGGTAATGCATAATATTTGAAAAAACGGATTTTTATACTAAATCTTTTTTCTTTAACATAATTTAAAGTTGATGCAACAATAAAAGATTCCTTGGTTCGAGACGAATCGATTGACCTAAATAATAATTCATTTTATCAAACAGTAAGGAAGTTATGTTCATTTATATTATATTAAAAATCGACTTTTATAGTGAAAATATTTTTATTCTCATAATTTGAAGTTGATGTAAAAAAAGAGAGGATGTGTTGATTCGAGACGAATCGTTTGACCTATAATAATAATACATTATTTCAAAGATTAGAGAAGTTATGGTAATTTGTATATTTTTTAAATCGATTGTTATAGTAAAAATTTTCTCATTCTCATAATTTAAAGTTGATGCGAAAGTAGAAAAGTTTTATTCATTCCAGACGAATCGATTGATCTATAATATTGATACGTTTTATTGAAGAGTAAGGAAGCTATGGTAAAGCGTAATATTTGAAAACACGGTCTTTTATAGTAAAACTTTTTTCTTTAACATAATTCAAAGTTGATGCAACAATAAAGGATTTCTTGGTTCGAGACAAATCGATTGACCTAAATAATAATTCATTTGATCAAACAGTAAGGAAGTTATGGTCATTTACATTATATTAAAAATCGATTTTTATAGTAAAAATATTTTCATTCTCATAATTTGAAGTTAATGTAAGAAAAGAGAGGATATGTTGATTCGAGACGAATCGTTTGACCTATAATATTGATACATTAAAGAGTGAGAAAGCTATGGTAATGCACAATATTTGAAAAAATGGATTTTTATAGTAAATATTTTTTCATTAACATAATTTAAAGTTGACACAAAAATAAAAAAGATTCCTTGGTTTAAGACGAATCTATTGACCTATAATAACAATACATTTTATCAAAGATTAGAGATGTTATGGTAATTTATATATTTTTGAAATCGATTTTTATAGTAAAAATTTTCTCATTCTCATAATTCAAAGTTGATGCAACAATAAAAGATTCCTTCGTTTGAGATGAATCGATTGACCTATAATATTGATACATTTTATGAGAGAGTAAGAAAGCTAGGTTAATACATAATATTTAAAAAAACGGATTTTTATAGTAAAACTTCTTTCTTTAACATAATTCAAAGTTGATGCAAGAATAAAAAAGATTTCTTGGTTCGAGACGAATCGACTGACCGGCAATATTAATACATTTTATCAAAGAGTAGGGAACTCATGGTAATTTATATATTTTTGAAATCGATGTTTATAGTAAAAATTTTCTCATTCTCATAATTTAAAGTTGATGCGAAAGTAGAAAAGTTTTGTTGATTCAAGACAAATCGATTGACCTATAATATTGATATATTTTATTTAAGAGTAAGGAAGTATGATAATGCATCATGTTTGAAAACACGGTTTTTTATAGTAAAACTTTTTCACTAACATAATTCAAAGTTGAGGCATGAATAGAAAATACTTTTTTATCATAAATTTTAAAATATAGAATAATTCTGAAAATTTTTGTAAATAAATCATGAAGCTGGGAGCGGGATAGGGTGCGACCGAACCTTTGCCTTCTCTTTTCCATCTCGAAAAATTATCATTTCGAATAAAAATTTGATTTGTCTGATTTGTCTTTGTATTTAAAAAATTTCTGTATTATTTTGTAATTTTGTATTGTTTGTAAATTTCTATTTTCAAATTGATCAAAATGTAGACTTTGGTTCGTTTGTTATTGAAAAAAATAACTGATGCTTCCTCTATGAGGAAGCAAATACATTTGCTAACGGGAATCAAAGTGCTCGTGAAATGAGTAGCATATAATTACAAATACAAACAAAGTGGAATCACTCGAGATCGAATTCACAGCTAGTTTGGACTGTTTAAAGCCCCAGGACCTCGGTTTAAAATCATTTTAAAAAGAAAAGTTATACATGTATTTATTTTGTCACCAAATGGAACAAGTTTATGGGGGTAAGAAATAATAAAAAAGAAAATTATATGGTTTAGTGGCTAGTTAAATATTAAATCGGTTTTCTAAATTTGGCATAGAGTTCCTCAAGTATCAATCGGACGAAAGAAATCAAAGAACCAGCATCTGCCAAAACAACTACTGGCTTCTAATACCTTTGATTTTTCGATTTTCCAGGTAATGGAAGCGGACTCAAATCCGAGCCAGATGTTGGCCTTGGAGCTTCAACAGATTCGAGATTGTCGAACCAAGATGAGGAGGCAATCGCAATGTCAGTGGTGTCAGCCTCCTGACAGAAACAGTCCAGGAGTTCCACTGATTCAGGGAAGCTCCTGGCACAGCATCACTTAAATAGTGCAATCAAAGTATCTCCACCAGGTCATCATTCCCTGCCCAGAAAAAAGGTACCAGATTATAGGAACTCTACAAATTCAAAGTCTCATTTTCAACGTAACCAACCCTTGAGAAGAAGTGCAATGTCTCCAACGCAACACCAACAGCATCAAGAAGCCTCTCTTCTTTTTGAATATTTTGTGCCACGAAGTGTTAGTGAATTTAATTTAGCAGCTGCAATTAACGAAATTGCGGTTCCACCGCCTCCTTCGTCTGTTCTGAGGCCCATTGTTACTATTATTCCACCCAAGACTTCCAATTCTGTTGGTGGAGGTCAGGGAAGAACTGCTGAAGTGAATACTGGGGTTACGAGGACTAGGGAAAAAATGGTCACTTTTGAGGAAGATATTAATTGTTCAGGGTCGAATAGGAAACATTTGGGGGTTGCTAATAATGTTTTTATGTGACGTTGCAGTGCGGGTTAAGGGTGGAAAAACACAGGGTGGCCTTCAATTATTTTAAAAATCGGTTATTTATAGTAAAACTTTTGTCATTCACATAATTCAAAGTTGATGCAAGAAAGAGTAAGCAAAAAAAATTATTGACAATTAAATCGCGTGTCAACCTCAATTGTTAACTTCCTGAATTATGATATCATTCAGTTCACTATGTGTCATTCTAAAATATTTTACAGTTTAGGTCTCCATTTTTAGGCAAATATTTTCAATTTAAAAAATTTTTAAATGCAGTTTTGAAGACCTGAGGTAATTGTTCAAATATCAGAGCTCTGAAAAAAAGTTTTCATACGATTTCAAGAATTAAAATATATTACTGAGGATCGCGCTTCAAATAAAAAACTTTTAAAGACAAAAATTTTGAAACTTGAAAAAAAAAATTCTGTTAGAAATGTTTTTTTTTTTTTTTAGTTAAATTTTTTCTCACTATGGCTTCTTACCAATTTTTGAGAAATGGTTGAATTTTTATAATTGGTCGCTAATTTTTTGGGGAAAACATTCACCACAACTCTACTGTTTGCAATTTTTAATCTAAATTTGTGTATCGATAAAATTATTAAATCAGTTTTTTTAAAATTATTCACTTATTTTTAAATTGGAAATAGTAAAGTTGTAGGGAATGTTTTCTTATAAAAATAAGCAATAATTTATTAAAATTCAATCTCTCAAATCAATTATGAAAACTATTGTTAAAATTATAATTTTTAGTAAGTTTTAATGTTTTATTACATATAAAAAAATGTTCCTCTTTCAGAAGACATGACTGAGAATATCATATTAATTTTTAAAATCATACAAAAATTTTTTCATTCTGAATCTGTTCAAAATTGAACAATTTTTAATTCGAAAGCCTTAGTAGTTAAACAAATTTTAACATCTGATTGCAACTTTATAAACTATTTTCAATTATAAAATAATTTCAAATTAATAGATTCATAATTTAACGCCTATATCTGATTTTAAATCCTATTTAAATATGTTTTCAGCCTAAAAAATTTCATTTTTAACCCACTTAATTAAAAAAAGAACAATTTTTTTAATTTCGAACAATATTTGATTATTCATTTGAAATGAGAAATTTTAAATAAATTATTCAAAACTAAATTGTTTGAAATAGAAAGCCTTAAATCGTTACAATTCGAGATTGCTAAATTTAAATTTCGAATTTTAGGATTTCAATTGTCCCATTTAAAAATATTTTTAATTTATGAGAGAAAGTTTTAAATTTTGATAAATAAATCAAACAGTTCAAAGAAAACCATTGAATTTCACGATTCTAATTTCAAACGAAAGGTACCAAATTTTGGTATTTAATTTTTTTCCTGATTGGATGAGGAACTTTTTGGTTTTTGACATTTTCATTGAGTTTGAAATGAGAAAATTTCAGTTTCTGATCTTTTTTTAATTGGCAGAGGGATATTTTACGTTTATCAGATTTTTATTAAGTTCGGAATGAGAAAATATTAGTTTTCGATTTTTGTTAAATTGGCAGAGGGATATTTTATGTTTCCATCATTTTTATTGAGTTGGAAGGGATATTTTGGTGATTTATGTTTTTCTCTGATTCAGAAGAGGCCATTTTTTCTTGTTTACATCTTTATTGGTTTTAAGGGAAGAATTTTTTTTAAAGATTTGTTTCTGAATTGGAAAAAGAAAATTTTTTATTTTCAACATTTTTATTGATTTGAAAGAGAGGAAATTTTGGTTTTCAAATTTTTTTGAATTTGGAGAGTAATATTTTTCATCTTTAGGATATTTATAAAGTTGGGAGGGACGAAATATAAAAAAAAAAATATTTTGGAAGAAGCCATTTTTAGAATTTTTAATGCGTTTCTATTGGAGGGGGAACTTTTTAGTTTTTATTTTTTTTTCTGAATTGGAAGTGGATAATTTTTAAAAAGTTTTAAAAAGACAAGAAATTTTTTTAACGATTTGTTTCTGAATTGGAAAAGGGAAATTTTTTATTTTCAACATTTTTATTGATTTGAAAGGGAGGAAACTTTGGTTTTCAAAATTTTTCTGGATTTGGAGAGGAATATTTTTTATTTTTAGGATATTTATAAAGTTGGAAGGGACGAAATATAAAAAAAAATTAATTGGAAGAGGCCATTTTTTCTTGTTTACATCTTTATTGGTTTTAAGGGAAGAAATTTTTTTAAAGATTTGTTTCTGAATTGGAATAGGGAAATTTTTTATTTTCAACATTTTTATTGAGTTGAAAGAGAGGAAAATTTGGTTTTCAATTTTTTTTTTAATTTGGAGAGGAATATTTTTCATTTTCAGGATATTTATAAAGTTGGGAGGGACGAAATATAAAAAAAAATTAATTGGAAGAGGCCATTTTTAGAATTTATATGGCGGTTCTATTGGAGGGGGAACTTTTTAGTTTTTATTTTTTTTTCTAAATTGGAAGTGGATAATTTTTAAAAAGTATCTTCAATAAGTTTTTATTAAAGGGAGGATTATTTTTAATGTATAGCATTCGAAATGATTGGGTGGATTTTTTAACCAACAATCTTTAAACTGTTTAATTTATAAAAATTTAAAACCTAAAATCGTACAGTTTAATGGCACCTGATTTTAAATTGTTCAGTTGGAAATTATTGAGCGTATAAATTAAAAATTTGTTAGGCTTCAATTTTCAAAAGTTTAAATTCAAGAGAGTTCCACTTTGAGTTCGCTTTAATAAGCAGTCCAGTTTTGATTGCTTTATATAAACAAAAATTTTCATTTCAAGAGTTCGAATATTTTTATTTCAATTACCGTCAAAAATTTTTGCAAAATGCGAAAAAAACGGGAAACGACCGGGAGCTTTTTTCCAACATTAAAATGGCCACCCTGAAATAGTTATTGGAGAAGAAATTTAGGTAAGAAGAAAGTACAAGGTGGCTGATAAGGAAGTGAAGAGGAAAAATGTGAAGAAAGGAAAAAATTTTAATAAAAGAGGAAAAGGAAAAAAAGGTCCGTTAAAGAAGTAAAGGAAACGAAAAAGATGGAATGAATTAAGCAGAAGAGGAAAATTTAGTGTAACCAGTAGAGTTCTTAACTTCTCGGATATTCAACTAAACTATCGGCGCATTAATTTGAATAAATTAACGTGCATTTCAAATTAATTTTAGACAAATAAAGTAACTTCTGAGAAAGTTAACTAGATTCCAGTGCGTTTACGGGAAATTGAAAAAGCGAACATCAAGAAAGGGAAAGAGAAGAAAGAATACTAAATTGTTAAAAAAAAAGAGAAGAACACGACAAAAGTAAAAAAGAAACATAGTAGTGAGAAATAATAATAATAATAAAACTAAGAAAAATATCATTAAATTGATGAATGACAATTAAAAAAAGGGAAAGGAACAATAGCTGAAAGAAAAGAATCAAGAGGAATCGATTTTTATGATAAAATCAAGAACCCGCGAAACTATTGTAAATATCGTCAAGGTTGTTATAAAAATCACCATTTTGATAAAAAATTCAACAATTATGCAAATAAGGTGCCAAATAATAGACCCTCAAGACTTTACACAGAACACATTTTTCAGATTCAAACCTTCACCATTATTCAACAAGGAAATCGCCAAAATTATTTGTAGCAAAAATGCAGGGTCTGTTCCATAAGTAGTAGGACTGAATTTCTATTGCCCAGATGGAGCAATAGTGGTGGGGAATGTCAGAAACCAAATGCACGCTCCAACAGTCACCTGCGACCATTTGCGGAGTAAATATTGCGCGAGAAGTAAGCCCTTTTTGTAGGCTTCCGTTACGCTCTCAAAGTTCCATAAGTAGTAGGACTTTACTTTTGCTCAGGCGAAGTAAGAGAGAGATTTACAAGCATAATGGGTGGTTAGGGACGTCAGAAACAAAACGCATGCTCGAACAGTCGCCGGCGACCATTTGCGGAGTAAATATCGCGCGAGAAGTAAACTTTTCTGTAGGCTTCCGCCACGCTCTCGAAATGAACCTCACGCCCGAGCAGCGCTGCGCGGTGAAGTTTTGTGTTAAATTTGGAATGTCTGCAACCGAGACTTTCACCATGATTAAGCAGTCGGACGGAGAGGATGCCTTGAGCAGATCAGCTGTTTTTGAATAACACAGCTCGAGCCTGCGGTCCATTTTGAGAGCGTGATGGAAGCCTACAAAAAGGACTTACTTCTCGCGCAATATTTACTCCGCAAATTTACCCCGCAATATTTACCCCACAATATTTACTCCGCAAATTCTCGGAGTCGACTGTTCCCTTGGAGCTATAGAAAGCCAGCCCTACTACTTATGGAGCAGATCCTGTAGTCAATTTTCGACCAAAATATCTTCAGTCCCCAAAGACTAACAAGAAGTTTGTAAAGAATCGAGACCTAATTATTAAGAATGTAGATTATGAATCGTTGATTCTATGTGAATTGGTTACGAAGTTTGAAAACATTTCTATTACCCTAAGACACTTGTCCCAAAATTGAATTGTATAAATTAATAAATCACTACTACTGTAAGTAAGAGCGATAAAAGTCGCTGTATTCTTATGATTATCTACAGAGTGGTAAAGACCAGAATTAATTATTAACAAATAACGTTTAATGTAGTTAGAGGGTATATCTGAAGTTTCGAAATTTGTGAAAGAAAACTGTTGTCCATAATAAAAACGTTTTTTATGGAGACTACAATGGATTAAGTTCCAGGTTTTACATTTGTTTCTGTACATAATTGTGTGACATAATATTCTAAGGAAATTCATACAACGCAGGTAAACGAGTCTCTAGTAATCACAGCTCCTCAACATTCAAAACAACATTAAAAAAATACACTTACGAGGGGAAACTACACCCTTGAAAATTTTCTTTGGGATTCATACTTCTCCCAGTGAGAGGAATTTAAAAAAATTCCTACAAACGTTACATGGACCGTGATGCGAGAGTTTGTATCGAGAAAGTCCGCGCTCGATTCCTGGTGCCGGCATTTTTTCCAATTATTTTCCAAATATTTTATTTTATACTTGAATATTTTTTTATTTGTATTATACAATTTTCATATATTTGATTTTTATCTAATTGAAAACCCAATTTTTTATAGAAAGAAAATTGTACAAAATGAATATTTTGTTTTGATTTATTTTTATAATTTAAAATGAAAAAATTTTATTAAAAAAAATATTGGCAAAAAATCTCGGCAGCAGGAATCGAGCCCGTACTTTCCGTTTACAAACTCGAAGCGCTACCGCCTGATCTAACCGGGAGTTGAAAGACTTTCGTATCACAGTTCATGTAATGTTCGAGGATTTTTTTAATCGTTTTTTTAGGTCTGAAATACTTATATTATTACTTATTTTATCTTATATAGTATGAATCCGAAAAAAATTCTATAGGTCGTAGATTCCCTTCGTTAGAGGCGTCAGCTATTTTTATAATTATATAATCATATTAAGTATAGTACCGATAGTACTAAGAAAAAATAAGATAACAATTATCCTAGTAATAAAGTAAAGGAAAAACGATTGCACAATTAAAATGTATGAAATATTGTTTTGTTTATAAGAAAAAACAATCTCGACACTTATTGACACTCGATTAGATTTAAAAACAAAAATATTTTCAAATCAGTTAGATACTTATAAAAAAGGTAAATAAGTGAAAGGAATAATTAAAATTTGGTTACTAAAGAAGATATTTGATTTTAAAAGATATTTACATGTTAATTGAATGGTGAATAATTTTTTAATTAAAAATACAGGTGCCAATAATTGTAGAGTTTACCCAGAGGCTTTTTTTGGATAGAATTTGCATTTCCTTCTCATTAAAAGTACTCTTTTTAAGTTCTTCTTTTTTCATGGAATGTTGATAGATTTTGTTATATTATTTTAATGGTGCAGTCTAAAATATAACAACAATGCTGAGTAATAATAGGGTGAATATTAATGTATTTCTAAGAGATGTCTGGCTATTTTTGAGTCCCTGCTGGTTTGGCTCATCGATGTTGTTTCCACCAAAACTTCCTGCTGGAGGGTACCACGAATCTTCAGTCACTGGAATCTGGAAATTTACGGATTAATATTTACTCATTTTGATATTAAATTCCTTTTACAAATTTTCAATTTCAGTGTTTTTGGATTTTTTTTGGATAATTTATTCACCTGATTTGAAGCCAAATAAGTACTTGTTGCCCAAGCAGGTATTTCCGAAGAAGTTTTGGGTTCTCGTGTTGGCCACGTCATACCCCTTCCATAAGTTGCTGATCTTTGTGTTTCAACAACAGCTATAAAAAATGCACTATTAGAAAATTGCCAGATTTATATAATATGAAATTAATTTTTTTGTGGTTTCGTAGCCCTGGGCAGAAACCCTTCCCAGTGTGCAGAAACCCTTCCCAGTATGCAGAAACCCTTCCCAGTGTGCAGAAACATTAAGGATGTCCTAGAGACGTCTTTGGCACATCCCTAAGACGTCTTTTGGACATTCTATGGATGCTCTTAAGACGTCCAATGTCAGTACGAAATATGTCCCAAGAACGTCATATTTTTTTTTTTTTTTTTTTTCATAACTTGCATATATTTCTGGATTTTGTTTTCTTGATTTACCTCTTGTTAACACAGCATTCCATCTTGATTCTTGTTCATTTGATTTAATTATTTCATTCCTTTCTTCACCGGTACTTAACTTACTTGAAAGATTTGTAATTATTGAACTTATTGTCTTAAATATGCTCACATCTGGATTTTGAATGCTTTTTTCAAAATCGTTAAATAGATGCTCATTTTCAGGGTCATAATTTTTCTTCATTGATAATTGTTTTTATTTTTTCTCATTTGTCTTAAAACTTGGATTTTTGGATTTTCCCGTTATAGGATTGATTTCATTTCCACAATAAATGATTTTAAAACGTGAACTTGTGCTTACACTTGTAGTTGGCTCAACGTTAGTAACATTTATTTTAGTTTCAGAAATTTCGCCCTACATTTCTTCTATATTTAATATTTTTTCTCGATTACTTATTTCTTGATTTAGGAATTCCTCTGAATTTTGTATTTCTGGATTGAATACTTCATGATTTTGTGTTTTTCGATTTTATAATTCTTCAGGACTTCATATTTCTCAATTTAGTCATTCTTCAGGATTTCCTATTTCTTGATTCAATAATTCTACTAATAAGTCTACTATTATATTTTTGGTTTAGAAGATATCACTTTTGGTTGATTTAATTTTTTTTTAATTGAACTATTTTTTAGTTATCTTTTTTGGTCAAAAATGCAGCTTTTTGTTGAAAAGTTGTTTTTTTTTTAATATAAAATTCGTCCATTCAAATTAAAAATTTATTTTTTGTGAAATATTCACCTTTTTTGTTTGAAACTTCATTCACTTTATTTGAAAAGGCTACTATTAAAATTCTGAATTAAATAATCCTTCATGATTTTTTTTTTCTTGATTTCATAATTCTTCAGGATTTCGTATTTCCTAATTTAATAATTCTTCAGGATTTCTTAGATATTACTTGATTGAATAATTCTTGAGGATTTCGTAATTCTTGATTTAATAATCCTTCAGGCTTTTGTATTTCTTGATTTAATGATTCTTCAGGATTTCTTAAATAAATGTCATTCTTTTTTAATTTTTTTTAAATTATTTTTTTGTCTTTAA
The DNA here is from genome assembly GCA_932195095.1 of Andricus curvator. Classification (NCBI taxonomy): domain Eukaryota; kingdom Metazoa; phylum Arthropoda; class Insecta; order Hymenoptera; family Cynipidae; genus Andricus; species Andricus curvator. The sequence goes on along the minus strand of CAKNYM010052133.1, from coordinate 137,059 downwards.
TACGTCTTTAGGACATCTTTAGAATACTGGACGTCTTAGAGACGTTGATTGGACTGATAATGAACGTCCTAGGAACGTCCCAAGAACGTTCTTTGGATTTTCATGGTTTTTTGCCCACTGGGTTATAATTTCAGTCGGGCGCTCGTCCGTCGTACATTTTTCAGGGAGGGAAAGTAGGGGAAGCGAAAGGAAGAGAATCGAGGGCAGTGAGCGAAAGGAAAAGAAAGTGAGTGAGGAAAAGTAGAGTGGGGAGGGGTAGTACGGAACTGAGGGTGAGTAGGGAATGTGTGGAGAGGGGAAGTCGGGTAGCGAGGGGAGATGGACTGAGTGAGAATGAGTGGTGGGAAACTAGGAAAATGAGGGGGTAGGGAAGTCAGTGGTGAGAAGAGGAAAGGGGTAGTTGGGAAATGAGGGTTAGGAGAAGGGAAGTAGAGGTACTCAAGGAACTGAGGGGTGCCGGTGTGTATGGAAGAGAGGGCTGGGAAAGTAGGGAATGTGAGAGGATGAAGAAGTGGATATGGGTGGGAGTCGGGAAACTGGAATAGGGAGAGTAGGGCAAGTATGGAAGCGGAAATAGGGGAGGAAAGAGAAGGAAAATGGAGGGAAGGGTTAGTAAGGGAATGAGGGTAAGTAGGGAAGAGAAAGTTAGAAGAGGGGAAGTTGAGGCAATGAGAGGAGGAGTAGCGAGTAGAATCAAGGAGTATGGAAATAAGGAAAGAGATGGGACGTCTGGAAAGTGGTGGAAGTGTATGGAGGAGTAGGGTAGTAAGAGAGTGAGTTAAAGTATGAAATGCAAGGGGAGAGGAAGTATGACAAGTAAGAGGGCTTATGTAGGTGAAGGACGGCAAAGGAAGGAAAAGGTTGATAGGGAAGTGAAGGTCAGCTGGAAAGGAGTTCTGGTGAGGAGAGAAAAATCAGGGAAAGTCAGGGCAGTAAGGTGAGGGAGAGTAAGTGGAAGGGAGAAGTGAGGAAGCAGGAGGAGTGATAGAAAGTGAGCGTATGGGAAATTAGTAGAGTATGAGTATTAGGGGAAGTGTGAAGGCAGAAGTAGGTGAGGCACAGGAAAGTGAGGGTGATTAGAACAAGGGAAGTGAGGATAGCGAAATTAGGATGAGTGAGAAGAACCGAAGTGAGTGAAAATTAAGGGAAGCAGAGGAATTAAATGGTCCGAAATAGAGAAAGTAGGGAAGTTGAGGGATGAGAAGGAGGAGAGTGAGGGGCAGACATAGAAGAATGGGAATTAAGTAAATAGAAGTGAGGGGAAGTATGGAATGGAGTAGAGTGGAGTAGAGTGAATCGGGGAACTAGGGAAAGTTAGGAAGTGAGAAGTAGCAGAAGTAAGGGGAGTCTGGTGAAGGACAGTAGAAGACGAAAGGAGAAGTAGGGGAAGCGAGAGGAGAGGAATTAAGAGATAGGAGGGAAATTTATTGAAAGGAGGGGGACTAATTTTTGCAAGGAAGATTACCTGATTCTTCTTCTTTGTTGTTATTAATATTATTATTGTTGATATTGTTGATCATATCAGCCACAGTAGTGATTATTGTTTTTTCTGTTGTTTTTTCAGTCTTCGGTTCATCAACAGTTTTCTCTGTTACTGTAATTATTTGAGGGGTGTTCGATGGCATTTGAGCTGAAGAAGGCAGTACATCGTTGTTACTACGAGACTCTGGACCTAGGATAGAAAAATTATTAGTATTTTGCTTTTTTTATTAACTTATTAAATATCATTTTTATGGTAAAAGTTCAAATGTCAAGTACTTGAAAATTCCTTAAAATGAAGAAATTTTCAAACACTTAGAATAAAATTCAAATGCTTAGCCTTTGGTTTATGAAGTATTCAGTGAAAAAGGACCTTCTAGGTAAGGCGCTACTTTTAGTTGGTAAGAAACACTTAAAAAATCAATTGCAGACTTCACACTCTTTCCCCTATTCCCCTCTTTTCTTTTATTTTAAATTCCTATTTTTCTCCCTATTTTCAGGAAACTTTCCCTTTTTTCTCATTTGTTTGCTGAAATGCGAACTGAATTGATAGAACCAAATAAGAAAATTAACTACTTTTGGTTGAAAGTTCATTATTTTCGGGTCAAAAGTCTATCATAAAATTTCTGGTTAAGAATTCATCTTTTTTGGTTAGAAATGTTATTATTTGGTTGAAAATTTAATTATTTGATTGAAAATTCAACTATTTTGGTTAAAATTTATCTTCTTTGGTCGAAAATTCAATTTTTTTTTGTCTTTTTAGATAGAAAATTCATCCTCTTGGATTGAAAATTCATCTTTTTTGGTTGAAAGTTATTACTTTTTAATTAAAATGTCTACTATTATATTTTTAGTTCAGAAGTTATCACTTTTGGTTGAAAATTAATTTTTTTTCAAACTATTTTTTTAAGTTTTTTTTGTCAAAAATTCAGCTATAAAATTCGTCCTTTTAATTTAAAAATTTATTTTTTGTGAAATATTCATTTCTTTTTATTTTAAACCTTATTCTTTTTATTTGAAAAGTCTACTATTAAATTTCCGGTTGAGAATTGATCTTTTTTCATTTAAAATTTAATTATTTGGTTGAAAATTTATTTATTTTGATGGGAAAATCGAATATTTTCTTTGAAAGATATCTTTTTGGTCGAAAATTCAACTGTTTTTTCTTTCCAGACAGCAAATTCGTCCTTTCAAATTGTAAAAACGTCTTTCGTGGTTAGAATTTACCCGTTTTTAATTGATTAGTCTACTATTATATTTTTTTCAGAATTCATCTGTTTTAGTCGGAAATTTAATTTTTTTTGTTTTTAAATTCAACTGTTTTTTTAGGCTATCTTGTTTGTTCAAAAATTTAGTTCTGTTGTTGAAAATTTATCTTTTTGAATAGAAAATTCGCTATTTTGCTATAGAAAATTCGTCTTTTTGGATAAAAAATTCCACAATTTGGTTAAATTTTTTTCCTTGCTTTAATAATTTGTTTAGTTGCAAATTTGTCTTTTTGTTTTGAAAATTCAGCTCTTTCAATTGAAAATGCAACTGCTTCTTGAAAATTATTCTGTTTTCGTTGAGGATGCAAAAATCTTGTTGGAAGTTCTTCTTTTTTGGTTGAATTCAACTGTTTTTTATTTAAAATTAAAATCTTTTTGAATTGAAGTATCAACTATTACATTTTTTGCTGAAAATTTATTTTTATTACGAAAAAATGTACTATTTGGTTGAAAGTTGAACTATTTGGATGAAAGTAGTAAAATTAGATTTTTTTGTTGGAAATTAATTTCTTAACTAAATATTCAACTATTATATTTTTTATGAGAAATTTATCTTTTTTATTTGAAAATTTCACTATTTGGTTAAACATTCTTTTTTTTAATTCGTCTTTTTCGACAGAAAATTTGGCCTATTAGATGACAAATTCGTTTTGTTGAATTGAAACTTCATATTTTGGTAGAAAAGTCATCTTTTTTGGTTGAGGGTTCATTCTTTTTATTTGAAAATTCTACTATTATATTTTTTGCGGGAAATTTATCTTTTTTAGTTGAAAATTCAACAATTGGTTTAAAAATTAATTTATTTTGTCAGAAATGCGTCTTTTCATTTTGAAAATTCAATCATGTTGTAGAAAATTCGCCTTTTTGACTAAAAAATTCCACAATTTGGTTTAAAATATTTTTTCCAGACGAATAATTTTGCTTAGTTACAAATTAGTCTCTTTGGTTGGAAAATTTATCTCTTTTTGTTAAAAATGCAACTGTTTTTTGGAAATTATTCTGTTTTGGTTTAGGATTTGACTATTTTGTTAAAAATTAATTTTTTATTGAATTCAACTCTTTTTTATTTAAAGTTAAAATCTTTATTGATTGAAGTATCACCTATTAAATGTTTCGCTGAGAATTGATTTTTATTGGCAGAAAATTCAACTATCCGGTTGAAAGTTGAACTGTTTCGTTGAATGTAATAAAATTAGTTTCTTTGATGGAAATTAATTTTTTAACTGAAAATTCAACTATTAGATTTTTGGTTAGAAATTGATCATTTTTAGTTGAAAATTTCACTTCTTGGTTAAAAATTCATGTATTTTTATTTTAAATTCATATTTCTCGGTAGAAAAATTGTCCTTTTGAATAAGAAATTTGTTCTGTTGAATTAAAACTTAAAATTTTGGTAGGAAAGTTATCTTTTTCGGTTAAGAGACCATTCTTTTTAATTGAAAAGTCTACTATTATATTTTTGGTTAGAAATTTATCCTTTTTAATAAAAATTTAACTATTCAGATCAAAATAATATTTTCGTAGAAAATTCGTCATTTTTATTTTTGTAATTTCCACATTATTATTATTTGTTATAATTACAATAATATATAATATATAATATTATAATTATAATATATATATATATATATTATTAAATATATATTAATATTATAATTGACAGATGAGCATAGTTATCATTTACAGTGAAATATTTGAAACCTACAAGTCATAGCCGAATAAATTGTAAAATATTACTGGAATTATGTGTGAGCCTTCGTAGTTTAAATTGCAAACTTTATGTGCTGGATCTCTATATTTACTTGTAAAATGACAGTGATCACGATGCTTAGAGCTGTAACTATTTTGTTGAAAATTTCCTTTTTTGGAAGAAAATAATCTTTTATAACTGAAAATTAGCTTTTTCAAATATAGATTCATCACGTTGGTCGAAAATTCAGTTTTGTTGGTAGTCTTAGGAATAAAGTACCTAGGGGAGACCTCCCTACAGTAGATAATCGTTAATTAAAAGCACAAATATACTTCAAATAATTATCTATAATTTAAATTTATTAACACATATAGAGTCCTAACTATTAATTGAAAAAAATTAAACGTTTGATGTACATTATTATTTTAAATTAATGATTATCTACTGTAGAATGATTATCTATTGTAGGGTAGTCTCCCCTACATTCATTTAAATAAAAAGAATTTATTTCCCTATTATTTCCCCATCATTGTTTACAGAGCCTTTTGTGCTGTGAAGTCTGCAATCGTACAGCTATTTCCGTAATCAATTCTCTCCTTATCTCTACAGCCAATATAAAAGAACTTTTCTGTCCCATTTCTTTTTCCTGGAGACGCTCGTACGGTTTCGTAATCCGCTCTAACACAGAAGATTTTTCTTCCTTATTGGCAAAGTATTACCTAAATCGGTATACTTGGGAAATAAAATCCCTTAAGCTACATTTCGAAGGTAACACTATTACGAGTACAAGAGTACAAGAGTACAAGAGCTGCTGGGTACGAGTCACGACTGGCAAATACAGTCTCATTTATAACTTTATGAAATATAGTTATGCTACTTACTTGATGGTAGATTCAGGGCACGTCCGGTACTTTTGAATGCCGTGGGGTAAGCTGTATTAGGGAAGGCGCCGTAAAAGTCGCTGGTTTTACTGGAAAAGGTATCAGGCGATGCCGTTCGTTGATATGGACGACTTTGGGCTCCTAGAACCACACTAGTCCCCTCGCCAAGGGGGCTCACTGACAGTGGCAAAGTGTTATCCATCATCGACAAGGGACAATTTCCACTGTTGGGTCTACGGCAAACATCAAATTATACAGCAATAATAATAATGTAGATCCAAGCCAAAAGGGGTCGCTCTTATTAGTCAACTTTTTATGCCAACATCTAACATGGATTCGAGAAATAATTATATAGGAGGCCGGGCGAGATGAGCATAGTTATCATTTTCAGTGAAATATTTGAAACCTACAAGTCATAGCCGAATAAATTGTAAAATATTACTGGAATTATGTGTGAGCCTTCGTAGTTTAAATTGCAAACATTATGTGCTGGATCTCTATATTTACTTGTAAAATGACAGTGATCACGAGGCTTAGAGCTGTAACAAATTTCTCACAAATACGAGATTCTTTCGCGGTTTGAAAATCTTGCTTTTACTTTGGTCTCAACGGGTTCATTAGAATAGGATTTGGAACCAAGGATCTATGTATAGTAGTTTTGAAAAATGTAAGTAGTTCTATACATTATATGAACCTTTGTGTATCAATTTCATAAAAGACGAAGTGTTTCAAAAATAGTAATTGCGATGTAAATATGAAAATTATAATTTGTGCACATGTCTCATCTCGCCCCATGCTCTGGGGCGAGACGACACACGTATTGGGGCGAGATGAGACACCTCAACTAATTATTAGTTTTTGTTAATAGAGGATAATTTTTCGTGTTTTTCGTGCACATAGAAGATTATTTGAAGTATTCTGAGAATGGAAATGATTATCACGACAAAATATAATTGTTTTCACGATTGAGCAATATGATTATTCATACCAATTCATGCTCTGTAAAATGTTCAACAAATAATTTTGTAAGGTATAATTGAGTCCGATTACTTAGGGGAAGGATTTTATAAATATTTGACAGTATAAATGCATTTAATGGTTGATTAATTCAAATTTTTCCTTTATCTAATAACTTTTCTAATTTCAAGTTGAATTAACATTTATTTGAAATTTTTCATTAATAACATATTTCTGAAATTTAAAAAAAATAATTGTTGAACTGTTTTTATAAAATTCAGAACTAAAAATAAAAAATTTTCCCTGCATAAAAATAGCTATTTTTCTGAAAAATTTAAAGAAATGATGTTTTTCAATCATTTCTTTTCGTTCTATGACGTCATAGAATAACAGGATTCAGGTTTTGAAATTTTAATCATTTTCATTTTTACTTAATCTACTCTATTTAATTTTTTTCTTCTTTCGAGAAATTAGAAAATCATTATTACTGTTATTTCTGAAAAGAACAGCAACAAAAATCACATATTTTGAGAGAAAATGCAGTGTCTCATTTTACCCCGTATACTCATCTCGCCCCGGTTTTCCCTAGCCTTTCTCCTTTTGATGATCTTTAGGAAACATAAAAAAGTCTCTATCTTATCCAATTATTGGATTCTTGTAAAGCCAGGGCTCGGAACGGGTTACTTTTTAGTAACTTAGTTACTTTTTTGATCCGCGGTTACTTAAAATTTACTTATTTTATGTAGAGGTTACTTTTGGTTACATTTTTTGCCCGAAAGAACGAAATGAATTAATTCATTATTCGTATTATTTAAAAACTTGTGAAAAATGTAAAAAATCAAATTTTTTCAGTAAATTTGGGAAAATAAATACAATAAAATAATAATTAGTTCGTATGTAAAATTTATCAAAAGGGCTATCAATTGAATTATTATGAATCCGGATAGAAATCGCAATTCAGCTAAAATTGCTAGTTTTTAAATTAAAATGTAGATCTTTTTTGTTGAAATTTCAGTTTAAAATTTGTCTTTTTTGGTAGAAAATTAATCTTTTTGATTGAAAATCACCCTTTTGTTTCAAAATACATAATTTTATTTGAAAATTCATCTTTCTGGTTATAAATGTATTTATTTTGTTCAAAATTCTTCTTTTTCGGTTGAAGATTCCCCCTTTTTCGTAAAAAATTCAACTATTTGGTTGAAAGCTAACTTTTTTGTCAAAAATCCATATTTACTGGTTGAAAATTCAACTGTTGTGTAAAAATTGGTCTTTTTAAAATGAATTCTACTGTTTTTTAAATTAAATTTAAATCGTTTTTGATTATTGTATCAACTAGTACATTTTTCTTTAACAATTCATCTTTATTAGTCAGAAAAATTCAACCATTATGTTAAAAGTCGAACTATTTTCTTAAACATCCATTTTTTTGTTGAAGATTCATCATTTTCATTCAAAATTCATCTCTGGTTGAAAATGTAACTACTTTGTTGAAAATCAATTTTTTAAACTAAAAACATAACTATTCTAGTAGAAAATTTAACTATTTTTCTGAAAATCCGTTTTTTTTTTGTTAAGAGTTAGATTTTTAACAGAAAATTCTATTATTGGTTGGAAATGTATCTTTTTTTGGATGAAAATTCAACTATTTGGTTAAAAATTGATATTTTTTATTTAAAAATTAAACTAGTTTTTTTTTAATTTATATACTTTGTGGAAAATTTGTTTTTTCGTAGAAAATTAATCTTTATGGCTGAAAATTCAGCTTTTTGGCATAAAATTCAACTATTCCAATTTCAGATTCATCATTTTCGTTGAAAATTCATCAGTTTAGTTGAAAATCAATTTCTTTAACTATAAATTTAACTTTCATTTTTAATTGAAAATTGATGCTTTCTAGTTTAACATTCAACAACTTGGATGAAAAGTTGTCTTTTTTAATTGAAAATTCAACTATTTCGTTGAAAATCCTCATATTTTGTTGAAAAACGATTTTTTTTGTATAAAACTATCTTTTTCTTTGAAAGTTAATCTTCTTGTTCAAAATTATTCTTTTCGGTTGAAAATTCAAGTATTCCAGTTGAATATTTATCATTTCATTTGAAATTTAATCTTTTAGGTAGGAAATAAAATTATTTGAATGAAAATTAAACTCTTCTTTGGTTAAAAAATGAGCTGTTTCATTGAAAACTTGTTTTTTCTTTGGATGGTTTTCGGTTCAAAATTATTTTTTTAGCTGAAAATGTAACTATTATTCCAGTCGAATATTCGATAATTTTAGTTAAAAATTCATCTCTTTGATTGAACATTCATTTTTTGACTAAAAATTTAGTTATTCAATTTTTGGTTGAAAAATTATCTTTTTTAGACGAAAATTCGTCTTTTTTGGTAGAAATTATTCTTCTTGGTTGGAAATTCATTGAAGATTCATAATTTTGGTGGAAACTTCGTCTTTTCTGGTAAAAAATCTTTCTTTTTGGTTACTTTTTTGCTACATTATTGTTACTTTTTTTGAGAGAAGTATGGTTACTATTTTACTATTTTTTGAATCTTGAGCAGTTCCGAGCCCTGTGTATAGCAAAAAAAAATTGTGAAAGAACAATTTATTTAAAATTTTTTAAATTAAATTATTCAGAAAAAAAGATCTTCTCCTTTCGCTCCGCGGGGATTCGAACGCCAGGTCAACTGATTGCCGGCCAGGTGCTCTACCACTGAGCTACGAGAGATATTTGATCAAATCAACGATTTTAACTAATGTTGAAGATTCCACAAGATTTCAGAAGAGGTGAAATATTTCAGGGAAAGTTTAAAAATTTAAAGGAATTTGAAAGATCTTTAATAATTTCAAGGAATTTTCCAGAGCTTTAAAAATTTCAACGGATTTCAAATATTTTCGGGTATTTTAAAAGATTACAAAGATTTTTGAGTTTAGAGAATTATTACAAATTAAAAAAAAAAATTCCTAAAGATTTGAAATATTTGAGTGGATTCTAAAATATTCCAAGGAATTTTAAATTTATTTCAGTAATTCAATGGGATTCCAAAGGATTGAAAATATTTCAGGGAATTTAAAAAAATTCTGAAAGCATTTTAAATATATTGCAATAGTTTGAAGGTGAATTATTTATATTTATGAATTATTGTCAATTCACTTTACTTTTCAAAAATTTGGCTTGCAACTTTTATAAATATCATCGAATTTTTCTCATTTCTCCTAAATTCCACTAAATTCACTCTACTTTTACTTAAATCAATGGATTTTCTTGTATCGAATTCTTTTGAATTCCTTCAAACTAAAAAACAGGTAAGTCACATTATTAATACACAATAGTTACTTTTTGGATTAAAAATCAGTCACTTTTGGTCACTATTTTGGTTTCAATAGGTCTCTTTAGTTTAGTTTAGTTGGGGAAAGAGAAGAAAAGGGAAATTTGTAGGGGAAGGTAAGATAAGGGGATGGGAAGTGTGGTTGGTGAGGGGACAAAATTAAGAGAGGGGGGGAAGTAGTAGTTAAGTGAGGGTGGGCAGGGAAAAAAAGTGTGATGAAGTAGGGGAAGTGATAAGGTGGGGAAAGTCGGCGGTAAGGCGAGTGGATGTAGAGGAAGTGAGAAAGGGTAGTATGAGAAGTGGAAGCAGAGGCAGTGCCGAAAGAGAAGTAGTTCAAGTAAGGGGCAAAAGTAGAAGAGGCGGCGAAGGGTGCGAAGGAATAGTATGAAAGTGAGGGTTATTACAGAAGGGAAAGTGAGTAGAGGGTAAGTAAAGAAAGATAAGGCAGTGAGGAGAAGGGTAGTGAGTGAAGGTGAGGATTGGGTAAGAACAGGATGTCAGATGATAACGAAGTGAATGAAAGGAAAGTGGGGGAGGGGGATTAGGGGGATTAGGGTAAGTAAGGGTGCAAAAATAAGCGTGGGAAAGGAAGGAAAGGGGTAGTAGGGAAATTAGGGCGAGTAGGGAAGAGAAAGTAGAGATAGTCAAGACAGTAAAGGCAGGAGGAGTGAGTAAAATTAGTGAGGGGTGGATAAGTAGAAGTGAGATGATAAGAGAGTGAATGTAAGGGCAAGTATAGCAACTTGGGGAGATGACTAGGGCAGTCAGGAAGTGAGAAAGTGAGAAGTATGAGATGCGAAGGGAGAGGATGAAGGGGAGGAACGGCGAAGGGAAAAATGTGTTGTAGGGAAATGTGGACAGCGGAAGTAGAGAAACTCGAACATGTGAGAGGAGGAAGAGTGATGGTAAGTGAGGGGTATGTAAGTAGGGGGGAGTGATAGAAAGTTATGGGATGGAAAAGTAGGAGTGTATGTGAGGAAGAGTAGGGTAAGTGGGGGAGGAGTAAGGAGAGTACGGGGCAGAAGTAGGGGAGAGATTTTAAAGGGAGGATGAGTATGGAAGAGGATATGAGAAGGGTGAAGGTTTGGGAAACTAGTGGAAGTATTGTAGCAGTGGTGCTAACGGACCGCGACTTTTTCAACTGCGCAGGCGTCACACAATGGTGGAGTAAGGAAGAATACTAATGTTCTCTTCGTCACTTCTTCTTTACGCGACGCCTGCGCAGTTGGAAAAGTCGCGGTCTGTTAGCACCACTGTATTGCAGGGAGGGACGTGAGTAGAAGTATGGGGAGTGAGGGGTTAGGGGAAGTACGGTTGTGGAGTAGGACAAGTGTCGGGTGAAAGTAGTTGAGGGACGGGGAAGAAAGGAGGTAGTAGGAAGTGAGGACGGGTAAAAAGAAGATAAGTGATGAGACCAAAGTAGGGAAAGTGAATGGAGGTGAATTGAATTAAAACAAGGAGAAGTTGGGAAAGTGAGTGTATAGGGTAGTTTAAGAATTAACGGGAGAGGTATTCAGGGAAGTAGGGGAAGCGAGGGTAGGAAAAGTAGGAAAATTGAGGGCATAGGAGTAGAGGAGAGAGAGGGGCGGAAGCAGGGGAATAGTGTGGAGAGAATGGGGATTGTATCGAAGTGAGGGTGAGTAGAAGGGGCGGGGAGGAAAGGAGGAGGGAATAAGGGGCAGTGAGGAGAATTAAGGTAATGGAAGCGAGGGAAAGTATGGGATGGGGTAGAGTGGAGTAGAATAACTGGAGGAACTAGGGTAAGCTAGAAGGTGGGAAGTAAGGGAAGTAAGGATGTGTAGAGTGTAGGTGTAGAGTGGAGTAGAATAAGTGGAGGAACCAGAGTGAGCTAGAAGGTGGGAAGTAAGGGAAGTGAGGGAAGTAAGGGAAGTAAGGATGTGTTAGGAGAGAGATACTAGCGGACGAAAGGAGAAATAGGGGAATTGAGAGGAAAGGAGTTACAGGAAGGGACGGAAAGTAGGCGAAAGGATGAATTTTGGTCCTTAAATGAATGGTCAGAGAAAATGAAAAATTAGTCAAGGAAAAATGAGGTTTATAAAATGAAGTTTTGCAACCATCCTGGATACATTCTAAGAAAAATTTAACTACCAACTATTATTTTTTATGTACTCATAAGAGTGCAAATTTCGGTTTGTAAGAGTAGAAGAAAATTATTTAAAATTGAGTCCTTAGATTGAAGATTATTTTTAGATCAGCCAATAAATGGAACTTACATAAAATTTGCACATTCTTCTTGCAGGAAACTCAGAGCCTTATCCAAGATTTGCCTCGAGAATTGTGCAGCTGTTCCCTCGGGTTGATTCCCATCACATCTTTTTCTCGTTTCCATGATGACGCATGTTCGAAAATGGTAATGGGCACTGCAGCAGTAAATTGGGTTCATTAATTCTCACATCCCGAGAGGAAAATTGTCGGGAAATTGTCCAAATATTAGAGGATATTGAGAACTCTTAAGAAGTTATAAGGACTTGGAATAAGAAAGTTTTCCTCACCAGCAGAGATTAGGTTTCACTACTTCGCTCCTCGATACTTCGTTAACGAGGGTTGCATACTGATTACCACAATGCTCTGATTCGATCACTGTTGCTTTTATGCAAGAAGCGTATTGCAAGTATTCTGTCAAAGTTATAATTATCTTCGTTAGCCATTATTCATACATTTTATGATCCTACATATATATTTTTTATTATTTAATAATATTTCACTTAGAGTTACTAAATTAATAAGATTTAATTAATATTTATAGACTAATTCAATTTCAAATCAGGCACAAGGGCAAAAGGGTATTCGTTTTTTTTAATTCATTTTTCTAATTGATTATCAGGAGTAAAACAACATAATAACAACAATATAATAATTATTAATAAAAATCCTTGTATATCTTTAATAGTAAAATAAGAATGAAAAGAAATTTTGTATAAATTTCTAAAAAAATTTAGAAGTTTTAAATTTTGAAAAAAAATTAATTTAAAAAAAATAAAATAAATAATAAAATCCTCCATTTTTAAATCCTCTATTTTTCTTTTTAAATTATTCTATTTTTGATTAAAAATTTTCCTTTTTTGTTGAAAAACAATGTATTTTATTGATTTTTTTTTATTTCATCTTTTGGGTTGGAAAATTAATTTTTTATTTTTTTTCAGATTTATCATTAAAGCTGAAAATTCACTTCTTTAACTGAGAATTGAACTAGTTAATTTGGTGTGAAAAATTTATCTTTTTCGATAGAAATTTAATCATCTTGGTTGAAAATATATCTGTTTGGTTGAAACTTAAACTATTTCGTTAAAAATTTGTTTCTTTCGGTTAAAAATTAATTTTTTTTACTAAAAATATAACGACTCTATTTTTTTGGTTAAAAATTCTTTTCTCTGGTTAAAAATTCATCTTTCTTGGTTAAAAATTAACTTTTTCCGTTCAAAATTTATCTTTCAGTTTTAAAATTCAATTGTTTTCTGTAAAAAATTACCTTTCCGGTTAAAAAATTAAAATTTTTGGGTGGAAAATTCAACTATTTTGTAGAGAAGACGTCTTTTTAGGTTGAAACTTAAACAATTTGGTTGAAATGTTTTTTCACTTTTGACTGAAAAAACTTTCTTGGTTAAAAATTCAACTCTCGTTGTAGATTGGTATTTTTAGTTTGAGAATTCAACTGTTTCCTATTCAAATTTAAAATGTTTTCTATTAAAATATCAACTATTACCTTTTACGGTGGGAATTTTCTTTTAATTCAACTGTTTTTTATTTGAATTTTTTTTTATTATTGTTAAAACATCAACTATTTACATACATTTTTTGTTGAAAATTAATATTTTTTTATTGCAAATTCAACTACTTTGTTGGAAGCTGAACTTCTTTGTTAAATGTTTATTTGTTATTAAATTTGCATCATTTTAGTTGAAAATTAATTTCTTTGACTGATTTAATCCTCTTAGTTGAAAATGCATATGTTTGGTTGAAAATTTAACAATTCCGTTAAAAATTTATTTAATTTGGTTGAAATTTTGTTATTGAAAATTGATCAATTCTTATTTTGGTTGAAAATTCATTTCGATGGTTGAAAGTTCAAAAATTTGGCTGAAATTTGTTCTTGCTTGACTGAAAAATCTTTCTTGGTTGAAAATTCTACTCTTTTGCACCAAATTTGTATTTTTTAGGAAAAAAGTTCATCTTCATTTTGTTGAAAACTCATCTTTTTTTGGGTTGAAAATTTGTATTTTTTGGTTCAATTCAACTTTTTTTAATTGAAAATAAAAATATTTGTTTTTTGAACATATCAACCATTAAACTTTTCCTCGAGAATTCATTTTTTTATCGAAGATTCATCACTTTGGTTTCGTTTGGTAGAAAATTAATTTTTTTCACTGAAAATTTACCGATTCTATTGTTGTTGTTGAAAATTCTTTTCTCTGGATAAAAATTCATTTTTCTTGGTTAAAAATTAACTTTTTTTGTTAAAAATTTGTCTATCAAGGTTTAAAAGTCAACTGTTTTCTGTGAAAAATTAACTTTCCGGTTAAAAAATTAAAATTTTTGGGTGGAAAATTCAACTATTTTGAAGAGAAGACGTCTTTTTAGGTTGAAACTTAAACAATTTGGTTGAAATGTTTTTTCTCTTTTGACTGAAAAAACCTTCTTGGTTAAAAATTAAACTCTCGTTGTAAATTCGTATTTTTAATTTGAGAATTCAACTGTTTTTTATTCAAATTTAAAAAGTTTTTTATTAAAATATCAATTATTACCTTTTACGCTGCGAATTTTCTTTTAATTCAATGTTTTTTATTTGAAATTTTTTGTTTTCATCTTAGTTAAAATATCAACTATTTACATACATTTTTTGTTGAAAATTCATATTTTTTTATTGCAAATTCAACTACTTGGTTGTAAGATGAACTCCTTTTTAAACGTTTATTTATTATTAAAATTCCATCATTTTAGTTGAAAATGCATCTGTTTGGTTGAAAATTTAACCATTTCGTAAAAAATTTATTTTATTTGGTTGAATTTTTTTTTACTGAAAACTGATCTGTTCTATTTTTGGTTAAAAATTAATTTCTTTGTTTAAAAAATCAACTATTTTATTTAAAACTAACATTTTTCTGTTGAAAATTCAACTGTTTTGTAGAAAATTGATCTTTTTGGCTTAAAAATTAAACAATTTGTTCGAACTTTTTTTTTTCTTGACTGAAAAATCTTTCTTGATTGAAAATTTAACTCTTTTGTTGAAAACTTGTATTTTTGGTAAAAAAATTCACCTTGTGGGTTAAAAATTCAACTATTTGGTTGCAAAAAATTTTGCTTTGAAGATTCATCATTTTAGTTTGAAAATTAATTTTTTTAACTGAAAATTTAACTATTCCATGTTTTGTGGAACATTTATCTTTTTTCATGGAAATTTAATCTTCTTATTTGAGAATAAAGCTGTTTGATCTAAAATTTGACTTTCACGTTAGAAATATATTTTATTGGGTTAAAAATTAATTTTTTCATCAAAAATTTAACAATTCCATTTTTTTTAAATTCATTTCTTTGGTTGAAGGTTAAAAAATTTCGCTGAAATTTTTTCTTCCTTGACTGAAAAATCTTGCTTGTTTGAAAATTCTACTCTTTTGTACAAAATTTGTATTTTTCAGGAAAAAAGATCATCTTTATTTTTTTGAAAACTCATCTTTTTTTGGGTTGCAAATTTGTATTTTTTGGTTCAATTCAACTTTTTTTGATTTAAAATGAAAATATTTGTTTTTTGGAAATATCAACCTTTTTCGAATTTATTTATCTGTTTTGCGATTCGTCGTCCTAAAGTTATACTACGCCATATGCATTTTTTGAAAAATTTGAACCATTATTATTTTCAGGCGCAGTAAGTATCAGGCTTTCTTTCTAAATAATTTTTTCCAAAAAATTTACTCGCTAAGCTGTTGCAAATAATAATTAAAATAGTGACTTTAACTCTGCAAAAATAGCCGAGATGGCGTGTGAGAAAGACTGACATATTTTCCGTTTTCGAAAATATTTCTAATCTCAACTTCCACTCTCTCGATGCTTTTGGGAAGTGAATCGAAAAAATTGAAATTAAGCTGAATCGCAATCTGAAATCTCTTTTTCAAAATGAGACCAAGAACATAAAAAACTAGTAACTGGTTCTCGAATTATAATAAAAAAAGTGGAAGCGTGCACAAGACGAAAATCGGTCGGTCATGCGGCAGTCGAGCATGGGAAGGGACTGCTTGACTCCAGCTCGACCTACCGATTTTCATCGTATGCACGCTTCCACATTTTTTCTGATATTTTGAGAACCAACAGATTTTTTATTATGCTCTTAATCTCATTTTAAAAAGGAGATTTCAGACTTTAATCTAGCGAAACTTCAATTTATTCCCCAAAGTATGCAGAGAGTGTAATTTGAGAATAGAAAATTGAGCAAAAATGGAAAACAGGTCAGTTTTTCTCACTGCTATCTTGGCCCCTATCTTGGCCAGTAATTTTGACATTTAACAAAATTTTGATAAAGTATTATATGTAATAAAAAAGTCTAATTATAATCAAAAATGTGGAAGCGCGCACCAAACGAAAATCGGTCGGTCAAGCGGCAGTCGAGCATGGGAAGGGACTGCTTGACTCCAGCATGACCTACCGATTTTCATCTTGTGCACGTTCCTGCATTTTTTCTGAGATTTTGAGAACCAATAGATTTTTTATTAGGCTCTTAATCTCATTTTAAAAAGAAGATTTCACACTCTAATTTAGTGAAATTTTCATTTTTTCTATTTATTTTCCTAAAGTATGCAGAGAGTGTAATTTGAGAATAGAAAATTGATCAAAAACGGAAAACGGGTCAGTTTCTCTCACTGCTATCTTGGCCCCTATTTTGACCAGTAATTTTGACATTTAACAACATTTTGATGGAGTATAATATATTCAAACTTTGAACCTCATTTTCTCACTTTGACAGTTGCAGGATATGGCGTAGTATAACTTTAAGCCGACGAAATGTTATTGTTTTGTTATACGTTTGTTATACGTTTGCTAATAATACTTGCCAGTTTGATATGCTGAATTCGAGCACATTTGATGAATAGATTCTATTGAAACTTCAACAGCAGAATTGAATTGCTCTCGCATATCCTTTGAAAAGCATTTCTCTGTATACCTGCTGATACAGTCCACAAAATTCGACCACATTCTGTAATTCTCAAACATTTTTAACTGACAATAAATATAGAGTCTAATTATACTATACGAACGAATCAAACTAAATTTAATCCTCAAATTGAGGATGTTCTAGGTGTGCCATGAAATTAAAAATTACCTAAACTTAAACTCGATTTAAAAAATTGGCAAAATAGGCTCATTGTTTATTGCAACAAATTTTAAAAGAAAAAACCTGAGCGCCAATGATAAACTAGCTGTGAATTCGATCTCGAGTGTTTCCAGTTTGTTTGTATTTATAATTATATTTTGTTCATTTCACGAGCATTCTGCTTCCCGTTAGAAAATGTATTTGCTTCCTCGTAGAGGAAGCATTAATTATTTTTTTCAATAATATACAAACCAAAGTCTTCGTTTTCATCAATTTAAAAATAGAAATTTACAAAAAATCAAAAAATAGTACAAAACATTTTTTAAATGCAAAGACAAATCAAATTTTTTATTCGAAATGATAATTTTGCGAGCTGGAAAAGGGAAGGCAAAAGTTCTGTCGTACACTATTCCTTTCCCAGCTTTATGATTTCTTCACAAAAATTATCAAAATTATTCTATTTAAAAAAATTTATGATCAAAAAGTCTTTTCTATTCATGCATCAACTTTGACTTAAGTCGATGCAAAAAGTTTTTCTGTTTGAAACAGATGATTCAAATATTATAAATGAGCATAACTTCCTTAATCTTCAATAATAGTATATTGTGCTACAAGTTGAAAAAGCGAGAGATTTAAAACGAGTGTGAAGTTAGCTACCCGAGCGGAGCGAGGGTGGCTATCACACGAGTTTTAAATCGTCGCTTTTTCAATGTGTGGGACACGATACTTTTTCTATAATTTGTTAAAAAGTGCTAGTTTTTGTTTACCTGTTTTTTGTGTAAAAAGAAGGCGATTTTTTGTCGATTGACGCAACAATGACAATGGCAATTATCAAAACCATGGCAATAATATGGCAGTAATAATAAGCTGGTTCTCACAATTGAATAGTTGGCCCATAAAGTTGAGGGCTTCAAAACTTCCGATTTTCGTGAAAAAAACCAAGCACAGTATTTTCCGAGAAACTGACGGTGTTTTTTTGCTTTTGCCAAGTGACAAAAGTACATACAAAATACACAACTCGAGACTTTTCAGGAAATTGCTTTTAGGTTAGGGACGACAGTCGGAAAATAGAATGAAGTTGGCTGCGCACGATGCACGAGTCCACCCGAGGCAGCACGAACCCACCCGAAATAACATTTACTTTTTCCACTGTGCCTCACTTTTATCACTGTCCATTTACTTTTTCCACTGCATCTGTCCACTTTTGTCACTGTTGCCCGGAAAGGTCGGCACTGCGCATGCGCCACGTCATCGAGCAAAAATCGGTAACTTTTTACACCAAAAACAGGTGGAAAAACTGGCACTTTTTCGCGAATTATAGAAAAAGTCTATTAATATTATGGATCAATCGATTTGCCTCAAATCAAGGAATCTTTTATATTCTTGCATCAACTTTGAATTATGCTAATGAAAAAAGTTTTACTATAAAAACCCGAATTTTCAAATATTATGCATTACCATGGCTTCCTTGCCCTTTAATATAATGTATTAATATCATAGGTCATTTGATTCATCTCGAATCAACACATCTTTTCTGTTCTTGCATCAACTTTAAATTCTGAAAATGATAACATTTTTCTATGAGAATCGATTTTAAAAATATATAAGTTACCAGAACTTCCCTACTGTTTAATAAAATGTATTAATATCATAGGTAAATCGATTCGTCTCGAACCAAGGAATCTTTTATATTCTTGCATCAACTTTGAATTACGTTAAGGAAACAAGTTTTAGTATGAAAAACCGTATTTCCAAATATTATGCATTAACATAGCTTCCTTACTCTTCAATAAAATGTATTAATATTATAGGTCAATCGATTCGTCTTGAATCAACACATCTTTTCTGTTCTTGCATCAACTTTGAATTATGAGAATGAGAACATTTTTACTATCAAAATCTATTTTTAAAATATATAAATTACCATAACTTCCCTACTCTCTAATGAAATGTAT
>CAKNYM010052133.1:90170-118174 GCA_932195095.1 Andricus curvator | reverse complement strand
TCTATTTTAAAAATATATAAATTACCATAACTTCCCTACTCTCTAATGAAATGTATAAAATTGCAGGTCAATCGATTCGTCTGGAACCAAGGAATCTTTTATATTATTGCATCAACTTTGAATTAAAAATTTTCCTAGAAAAAACCGTATTTCCAAATAGTATGCATTACCATAACTTCCCTGCTCTTTAATGAAATTTTATAATATTTAGGTCAATCGATTCGTCTTAAACCAAGGAATCTTGAATATTTCTGCATCAACTTTGAATTATGCTAATGAAAAAAGTTTCACTATAAAAAAACCGATTCTTAAAATATTATTGAGGAATCCAAGGAATCTTTTATGTAGTTGCATCAACTTTGAATTATGCTAATGAAAAAAGTTTTACTATAAAAACCTGATTTTCAAAATATATAAATTACCATAACTTCCCTACTCTTTGATAAATTTTATTATTATTGCAGGTCATTCGATTTGTCTCGAACCAAGGAATCTTATATTTCTGCATCAACTTTGAATTATGCTGATGAAAAAAGTTTCACTATAAAAAAACCAATTTTTAAAATATTATTGAGTGCTAAAAAAAATGCAATAAATATTTTTCGAAATCCTTCGGTCAGTTTCAAGATATTAGCGGTGCAAATAAGCCCTCCAAATTTCATCAATTTATCTGCAACCGTTTTCAATTATCGTGTTCACAAAAAAGTCCGGAAAATTGCTTATAACATGGTATTTGACATTTTTGAATTGAGGAAGGTTTAATTAAATGAATTTAAGAATTTTGGAAAATGTTACCATTACAAAGCTTCCTCTATGAGGAAGCAAAAAATAGTTGGAGTTATAATTGTTTAATTGTTTAATTCAAAAAATAACGGGCTACAAAAAATTGTTGAGGAACCCTTTAACCTCGGGTCCAACCTATCAGGTTCCTTGAATTATAATTGTGGAATTTAGAAATTAGTTTGATGACTAAATCAGAGAGGAGAGAAAAGAGAGAATGAAAGAGGAGGAAGATAGCGCAATTTTTCTAAAAAAAATTTAAAAAGTCATAGAAAACACTTAGCGCCAAAATTTAAAAAAAATGGGTATAAGCTCCATAGTTTGGAATACCAAAAGGGCATAAGTGCCAAAATTTGGAATTTCAGAAGGCTCTAAATGCAAAAGTTAGGAATTTGAACCAAATGGTCGAATTTTCGAAGAAAAAAAAAATAATAACTTCAACTACAAACAGTTGCAGTTTTAACCAAATCTTCAAGCCAAAAGGAAGAATTTTGTACATAGAAGACGGTTTTATTTTCAACCAAGAACTTTTCTACCAAAAAAGACGAATTTTCAAGTAATCAGTTGGATTTTTGAGCAAAAAAAATGACTTTTCAACCAAATATTTTAATTTTCAACAAAAGAATTACATTGACAACAAAATAATTAAGTTTTCAACAAAATATTTGAATTTGTAACCACATAGTTGAACTATCGACCTACAAAAATGAATTTGTTACGAAATAGTTCAATTAAAACAAACTTAATTATCAACCAAATAGTTAAACTTTGAAGCAAAAGAAACGAATATTCAACAAAATAGATTAATTTTTAACCAAATAGATGGATTTGTAACCAACAAAGATGAATTTTCAAGCCAAAAAGACAAATTTTTTAAAAGACCTTTAAATTTTCAATCCAAAAAGACGAGCTTTCTATTCATAACTACGAATGTTCTACAAAACAGTTAAATTTTGAACAAAATAATTCAATTTTCAATAAAATATTTGACTCTTTAACAGAACAATTGAATTTTCAAAAAAATAGTTAAATATGCAATTAAAGTTATGAAATAAAAAAATTAATTTTTAACAAAGAAGAGCAGCTTTGACCCAAGCACTTTAATTTTCTGTTAAAAGGGTTACACTTTCAACAAAGTAATTAAAATTTCAACCTAAGAAATGAATTTTCAAAGAAAAGAATAATGTTTGATATTACGACCAAAAAATATTTTAATTTTAAATAAAAAACAGTTAAATTTAACCAAAAAAGACAAATTTATCTTTTTGGCTAGAAAATTCAACAACTTTAGTTGAATTTTCTTTCTATCTTGACTGAAAAATCTTTGTTGGTTAAAAATTCAACTCTTTTGTTAAAAATTTGTGCTTTTTGGTAAAAAAAATCATCGTTTGAATTGAAAGTTCAACTATTTGGTTAAAAATTAATTTCTTTGATTGAAGATTCATCATTTAAGTTGCAAATTTGTTTTTTTGTTTGAAGATTTGACTATTTTTTTATATTCATCTTTTTTGTGTTGAAAATTCGCATTTTTTGGTTTAATTCAACTGTTTTTGATTGGAAATTAAAAAAAAAATTGTGGAAATATCAACCATTCCTTTTTTTGTTGAAAATTAATTTTTTCATTGAAGATTCATCACTTCAGTTAAATATTCCTTTTTTTAATTCAAAATTTATTTTCCAACTGAAGATTGAACTATTCTATTTTTGGTTGAAAGTGTATCTTCTTTAGATGAAATTTCATTTTTTGTGTTGAAAATTCAACTATTTGGTTAAAAATGCATTCTTTTGCTTGAAGATTCATCATTTTAGTTAAAAATTTATTTTTTTTGTTTAGAGTTTAACTAATTTGTTAACAGTTCGCTTTTTTATTTTATTTTAAAATTAATTTTTTCATCTAAAAATGTAACTATTTCGTTTTTGCTTAAAAATGTATCTTTTGAAGTTAAAAATTCATCCATTTGGTTGTGAATTCGTCTTTCTTCGGTTCAAAATTTAATGATTTTGATATACAATTTTATATTTTTGGTTTTAAAATTCGTTTTTTCTGTAGAAAATTTATATTTTTGGATTGAAAACATCATTATTTTTGGAAAATTCGTTTTTTTTGGCTTCAAAATTGAACATTTTGGATGAGACTTTTTTCTTTATTGACTCAGAAATCTTTTTTGATAAACATATAACTATTTTGTTGAAAGTTCCTCTTTTTGGTTTGAAAATTAGTCTCTTTTGTTGAAGGGTCCAACTAATTTGTTGAAAATTCTTGTTTTGCTTCCTCATATAGGAAGGCTTTTAATCTAGAAGATTTTAAGGCAATTTTTTTAATCCATCAAGAATTTCTAAAAATTTTAGGAATAATTCGAGGTGCAAGATAATAAATTTTTTTTTCATTAGATTCCTTGAAAATTTTTGAATGATTTATTTCAACAAATTTTTAAGAGAATATTTAAAGAATTTCAAAACAAATTTTGATGAATAAATTAATGTTTCTAGCTTAGAATTATTTGAAATGATTTAATTTTGAAAATGTATTAATTTTTTTATTCATTCTTTAATTTATGGTATTGAAAATGAGAGGGTAGATTTCTTTTTTTTAAATATTTGAACTGCTAGTACACAAAATTTTACAAGATTTTCATTGTAAGACTGTTTCAATTTGCATTTTTTAATGCATTTTTAATTTTTTGAATTTGCATTTAATTTGCAATTTTATTGCAATATTTTCAATATTTGTCATCCTAGGTCGAAGAACAACTTTGTGGCTCAAAAACCGGTAAATTCCTGTAGATTATAAAAAAAATACAAAAAAAGTACAAAATTCGTCTCAATGATAGAAACCAGGGTGTGAAAGTGGGGCCACACGGCAGAAGTGAAACTTTGATTTATTAACTTTGAAATTTTTCGTGAGGAATCATTACGAGTTTTGAGGAGATCGCATGAGAAGAGAGTGCAGAGAGAGACGGAGAGAACATATACATGCTTGCTTAGCGTGGCAGTAGTGGGGATATCGAATCGGAGTCTAGAGCAATTGCGAATCGCCGCACAAAAGGGAGACGCGATTACAGAGAGAAGGTATAAACAGTGCGTAAGAGAGAGAGAGAGAGAGACTTCCGTTAGAGAGACAGGGACTTCCGTTCGGTCGTTCGGTCGTTTTTTTCAATTCACTCCCGTCCGAAAAGAAGTTTCACTTCAAAAAATTGTACTTGTTCGTGAAAATTTTTCCACGAGGGAAACTTTTGAAGGAAAATTGTTTGAAAATTGAAACTTTGAAATGAAAAAAAATAAATAAATAAAAAAAATTGAAAATTTTTCAGAAAAATCCGACCATTTCTGTGAAGTCTATCCTAAGTTTGCTATTCTCTCAGATCAAGATTCCTACAACTTCCTCACTTTAATATTTAGTACGTGAAAGGCGGGTCGTAATATTCTTGCATATTCATAGTAGATGCATGCATTTTCCACGTTATATGAGACAGCTGGATATAAAGTTTAAAAAAAGAAAAAATAGGAAGTTCCATATTTGCTACATTTTTTTATGAGTTTTTTTTTATTATCAGAGTCTGTTTTCTTTCGAGATAAAAAAAGAAGAATCATATTTCCTTGAAAACATGGAAGATTTGAGTAATGAAATCTTGTTACGTCGAGAGAATTCCAGCTTATTCTTATCTAGAATAAAATTACACTTCTTCACACCCTACTAAACTTTGTTACCTACTTGAAGTGCATTATTCTCCATGGAAAACTATGTTGTGTTATGCTATATTTACGTAATTGATAATAACAGAATTCACTCTCTTTCCCCTGTTTCGCACTTTCCCCCTTTTTTAATAAGAATTCCTCTTTCTTCCCTGCTTCAAAAAACTTTTCCTTTTTCCCGTTTTTAGAATTTTTTCGTCCTAATTCCAACTGAATCAATAGCCCCCAATAAGAAAATCCAGCTATTTTTGGTTGAGAAATAATTCATCTTTTTTGGTAGAAAGTTCAACTTTCGTTAAAAATCCAAATTATTGGTTGAAGATTTACCATTTTTTTGTTGATTGAAAATTATTTCTTATCACTGAAAATTTGACTATTCCGATTTTGGTTTTGATTCGAGACCAGACGAGATTCGAAGCGAGATTCGAGATATGACTCGCGACGATACTCGAGACGAGATTCGAGACGATATTCGAGATGAGATTCGAGACGAGATTCGAGACGAGATTCAAGACGAGATTCGAGACGAGATTCGAGACTCGAGACAAGATTCGAGAGGCGACTGGTGACGAGACGAAATTAGAGACTCGAGACAAGCTTCAAGACTCGATACGAAATTTGAGACGTGACTCGTGACGAGTCGAGATTCGAAACTCGAGACAACATTCAAGACTCGAGACGAGACTCGACTCGTGACGAGATGAGACTCGAGAGTCGAGACGTAATTCGAGACCCGACTCGTGACTTTTTGTCTGAATTTTCTAACTTTTCAGTCATTTCAGCCTAATTTGACTGATTTTTTGGTAGAAGGTTTAACTCCTTTGTTCAAAACCTACTTCATTGGTTGAAGATTTAATTACTTTGTATAAAATTCTATTAATTTGGCAGAAAATTCAACTATTTTTCAAAAAATGAACTTTCTGGGTAAAAAATTTCATTTGCGGGTTGAAAATTCAACTATTTTGTCTATTTGGTCTCTGCGCTACAACCAAAAATGCACAAAATAGATGGCGCAATAGTTGGAAAAAATCAGTTTTTGCTTTCATCTGTATGGTTAAAAATCCGACTCTTTTTGGTTTTTGTTTAATCTTTTTTTTTTTTTTTGAAAATTCGTTTATTTGTTGTAAATTTGTCTCTGTTGCTTGAAAGTTCAATCAATTAATCATGAATGCAACTGTTCGATCTGAAATTAATTTGGTTCACATTGAAAATTGAACAATTTGGTTGAAAAATCCTCTTTTTTGGTTGAAAATGAACTTTTTTTCAAAAAACTATTTTCTCAGGTTTAAAATTCAACTGTTTTCTAAAACATATTCCACTCTTTAGCTTGACAACTCAACTCCGATGAAAATATATCTCTTTTTTTTAATTACTTTTTTTTGGACTAAAAGTAAATATTTTTTTGAAAATTCGTCTCTTTCGCTTTTTTGATAATTTTTTGATAATCAATTTGGATGAGATGTTTTGTCTCTCATGACAGAACAATTTTTCTTTGTTGAAAAACTAAATTCTTGTGGAAAATTCTTCTTTTTGGTTTGAAAATTAAACTGTTTTTTATTTTAAATGAAAATGTTTTTCGTTGAAATATCAACTTGATTGGAAATTCAAATATTTGGTTGAAAATGCACCTTGCTTGATTGAAATATAATCTTCTTTGCTTTAAAATTTGACCATTTTATTAAAAAGTCACATTTTTGGTAGAAAATTTAACTGTTTTGTTGAAAATTCGTCTTTTTGGATAAAAAATTCGTTCCTTTCGACTGAATATTCAAGTATTTGGTTAGAAGTGCACCTTTTTTGGTTCAAACTTTTTTGTTTGAAAATTCGAACATTTGGTTAAAAATTGAACTATTTAGTTGAAAATTGAACTATTTGGTTAAATTTATTTCTCTAATAATCCCGTATTTGAGAGAATTTTTGGCTGTGAAGTCTTCAATTACATTTTAGCTTTCTTTATACATTTGAAAAAAATCAATTGTTTTTAATTGATTTCTTTTGCTTCCTCATAGAGGAAGCTTTGTAATGGTACACGATAACTTGAAAACGGTTGCAGACAAATTGATGAAATTTGGAGGACTTATATTCACCACTAATATCTTGAAACTGACCAAAGGATTTCTAAAAATATTCATTGCATTTTTTTTAACACTTCATAATATTTTAAAAATCGGTTTTTTATAGTAAACCTTTTTTCATTAGCATAATTCAAAGTTGATGCACGGATATAAAAGATTCCTTGGTTCGATACGAATCGATAGACCTCAATATTAATACATTTTATTAAAGAGTAGAGAAGTTATGGTAATTTATATATTTTGAAAATCGGTTTTTCATAGTAAAACTTTTTTCATTAACATAATTCAAAGTTGATGCAAGAACAGAAACATGTGTTGATTCGAGACGAATTCATTGAGCTATAAAATTAGTACATTTTATTGAAGAGTAGGGAAGTTATGGTAATTTATATATTTTGAAAATCGGTTTTTTATAGTAAAACTTTTTTCATTAACATAATTCAAAGTTTATGCACCAATATAAAAGATTCCTTGGTTCAAGACGAATCGATTGACCTATAATAATAATAAACTTTATTGAAGAGTATGGAAGTTATGGTTATTTATATGTTTTTATAATCGATTTTCATAGTAAAAATTGTACCATTATCATAATTCAAAGTTGATGCAAGAATACAAAAGATTGCTTGGTTCGAGGCGAATCGATTGACCTAGAATATTGATACATTTCATTACAGAGTATGGAAGTTATGGTAATTTATATATTTTGAAAATCGGTTTTTTATTGTAAAACTTCTTTTATTAACATAACTCAAAGTCGATGCAGAAATATAAAAGATTCCTTGGTTCCATACTAATCGGTTGACCTATAATATTAATACACTTTATTGAAGAGTATGGAAGTTATGGTTATTTATATTTTTTGAAAATCGGTTTTTTATAGTAAAACTTTTTTCGTTAACATAACTCAAAGTTGATGCAAGGATATAAAAGATTCCTTGGTTCAAGACGAATCGATTGACCTACAATGTTAATACACTTTATTGAAGAGTATGGACTTTATGGTAATTTATGTTTTTAAAATCGTTTTTCATAGTAAAAATTGTATCATTATCATAATTCAAAGTTGATGCAAAAATATAAAAGATTGATTGGTTCGAGGAGAATCGATTGACCTATAATATTGATACATTTTATCACAGAGCAGGGAATTTATGGTAATTTATATATTATGAAAATCGGTTTTTTATAGTAAAACTTTTTTCATCAACATAATTCAAAGTTGATGCAAGAACAGAAAAGATGTGTTAATTCGATACGAATCGATTGACCTATGATATGAATACATTTTATTGAAGAGTAAGGAAGCTATCGTAAAGCATAATATTGGAAAATACGGTTTTTTGTAGTAAAAATTTTTTCTTCAAAATAATTCAAAGTTGATGCAATAATACAAAAGATTCCTTGGTTCAAGATGAATCGATTGACCTACGATATTAATACACTTTATTGAAGAGTATGGACGTGATGGTAATTTATGTTTTTAAAATTGTTTTTCATAGTAAAAATTGTATCATTATCATAATTCAAAGTTGATGCACGAATTTGAAAGATTCCTTGGTTCGAGGCGAATCGATTGACCTATAATATTCATACATTTTATTACAGAGTAGGGAATTTATGGTAATTTATGTATTATGAAAATCGGTTTTTCATAGTAAAACTTTTTTCATTAGCCTAATTCAAAGTTGATGCAAAATTATTAAAGATTCCTTGGTTCGAGGCGAATCGATAGACCTCAATATTAATACATTTTATTAAAGAGTAGAGAAGTTATGGTAACTTATATATTTTGAAAATCGGTTTTTTATAGTAAAACTTTTTTCATCAACATAATTCAAAGTTGATGCACGAATATAAAAGATTCCTTGGTTCAAGACGAATCGATTGACCTATAATAATAATACACATTATTGAAGAGTATGGAAGGTATGGTTATTTATATGTTTTTATAATCGATTTTCATAGTAAAAATTGTACCATTATCATAATTGAAAGTTGATGCAAGAATACAAAAGATTGCTTGGTTCGAGGCGAATCGATTGACCTAGAATATTGATACATTTCATTACAGAGTATGGAAGTTATGGTAATTTATATATTTTGAAAACCGTTTTTTTATTGTAAAACTTCTTTCATTAACATAACTCAAAGTTGATGCAAAAATATAAAAGATTCCTTGATTCAATACTATTCGATTGACCTATAATATTAATACACTTTATTGAAGAGTATGGAAGTTATGGTTATTTATATTTTTTGAAAATCGGTTTTTTATAGTAAAACCTTTTTCATTAACATAACTCAAAGTTGATGCAAGGATATAAAAGATTCCTTGGTTCAAGACGAATCGATTGACTTACAATATTAATACACTTTATTGAAGAGTATGGACTTTATGGTAATTTATGTTTTTAAAATCGTTTTTCATAGTAAAAATTGTATTATTATCATAATTCAAAGTTGATATTTATATATATATATATACCATTAAACCATTTCCCTTTCAGGGTAGGCGTGACACTACCCGATTCGGGTAGTGTTTCTAGGTTTTTTCTTGTAGTTATAAATAACAACAAGTGTGGGCTCACCACACCCACGATGATGATGCAAGAATATAAAAGATTGCTTGGTTCGAGGCTAATCGATTGGCCTATAATATTGATACATTTTATCACAGAGTAGGGAATTTATGGTAATTTATATATTATGATAATCGGTTTTTTATAGTAAAACTTTTTTCATCAACATAATTCAAAATTGATGCAAGAACAGAAAAGATGTGTTAATTAGATACGAATCGATTGACCTATAATATGAATACATTTTATTGAAGAGTAAGGAAGCTATCGTAAAGCATAATATTTGAAAATACGGTTTTTTATAGTAAAAATTTGTTCTTCAAAATAATTCAAAGTTAATGCAAGAATACAAAAGATTCCTTGGTTCAAGACGAATCGATTGACCTACGATATTAATACACTTTATTGAAGACTATGGACGTGATGGTAATTTATGTTTTGAAAATTGTTTTTCATAGTAAAAATTGTATCATTATCATAATTGAAAGTTGATGCACGAATATAAAAGATTCCTTGGTTCGAGACGAATCGATTGACCTATAATATTAATACATTTTATTGAAGAGTAGGGAAGTTATGGTAATTTATATATTTTGAAAATCGGTTTTTTATGGTAAAACTTTTTTCATTAGCATACTTCAAAGTTGATGCAAGAATATAAAAGATTCATTGGTTCAAGAAGAATCAATTGACCTATAATATTAATACACTTCATTCAAGAGTATGGAAGTTATGGTAATTTATAAGTTTCTAAAATCGATTTTCATAGTAAAAATTGTATCATTCTCATAATTTAAAGTTGATACAAGAATATAAAAGACTACTTGGTTCTAGACGAATCGATTGACCTATAATATTATTACATTTTATTAAAGAGTATGGAAGTTATGGTAATTTATATATTTTTAAAATCGGTTTTTTATAGTAAAACTTTTTTCACTAACATTTCAAAGTTGATGCAAGAATATAAAAGATTCCTTGGTTCGAGTCGAATCGATTGACCTATAATATTAATATATTTCATTAAATAGTAGGGCAGTTATGGTAATTTATATATTTTTAAAATCGATTTTCATAGTAAAAATTTTATCATTCTCATAATTTACAGTTGATACGAGAATAGGAAAGATTCCTTGGTTCAGGACGATTCGATTGACCTGTAATATCAATACAATTTATTAAAAATTAAGGAAGTTATGCTCATTTATAATATTTGAAACATCCGTTTCAGATAGAACAATTTTTTTCATCTAATAATTCAAAGTTGACGCATGAATAGAAAAGACTTTTTGATCATAAATTTTCAAATAGAATAATTCTGACAATTTTTGTAAAGAAATCATAAAGCTGGAAAAGGGATAGGGTGCGACAGAACTCTTCCTTTCCCTTTTCCAGCTCGAAAAATTATCATTTCGAATACAAAATTCGATTTAACATTATTATTAATTATTAAATTAATGAATATTATTAATTAATTATTATTAATATTTTGAAGACTTTGGTTTGTCTGTTATTCAAAAAAATCACTAATGCTTCCTCTATGAGGAAGCAAGTACATTTGCTAACTGGAATCAAAGTGCTCGTCAAATAAGCACCACATAATTATAAATACAAACAAAGTGGAAACACTCGAGATCGAATTCACAGCTATTTCTCAATGGACTTGAACTTTATTATATTGATAATCTGCTGTGTAAAGTGGGTACAGCCAGATCGAAACACTTAAACCTTGACATAGAACATAATTAATTTAACACCTTCATTCGGATTATAAGAACATTTCGGATAATATATAAAAAAGGATGTCTTCCTTAATTCGAAAAGTGCAATCTAATTAGTTCAATTTCACTTTCTCTGTTGCAAGATTCTATAAGTCGTAAAAAACGTAACTCAGCTAGACCTGAGCCGGAGAATGTCAATCATTATTTGTAGTTTCTGAAACTTTCACGAAAGCGAGTGAAATAGACTTTTCTATTCTGCTTATAGACTCTAAAGCATAGGAATCAATCTCCTTGACGTGGACTCTTAAATAATAAATAATCATGCATTTCGTTGTTGAATTACCTGCAGACATTATCTATGTCCTTCATGTTGTCTGGAAAAATTAGTTGAGGATCCTTAAGTAGAGGATCTGCTAAAGATATGCATTTTTGGTGTTCGTTTTTCGAGCAATTTTCGCCATTCAAAGCCGTCGTTTGATGAACTGATTGACAAACATAAAAAAAAAATTAATTAAAAAAGATTGTTTAATTCTCACTGGTGTAGGAAAATTTAAGTAGTCCCGTGTGGAATAGTGCCCAATTTTGCCCAAATAGTTCTTGGACGCCAATATTTTTGAAAACGGAAGCTAAATGAATTCTTAAGAGATCTGTGACAGCTGATTTAAAAAAAAAATGAATAATTTTTTTACTTAAGTATAAACTTTGAAAAAATGGAAAATTTTTAAGTTTTCGTAAAAAAAAATATTCTTTGGTTCAACAAAACTTTTGCTGACTACAACAAATTATATTGGTTTGACAAAATATTATTTTGGTTTAACAACACGTTTTGCTATGGAAACGAAAATTTGTTGGAACCATGACAAAAAATTTATTGCACAAGTACCACAGAAATGATTTTTTTGTACGAATAAAACATTGTTTTTAGTGTATTATACCTATTTCCTCTGTTGAGGTTTTTATACATTTTAAAATTATCCGCGCTTTTTCATGGTATCATGTTGACCAATCAGAACATGGCATAAAACAATGGGGTCTGTTCGGGTGCGAGTTCTGCGAAAATTTAAATTTAATATACGAAAAATAGTTTTTTTATACAAATTATTAATAAAAGTTTATAGTTCATTTGTAAAATGAAGTAAAACAGTAAGTCATTTAGTTTGATGAGAAAAAATTTAATATTTTAATTACTGGTCACTTTTGCTTTCATAGTTCTGAATTTTACAAAGATAACATTATTGTCTACTGAAGAAAAATTGAGAGTACCTGTTTTGATAACATTGTCTATTTTTTACCAAAAAGTAGAATTTTTCACGAAATATTTCCAACTAAATATTTGAAGTTCTAACTAAAAAATTTAAATTTTCTACTAAAATAAAACGAATTTCCAACAAAATTGTTTCAAATAAAAAAATAAAATTTCAATCAAAAATGGAATAGTGAAATTTTTAGACAGCAAAAATTGAACTTTTAACAATATATACAATTTGTAATAAAATAAGTGAACTTTCAACTAAACAGGAGAACATTTACAACCAAAAATGGAATTGTTACATTTTAGGTTTAAAAAATTAATTTTCAACCAAAAAACCGAATTTTTCAAAAGAATAGTTTAATTTTCAGCCATAGAGATGAATTTTCAATTAAAGTAATGAATTTTCAACCAAAAAAATTTCTTTTTAACAAGGTAGTATAAATTTGAACCAAAAAAGATGAATTTTCAACGAAAAATGGAATAGTTGATATTCCAAACAAGAAATATTTTAATAAAATCAATTAAAAACAGTTGAATTTAAACAGAAAAGACGAATTCGAATAAAATACCTAACTTTTAAGTTCAAAAATTAATTTTCGAACAAAAAAAATTCAATAAAATAGTTAAATTTTAATACTTAAATTTTGATTTTTAACAAAGTAGTTAAATTTTTAAACAAAGAAATAAATTTTTAACCGAATTAAAGGAACTTGCAAACAAGAAGAATAATTGTCTGAAAAAAGTAAAATTTCAAACACATAGTTGAATTTTCAACTCAGAAGTTCAATTTTCAAGAAAAGAAAAACAAATTTTAAAAAAATTAGTTAAATTTTCGACCAAAAAATTATGTTTTAACCAAAAGAGACAAATTCTCAATAAAATACCTGAATTTTCATTCAAATGGTTCATTTATAAACTAAAAGAGGCGAGTTTTTAACCAAAAATGGACAAGTTAAATTTTCAGTTAATTAATTTTGAACGAAATAAAGTGATCTTCATAAAACATTTAATTTTAAATTAAAATCCGCTGATTCAATCAAAAAGAACGAATTTTCAACAAATAATGTAATTTTTAAAATAAAAAACATCATTTTTCAACAAAAAATGAAAAAAAATAAAAGACAAATTTTCAACCAATAAGAAGAAACTTTAACCGATTTTATTTTAGTTTTATTTTTATTTTTAGTTTTCGCTATAAAAAATAGAAAACTTTTGAAAAAATGTACTTTGAAAAGTTCTTTCAGTAAACAATAATTTCAAATAATTTTTTATTTTGAAAAATAAATTTAAAACGTAGATTTTTTAAGATTTCGAACAAAAATGTAGAAGATTTCTAACAATTTTGAAGGTTTCAAGAGAATGAACACATTTGCCTATGATCCCTAAAAAAATTTTACTAATTTTTTTAACATTAATTTTGAGAGGTTATTTAAAAAGATTTAAAAACATTTCAAAAGTTATCAAAAAAGAATCTGGAAGATTTTAAGGCAATTTTTTTTTAATTGTCAAAGGGTTTTAAATTTTTAGGAACAGTTTGAATAATTCTAAAAGATATTTACTATTTAGAAGTTTTCAAAATATTTAAAAAAATAAGTAAAAAGTTAAAAGTTTCAACAAATTTTAAGATTTAGAGATTTTAAAAACATTAAAAAATAATGTGAAATTTGAAAAGAATTTCAAAACTTTCAAACAAAATGTAGATTTTTGAAGATTTAATTTTCTTTTTGTAAAATTATGCGAAATAAAAAAACCTACTTAAAAATTTTATAGATACTTTTTCAACATAACTGAAATCTTCAAAAATCTTTTTCAATTTTCTGGAGATTCCCAGAAAAATTATATCGATATAACCATAAAAACAAAAAATGATATAAACTTGAAAAATAAATAGTTATTCAGAATTTTTATTCTTTAATAAAAATTATTTTTGCCCTCAAATTATAATATTTTTGAAATTTTATTTTTTTCTTGACTGCAAAAATTTCTTTGGTTGAAAATTCAACTCTATTGTTAATAATTCTACTTTTTTAATCAAATTTAACTGTTTTTTATTAAAAATGGAATCTTTCTGTTCGATATATCAACTATTACATTTTCCATTGAGAACCTAATCTAATTTTCAACCCAAAAAGTTGAATTTTCAACAATAATAAAAAATGAATTTTCAACCAAAAAGAATGTATTTTTAACAAAATTGTTAAGTTTTCAACCAAATAATAAAATTTTCAAACAAAAAAGAAGTCTTTGAGGCTACAAATTTTCAATTTTTAACTAAAAATAAAATAGCTATATTTTCAGTTAAGAAAATTAATTGTCAAAAAAAAGTGAATAGTAAAATTTTTGATTCAAAAAATTTTTTTTTAAATAATTTGCAAAAAGGTGGTCAAATGAAGTAGCTGAATTGTCAACTAAAAAAGATCAATTTTGAACAAAAAATTTCCTGGCTAAATTTTCTGATAATAAAATCAATTTTAAATGAAAAAAACGAATTTTCAAGACATTGTTAAATTTTTAACTAAAAATAAAATAGCTAAATTTTCAGTTAAGAAAATCAATTTTCAAACATAAAAAAGATGAATTTTCAACAAAGTAGTTCAACTTCCAACCAAGTGGTCGAATTTTCAACCCAAAATAGAATAGTAACATTTTTGATTAACAAAAATTTGTTCGACCAAAAAAAACTAATTTTCAAGAAGGTAGTTAAACTAAGTAGCTGAATTTCCAACTACAAAAGTTCAATTTTGAAAAAAAATTGCCTGGCTAAATTTTTCGATAGAAAAATCTATTTTCGACAAAAAAAAAACGAATTTTCAACTTTCAACCAAGCTGTTGAATTTTCGATCCAAAAAGATCAAAGAATTTCCTAAAATTTTTGCAATTTTGCAAGATTAAAAAATTGCAGTAAAAATTCGAGTAAGTTTTACATATATTTAGAAATGTTCAAACGATTACTAAATAACTTTAGTCTTGTAAAGATTAAAAATTTTCTTAAATGTAGATTTTTGAAGATTTCGAAAAAAAAAATTATTTTTAAGAAGAAATTTATGAAATAATGTAGAAAATTTTAAAGCAACATTTTTTATTTTTTGAGATTAAAATAATTTCTCTTCTTCATCTTCAATATTTTCAAGAATTTTGGAAGGTTTCAAGAAAATACAAAAATTTTCTCAAAATTCCTGTGGGAAAATTTTTAATGCTTTTTAATTTGAAAAATTGATTTTTTTTTTGAAGTTGAAAGATTGCACAACATTTAAAATGACGGAAAAGAATGTGGCAAATTATGAAGGATTTTTTTTCAAATTTTGCAAGATAACAAAATGTGAGAAAAAAATTAAACTGTTATAGTTTCGATTTTATGAGGAAGTGGAGATACATGTTTGGTTCAAAATTTATCTTCTAAGTTGAAAATTTAAATATTTGGCTAAAAATTCCTGTATTTTATTGAAAATTCGAATTTTTTGGGTGAATATTCAATCTTCTTTTTGACTAGACTAATTCATCTTTTTAGTTAAAAATTCCTTTAAAAATACAAATATTTGGTTGAAAATTCATTTTCTTTGTTAAAAATTCAACTATTTTTGTAGAAAATTCATCATATTGGTCGACAATTGATCTTCTTGGTTGAAAATGAGTTTTTTTTTGTTATTTGGAATTACTTTTTTTAACTGAAAATTCCATTAGTTGTCAAAAATTTTTTTTATAGAAATTGAATTTTTTGGTTAAAAATTATACTATTTCGTTAAGAATTTACTTTAATTTTATTGAAAATTAATTTTTTGACTGAAAATTCAACTATTCTATTTTAGTTAAAAATTTATCTGTTTTAGTTGAAAATTCAACTATTTGTTGAAAATTCGTCTTTTTTGGTAGAAAGTACTCTATTTAATTAAAACATCATCTTTTCGGTTAAAAATTAATTTCTTTAGTTGAAAATAGAACTATTTTATTAAAAATTCGTTTCTTTTTTCAATAAAAATTTATTTTATTAACTGAAAATTTAACCATTTTTTTTTTGGTAGAAAATGTATCATTTTAGTTGAAAATTCATGTATTTGGTTGAGAATCAATTTTTCTTAGTTGAAAATTCATCATTTTAGTTAAAAATTCAGTTTAAGTGTTCCATTTTTTGTGGAAAATTTACCTTTTTTGACATGTATGTAATCATTTTTGTTACAAAATTATCCTTTTCGTAGAAAATTGAACTATTCTATTTTTTGTTAAGAATTAATTTCTCTGGTTGAAAAAAAAAACTATTTAGTTAAAAATTCGTCCTTTTTTGCTGATAGAAAATTAATCTTTTTGGTCGGAAATTCATCATTGTGATTGAAAATTAATTTTTTTTGCTAAAACACGTGTCTTTCGAGTTGAAAATTAATTTTTTTAACTTGAAAATTAATTAATTTTTCTGAAAACTCGTTTTTATTGTTTAAAATTTACTTTTCTAACTGCGAATTGAAATATTCTGTTTTTGGTTTGTACATTTATCTTTTTCAGTTGAAAATTTATATATTTTATTGAAACTGTATCTTTTTTCGTAGAAAATTCATCCTTTGGGTTTAAAATTGAATTATTTCGTTGAGAATAATTTTTTTTGTATGAAAAAAAAAATATTTTCTTAAAAATTCGTTTTTTCTTTTGGTTGAACATTTATTTTTCTAACATTTTCACTATTATAATTTTGTCTCAAAATTGATCTTTTTTAGAGAAAAATTCATGTACTTTATTAAAAATAAATCTTTTTTTGGTAAAAAAATTAATCTTTTGGTTTGAAAATTCAACTAACTATTAGCTTAAAAATGCATATTTTTGTTTGAAGATTAATTATTTCAGTTAAAAATTTATTTTTTGTTGTTAAAAATTTATCTTCTTGACTTGAAAACATAACTAAAAAGTGTTTAAAATATATTGAAAAAAAAATTTTGGTTTCATTAACATCATTAGTCTTTTATATTTATGATTGGTTTTATGCCTAGAATAATTAATTAATTAATTATTAATTATTAATTAATGGATAAAACTGACATTCGCTGCATTTTTGGTGCTTGAATGCTTTATTTATACTGATTTCGTGAAAATAACTAATTATGACTGAGAAATAAACAAGAACAATTGTCATTGTTATAAATAATTTGTATAGACAAATTCACTTATATATAGCATTTTTAATATGAAAACCTTTTATTTTCTACGGGATCATTCCATTTCATCTCAAAGATAATAGCTTCATATAAGATATTGAAATTCAACAGTAACTAATATTTTTATAAACAATTATTTAACAAATTTATTTATTTCTTTTTTTTTAATAAAGAAAATTTTCTTTTTTGTAGTGTTTTCTTAGTTTTTTTCTTGCCTGATAATAATATCATATTAAATATTTTCATTTAATAACGATTACAATTGTTATAAACAATCATTATAAGTAAATTCACAATTATCGCTCTTTAAAAAAAAAAAATTTCCCTTCTGCGAGATTGTTTCTTTTCATCTCAAGAATAATATCGTAAAACAATAAATTAACATTTAACAACTATTGTTATCGTTATAAACAAATTTACTTTTATCGCATTTTTTAAGATAGAAAATTTTTATTTTATTTACCCGAAAATTCGACTTTTTCGGCCAAAATTTAAACTGTTTGGGCATAAAATTAACTCTTTTTGTTGATAATTCAATAATTTGGTTAAATTCTTAGTTTATTTTTTGATTAAAACAATTTTTTTTGACTGAAAATTTACCTATTTTGTTGAAAAAAAAAATTTTGTTTGTAAATTCAGCTCTTTTGTTAGATCCATTTTTTTAATTAATCATTTTAGTTAAAAAAATTTCTATTTGGTTGAAAATTGATTCTTTCATCTGATAATTTAGCTATTCCATTTTTAGTTGAAAATTTATTATTTCTAGTTGAAAATTCAAAAATTTCTTAAAAATGCAATTTCATTGAATTTTTTTTCTTTTATAACTAAAAAATATTTTTTGGTTGAAAATTCAAATCTTTCGTTATAAATTGATTTTTTTGTTAAAGATTTATCATATTAGTTTAAAATTGATCTCTTCAGTTCAAAATTTAACTATTATGTTGAAAATTCTTCTTATTTTTTGTTGTTGAAAATGTATCGTTTCTAGTTGAAATTTCAACTTGTTGGTTGAAATTTTAATTAATTTGTTAAAAATTCATTTTTTTTCATTCGTCATTTTAGTTGAAAATTTAACTATTTTTTTTTTGAAAATTTGCTTCTTTTTTGGTAGAAAATTAATCTTTCTTGTAGAAAATTTATCTTTCTTGTTGAAAATTTATCTTTCGCATTGAAAATTTATCTTTTTTGGAAAATTTGATCTTGTTGGGTTAAAAATTCCACAGCTTGGTTGAAAACTGAAAATTCTTTTTTTGGTGTTTAAATTTATTTTATTAACCGAAAGTTTAGGCAGGCAATTTTTTGTATAAGAGTAAACTTTTGTAGTTGACAATCCAGCTACTTGGTTTAACTACCTTGATGAAAATTAGTTTTTTTTTGGTCGAAAATAATTTTTTTTTTTGGTTTGAAAAATAATTTTCATTACTGAAAATTGACCTATTTCATTTTTAGTTGAAGATTAAAAAATTTCAGCTGAAAATTTAACAATTTCTTGAAAATTCATGTACTTTTCTTAAAGTGTTCTTTTTTGGTTGAGAATCTGGTTGAGTTTGGTTGAGTTCTGTTTTGTTGAAAATTGGTCTTTTGGGCTTAAAAATTCAACAATATGATTGAAATTTTATTTTCTTCCATGACTAAAAAATATTTTTTGATTGAAATTTTAACTCTTGTGTTACAAATTCATTTTTTTAGTTGAACATTCGTCATATTAGTTTAAAATTCAACTCATTGGTTGAAAATTGTAATATTATGTTATCAAATAGTTTTAATTCTTTTTTTTTTGGTTTGGAAATTTATCGTTTTTAGTTCAAATGTCAACTATTTGGTTAAAATTTGAACTGATTTGTTGAAATTTTTTTGTTTCCTTTGAAAATTTGTCGAATTGGATGAACTTTGAATTATTTTGTTGAAAATTTGCTTTTTTTATATAAAATTAATCTTCCTTGTTGAAAATGTACCTTTTTTGGAAAATTTTATTTTTTTGGCAATTTTTTGTTTAAAATTTATATTTTTGGTTGGAAATTCCACCACTTGGTTGAAAGTTGAACTACTTTGTTGAAAATTTGTTGTTTTTTTTGTTTGACAATTAATTTCCTTAAGTGAAAATTAAACTATTTTATTTTTAGTTGAAAAACAAACATTTTTAGATGAAAATTTAACAATTTCTTGAAAATTCATGTATTTTTCTTTAAAGTCTTTTTTGTTTTAGTTGAAAATTTTATGATTTGGTTGAAAACTAAAAAATTTTGTTAAAATTCCATTCTTTCTGGTTAAAAATCCAACTCCTTGGTTACAAATTCATTTTTTAGTTGAAGATTCATAATATTAGTTTAAAATTCAACTCATTGGTTGAAAATTTTAATATTATGTTCAAAAATGGTTTTATTACTTTCTTTTTGGGTTGGAAATTTATCGTTTTCAGTTGAAATTTCAACTATTTGGTTAAAATTTGTTGAAATTTTTTTGTTTTCCTTGAAAATTTGTCAATTTAGATGAACTTTGAATTATTTTATTAAAAATTTGGTTTTTTTGATAGAAAATTAATCTGCCTTTTTGAAAATGTATCTTTTTTGGAAAATTTTATCTTGTTGGCAATTTTTTGTTTAAAATTCATATTTTTAGTTGGAAATTCAAACACATTGTTGAAAGTTGAACTACTTTGTTGAAAATTTGTTTTTTTGTTTGACAATTAATTTCCTTAACTAAAAATTAAACTATTTCATTTTTAGTTAAAAATTTGTCGATTTAGATGAACTTTGAATTATTCTGTTTAAAATTTGCTTTTTTGATAGAAAATTAATCTTCCTTGTTGGAAACTTAATTCTTTTTTTAATTTTATCTTTTTGGAAATTTTTTGCTTAAAATTTATATTTTTGGTTTGAAATTCAACCATTTGGTTGAAAGTTGAACTACTTTGTTGAAAATTTATTTTTTTGTTTGACAATTAATTTCCTTAACTAAAAATTAAACTATTCCATTTTTAGTTGAAAATCAAACATTTTTCGCTGAAAATTTAACAATTTCTTGAAAATCCGTGTATTTTTCTTTAAAGCCTTCTTTTTTGGTTGGAAATTTTATTATTTGGTTGAAAATTCAACAATTTTGTTAAAGTTCCATTCTTTCTGATTAAAAATCCAACCCTTGGGTGACAAATTCATTTTTTAGTTGAAGATTTATTATAGTAGTTGAAAATTTGATTTTTTTGTTCCAAATTAATCGTTTTTAGTTAAAATTTCAACTGTTTGGTTGAAAGTTGACCTAATTTGTCGATTTAGATGAGCTTTGAATTATTTTGTTGAAAATTTGCTTTTTTTATATAAAATTAATCTTTCTTGTTGAAAATTTATCTTTTTTGAAAAATTTATCTTTTTTGGAAAATTTTATCTTTCTGGCAATTTTTTGTTTAAAAGTTATATTTTTGGTTGGAAATTCAACCACATGGTTAGGAATTGAACTACTTTGTTGAATTTGGTTTTTCTTTGAAAATTTGTCGATTTAGATGAACTTTGAATTATTCTGTTTAAAATTTGCTTTTTTGATAGAAAATTAATCTTCCTTGTTGGAAACTTAATTCTTTTTTTAATTTTATCTTTTTGGAAATTTTTTGCTTAAAATTTATATTTTTGGTTTGAAATTCAACCATTTGGTTGAAAGTTGAACTACTTTGTTGAAAATTTATTTTTTTGTTTGACAATTAATTTCCTTAACTGAAAATTAAACTATTCCATTTTTAGTTGAAAATCAAACATTTTTCGCTGAAAATTTAACAATTTCTTGAAAATTCGTGTATTTTTCTTTAAAGCCTTCTTTTTTGGTTGGAAATTTTATTATTTGGTTGAAAATTCAACAATTTTGTTAAAGTTCCATTCTTTCTGATTAAAAATCCAACTCTTTGGTTACAAATTCATCTTTTAGTTGAAGATTCATCATAGTAGTTGAAAATTCGATTTTTTTTGGTTTGCAAATTAATAGTTTTTAGTTAAAATTTCAACTATTTGGTTGAAAGTTGAACTAATTTGTTAAAAGTTCATTTTTTTAAATATTCATCGATTTAGTTGACAATTCATCTTTTTGGTTGAAAATCGAACTATTTTTTTGAAAATTCATCTTTTTTTTTTTGTAGAAAATTAATCTACTTGGTTGAACTGCCTTGTCGAAAATTCGTTTTTTTTTGGTTGAAAATTAAATTTTTCAACTGAAAATTTAACTATTCAATTTTTAGTTGAAAATTCATCCACTTGGTTGAAAGTTGAACTACTTTGTTGAAAACTCGTTTTTTTTGTTGAAAATTAATTTTTTAATTTACAATTTAACTATACCATTTTTGGTTGAAAATTCAAGCACTTAGTTGAAAGTTTTTCTATATCCAAAAATGCGAAATAAATTAATTTATTCATAACAATTATGAATAATAATGACGATTGTTCTCTCTTAGGTAAGAATATAAAAATGCGGTTTTTTGTCATTTTTTCATTTAAACAACAAATTGATAATATTTTTTTAAATTAGCCTTCCAAAATATAAACTTTTTTTCTGTGATTTTATCTCCCAATCTATGAATCATAAAATATTTCCCTAAATAGTAGAACAAAATATGCCCCACTAAAAATAATTTATTCCAAGATTATGATCTGTCTTAAATTTTATCTCACGCAACTCACCTAAATAAAATGCTCCAAACACTAAAATCCATGACGTCATTTTCTAAAGTGTCTCACAATTGAGGTCAATCGATTTTGTCGGAATGTTGTCAAATTTTATTCTTCTGAATAGAGATCCTTTATTGAATTATCCTCCAGATTTCATACTCAAATCGGCGATAACTGCAAAAGAAAATAAATTAAAAATTAGTATTTTTATTTCTTTAATAAAATTTCTAAAGAAATAATTGTAAAAAATATAAAAATAAAATATGCATTCGAATTATATCATGTCCAGGGATTTTTTAATTGAAGTGGACTAGAAAAAAAACACGCACGCCACGCGCGTGATTTTTTTTTTTTGAGACACACAATTTTTCAATTAAAATATAAAAGTAATATTTATACAAGTTTTTTTTATTGTATAGTATCTCTTATCTGAAGTAGAAGAAACAAAATCTGCTGCAAAGGACTTTTTAAATTAAAGGTCAAACCGTCGACAACTGAAATTTAGTCATTGTGAATTCTCTTTTGTTAAAGCTCTTTCGACTTTAATGCACACATTCTCATCACATTTCTCGTGAGAAAAAACTGTCAAAAGCAAATTTTCAGATCCAATCTAGGCAAATAATTTCGTTCTGAAACATTTTATTGTACCTTGTGTCTTTTTACCAAAAATTTTATTTAATTATTTGTCATGTCGTTTTTCACGATTGAGACAAAAACTACGAGTCTTATCAAAAAATAATCAATAATAAATTTGTTGATCTTTTTTTGGTAAAAAACTTTTCTCAATTCATTTTTTTGTTTGTATCTTGTGCCGTTTATCCAAGAAAATTTATTTTTTTAATGTTATTTTTTACGATTAGAATAAAAACTACGCGTCCTATCAAAAAAAATTTCATAACAAATTTGTAGATCTCTTTTGGGTGAACAATTTCTGTCAACTCTTGAAATTAATAGTCAAACCGTCGACAACTGAAATTTAGTCATTGTGAATTCTCTTTTGTTAAAGCTCCTTCGACTTTAATGAACACATTCTCATCACATGTCTTGTGAGAAAAACCGGTAAAAAGCAAATTTTTAGATCTAATTTAGGCAAAAAATTTCGTTATCAAACATTTTATTGTACCTTGTGTCTTTTTACCAAAATTTTAATTTGTTTTTTTGTAATTTCATTTTTCACGATTGAGACAAAAACTACGAGTCTTATAAA
This sequence comes from Andricus curvator, assembly GCA_932195095.1. Classification (NCBI taxonomy): domain Eukaryota; kingdom Metazoa; phylum Arthropoda; class Insecta; order Hymenoptera; family Cynipidae; genus Andricus; species Andricus curvator. Next base: position 95,080 of record CAKNYM010052133.1, on the reverse strand, counting down.
AAAATAATCAATAACAAATTTGTCGATCCTTTTTTGGTGAAAAACTTTTGTTTATTCTTTTTTTTTGTATCTTGTGCCATTTATCCAAAAATTTGTATTTCTTCAATGTTATTTTTTACGATTAGAATAAAAATTACGCGTCCTATCAAAACAATTTTCATACCAAATTTGTAGATCTCTTTTGGGTGAACAGTTTCTGTCAACTCTTAAATTAGAAGTAAAACCGTCGACAACTGAAATTTAGTCATTGTGAATTCTCTTTTGTTAAAGCTCCTTCGACTTTAATGAACACATTCTCATCACATGTCTCGTGAGAAAACCCGGCAAAAAGCAAATTTTTATACCTAATTTAGACAAACAATTTCGTTATCAAACATTTTATTGTACCTTGTATCTTTTTACCAAAAATTTGATTTGTTTATTTGTAATTTCATTTTTCACGATTGAGACAAAAACTACGAGTCTTATCAAAAAATAATCAATAACAAATTTGTCGACCTTTTTTTGGTGAAAAACTTTTGTGAATTCATTTTTTTTTGTATCTTGTGCCGTTTATCCAAAAATTTTAATTTCTTTCATGTTATTTTTTACGATTAGAATAAAAACTACGCGTCCTATCAAAAAAATATTAATAACAAATTTGTAGATCTTTTTTGGGTAAACCATTTTTTTTTACTCATTTTTTTTTACTCATTTTTTTCGTATCATACATAGTTTGACCGCAAAATAGAATTGTTAATTTAATAACAGTTTTCACAATTAAAAACTAAAACCTCATTACGATGAGAATGTAAAAATCAAGGACAATATTTTTTATAATTGATGAAAACTGATATCTTAAATTGAGAATTAATATATAATAATTTTTTGAAAGTAGTTCAAAATCGTGAGTTTGATTTTTGAAATCAAATGATTTTTGTTTAAAATAACAAATTTCCGATGAAAAATGCTAACATACCCTATTATTATTCAAATATTATAAATATTATTTCTAATATAATGATTTTTTATTAAAAATAATATTTTAAACGAAAAAGATTAACATAACAAACAATTGTTTAAGATATTGTAATCCTTTTTTTAAAATCTATTTGGGTTTGGTTTAAAATAACCGTTATAGGTGAAAAATGTCAATATGACCTAAAATTGTTTAAAAATTGTAAATAAAATGTGAATTTACTGACTCTTAATGATACTCAGAAAAATAATAATAATATTCAAATTTAAGCTAAAAATTGAATTTAACTTAAAGTTTTTAATTTTAAATTTTCTTTTAAACATTTTTGTTTGTTTAAATAACCGGTAAAGATGGAAAATGTCAACACGACCTAAAATTATTCAAAAATTATAAATCTTCTACAAATTCTATACCGATTCCTGATGAAAAACGCGAGCTTTATTTGGTTTAAAATTTATCTTTTTTTAGTTGAAAATTTAGCTTCTTGGTTGAACTACCTTATCGAAAATTCATTTTTTTTGTTAAAATTAAATTTTTTAAATGAAAATTTAACTATTCTGTTTGGAAGACCATTTGGTTGAAAGTAGAACTACTTTGTTGAGAAATTATTTTTTTTATGTGTGACACTTCAAAAAAATGTATTACTATTATTGGTCAATCGATTCGTCTCGAACCAAAGAATCTTTTATATCGTTGTATCAACTTTGATTTATGTTGAATAAAAAAGTTTTACTATAAAAAACCGTATATTATAGGTCAATCGATTGGTCTCAGATCAACACATCTTTTCTGTATTTGGATGAACTTTGAATTATTTTAATGAAAAAAGTTTTACTATAAAAAACCGAATTTCAAAATATATAAATTACCATAACATCCCTATTCTTCGATAAAATGTATTGATATTGTAGGTCAATCGATTCGTCTCGAACCAAGCAATCTTTTATATTCTTGCATCAACTTTGATTTATGTTTAATAAAAAATTTTTACTCTAAAAACCCATATTTTCAAATATTATGCATTAACATAGCTTTCTCACTCTTCAATAAAATGTATCAATGTTATATATCAATCGATTCGTCTTGAATCAACACAACTTGTCTATTCTTGCATCAACTTTAAATTATGAGAATGAGAACATTTTTACTATAAAAATCGAATTTAAAAATATATGAAATACCATAACTTCCCTACTTTTTAATAAAATGTATTAATATTATAGGTCAATCGATTCGTCTCGAACCAAGGAATCTTTTATATCGTCGCGTCAACTTTGATTTATGTTGAATAAAAAAGTTTTACTATAAAAAACCGTATTTTCAAATATTATGCATTACCATAGATTTCTTACTCTTCAATAAAATGTAGTAACATTATAGGTTAATCTATTCGTCTCGAATCAACACATCTTTTCTGTTGCATCAACTTTGAATTATGTTAATGAAAAAAGTTTTAATATAAAAAACCGAATTTCAAACTATATGAATTGCCATAACATCCCTATTCTTTAATGAAATGTATTAATATTGTAGGTCAATCGATTCGTCTCGAACCAAGAAATCTTTTATATTCTTGCATCAACTTTGATTCATGCTTAATAAAAAAGTTTTACTATAGAAACCCATATTTTCAAATATTATGCATTACCATAGCTTCCTTACTCTTCAATAAAATGTATCAATGTTATAGGTCAATTGAGTCGTCTTGAATCAACACAACTTTTCTATCCTAGCATCAACTTTAAATTATGAGAATGAGAAAATTTTTACTATAAAAATCGATTTTAAAAATATATAAAATACCATAACTTCCCTACTCTTTGATAAAATGTATTAATATTGCAGGTCAATCGATTCGTCTCGAACCAAAAAATCTTTTATGTTCGTCCATCAACTTTCAATTATGTTGAAGAAAAAAGTTTTACTATAAAAAACCGTATTTTCAAATATTATGCATTACCATAGCTTCCTTACTCTTCAATAAAATGTATCAATCTTATAGGTCAATCGATTCGTCTTGAATCAACACACCTTGTCTATTCTTGCATCAACATTAAATTATGAGAATGATACAATTTTTACTATAAAAATCGATTTTAAAAATATATGAATTACTGTAAATTCCCTACTCTTTATTCAAATGTATTAATATTATAGGTCAATCGATTCTTTTTGAATCAACACATCTTTTCTTTTTTTGCATCAACTTGGAATTATGTTAATGAAAACAGTTTTACTATAAAAAAACCGAATTTCAAAATATATAAATTACCGTAACTTCCATATTCTTTGATAAAATGTATTGATATTAGGTCAATCGATTCGTCTCGAAGTAAGGAATCTTTTATATTGTTGCATCAACTTTGAATTATGTTGAAGAAAAAAGATTTACTATAAAAACCGTGTTTTCAAATATTATGCATTACCATAGCTTCCTTACTCTTCAAAAAAATGTATTAATATTATAGGTCAATCAATTCATCTTGAATCAACAAAACTTTTCTACTTTCGCATTAACTTTGAATTATGAGAATGAGAACATTTTTACTATAAAAATCGATTTTAAAAATATATAAAATACCACAACTTCCCTACTCTTTAATAAAATGTATTAATATTATAGATCAATCGATTTGTCTCGAACCAAAGAATCCTTCATATTCCTGCATCAACTTTGAATCATGTTTGATAACAAATTTTTACTATAAAAAACCGTATTTTCAAATATTATGCATTACCATAGCTACCTTACTCTTCAAAAAAATGTATTAATATTACAGGCCAATCGCTTCGTCTCGAACCAAGGAATCTTTTATATTCTTGCATCAACTTTGAATTATGCTGATGAAAAAAGTTTTACTATAAAAAGCCGATTTTCAAAATATATAAATTACCATAACTTCCATACTCCTCAATAAAATGTATCAATATTATAGGTCAATCGATTCGTCTCGAACCAAGGAATCTTTTATATTCTTGCATCAACTTTGAATTATGCTAATGAAAAAAGTTTTACTATAAAAAACCGATTTTTAAAATACTATTGAGTGCTAAAAAAAAGCAATAAATATTTTCAGAAATCCTTTAGTCAGTTTCAAGATATTAGTGGTGAAAATAAGCCCTTTAAATTTCATCAATCAATCTGCAACCGTTTTCATGTTATCGTGTTTGCAAAAAAATCCGGACAATTGCTTAGAACATTGTATTAGACATTTTTAAATTGAGGAAGGTTTAATTAAATGAATTTGAAAATTTTTGATAATGTTACCATTACAAAGCTTCCTCTATGAGGAAGTAAAATTACTTTTTTCAAATATATTTTATTTTTGTTCATTTGATTCATCTTTCTTTTTCTGTTTGAACTATAAATTCTGTGTCCGGGTACTGCGCAACGACCGGGAAAAACTAATTTCAGTTGTAAACTGTGTAATTAAACTAAAATGGAATTCAAACTTAAATTGAGGAAAGAGAACAAAGAAAAGTTTTTAGTTTGCACATAGGACCAGAAATTTCGTCAACATTCTAGGATGCGGATATGACTGGTCCTATCTGACAACGCAGAATTGTTCATCCGGGATTTCCACGCTTACATACTACAATAAGAGCTACACCTGAGTGCACCTGCATACTCAGTGAACCGAAGTAATGTTGCGTGAATACTCTCCTCTCCTGTCTCATGTTTTTTTCTTTTTTCCCCCTTTTTATTCATATATATTCATATACTATAGTCGGGGTCAAAATTTCCCCTGGCTATTATCCCTCCCTTTTATTTCGTTTCCCTCGAGTGAGCAATAACCACAGCTCTACAAACACACTACTATTATACTTTTAAGTATAATAATTTCAAAAAATTATTCTGGTTAAAGTGTTTAAATAAATAAATATCCATTAGGGGACGTCATAAACTGCGTTACCAATTTGAGGGGGGAGGGGGTCATGTCAAAAACTATGG
>CAKNYM010052133.1:47865-72063 GCA_932195095.1 Andricus curvator | reverse complement strand
GATTCATTCTGTTTATATAAGAAAAACTTGTTTGATATTCAAAATACGACAATATCACATGTAGATTATTTGTTTGCGTCCTTGAGACGCATCGATTGACCTATTGATGAACCTTTCATGACCCACCAGTACCGATTTATGGAGTTTCAAAAAATGATTCATTCTGTTTATATAAGAAAAACTTTTTTGATATTCAAAATACGATAATATCACATTTAGAGTATTTGTTGGCGTCCTTGAGACGCATCGATTGACCTATTGACGAACCTTTCATGACCCACCAGTACCGATTTATGAAGTTTCAAAAAATGATTAATTCTGTTTATATAAGGAAAACTTTATTGATATTCAAAATACGACAATATCACATGTAGAGTATTTGTTGGCGTCCTTGAGACGCATCGATTGACCTATTGACGAACCTTTTATGGCCGACCATTACCGATTTATGAAGTTTTAAAAAATGTATGTATTCTGTTTATACGAGAAAAACTTTGTTCATATTAGTACTACAGTACTGTATCTGATATGTTTGTTCGCGTCTTTGAGACACGTCGAAAGACCTATTGACGAACCTTCTATAACTTCTTATGATCTAGCAATACCGATTTATGAATTTTAAAAATATGCTGGTTATCTTGTTGATATAAGGAAAACTTTTTTAATATTGGGAATACAACTATAATGTATATAATATATTTGTTCGCGTCTTCGAGACGCATCGATTGCCAAAATTAAGAACTCTTCATGATCTTCCATAACCTATCAATATCGTTTTTAAAATTTTCAACAAAATTAGTTTCCTTGTTTATAAAAGGATTTTTTTATATTGGGAATATAACAGTATATAATATATATATATATATATATATATATATATATAATATATATATATATAATTTTCGGAAAGACAGAAACATAAGCTTGAAAAATATTTAAAGTGTCCATTTTTTTCTTTTGTTAGGGAAAACCTCCCTCTATGAGGACGCAAATTTATTAGATACTTATGACGAAGCAAAATGCTCATAAAATGAGCACAAATGCATATACCCATAGTGAATACGTCCATAGTGCTCCGCAGCCGTATTTGGTTAGTGTTTTTCTGCGGAAATTGGTATTTTTAATTTAAAAAATTAGATTTTAAAGAAGATTTGCAATCTTTAATAACTTGTTGTTATATTAGGTTGGAGTTTTTCGTATATAATTAAGATTAATAATAAATAATCATTAGAATTCAAATAGTATTTACAATATTTGAACAATAATAGGTAATGTTTATATTTTTTGCCATAAACTGGTATTTTTGATAAGAAATGCAATGGTCCATTATTATAGATAATAGATACCATGAATTACAGAAATTATGTCTTGATATTAAATTATATGATTATAAGAATTTACTCTATATTTCTAATATTTTTATTAATACTATTATTATTAAATATTATTTTATATCTTTATTTTTTTTAAATTATATTTACTTTATAAGAATTGTTACAAAATAATTAGAAGAGCATTAATTTGGCCTACTTTTCAAAGACAAATGTTTAATAAGCCCATTTAAACCCATTAATGTCATATTCATGATCCGAAGTTGAACTATTTTCTTATACTGGGCATAATCGTTATACGGTCGATATATTTCATATTTTCAAGAGGGAAGGCTATTAACTTTTTTTACAAGCTATTCATTAATTCACAGCGTCTCGGCGGTCCTTGAGAACCGTAACTTTTTTTTTTAAAAAGTAACAAACAATTCTGAGACATATTTGTTGCACTACTAATTACAAATATTTATTTATAATATTTAATTATGATTTTCATTAATTTTTGAAAATTATGATATAGAATATATATATATATATATATAATTAAATAATTAATTTTGTGCCATTAATAGTTTTAAATGACAGAGAAAATCAAGATTTTGAATCAGATATATGTAATCGTATGTTTGATAGCTGAATATACACTCTAAAAACAGACTATTGACTGTCAAACGATTCCTTTCACTATTAAAGGATTTTCCATTCAAAATTGGCATGAGAGGAAATCCTTTCACAGTTAAATGATTGTCGTTTCAAATCCTGTCCTTTAACTGTGAAAGGATTTCCTTTGATCTTGAAGTGAAATCTATTGTCCGACAAAAGAAAGAATAATTTGAACGTTAAAAGAAAATTTATTGCCTGATATGACGTGCAACAAATGTACAAAAGCCGAACTTTGGTGAATGTAAATATAAAAATCGATATAAAATCGACGCTTTACAAAATCATTTCATAAAGAACGTCTTACGAACGTTTGATTATCAAAAGCAATAAAAAAATTTATACTTTGATTGTCAAAAGCGTAAAAATCAATGAAAAGTGAGGTTATGCGGATCAAAATTGTTCTTTCAGTACACGTACCTTCCAAATATTTTGCGTCACAATCTGGGATTCCTAATTTTTTGAAGTAATCCATTTTCGACATCATTTCGCTCGTTTTTCCACTCACTTTATCAATTAATAAATAAATCGTGTAGTGAAAAAATCCACTCATGCGCAGGCGCACTTTCTCCGCTAGCCAACAAATGAAATCCTTTAATAGTTAAAGGAATTCTTTTCAAAGTGAAAAGAAATCGTTTATCAGTAAAACTACTTTCGTTTTGCATTTAACGGATAAGTCTTTGAACAGTGAAACGATTCTATTGACGGTCAAAAGAAATCTGCTTAATTTCAAAGGATGCATTCTGAAAGGAACGTAATTTCACTGTTAATAGACTTTTTCTTAGAGTGTAAAGTACATCATTTTTCATAGAGAGCATAGAGCATCAATTTTCCAGTCTAGATAACCGGAATCCATGTTAACACGTCCTGACTGATAAACTGCTTTCCATATTTTTTTTTTTATTTTGAATACAGAAAAAAAATCTTAATTGAATCTGAAGTAAATGTTTAAAATTAAAATTAAGAGCCTCGCCGAATAGAGAGATGGTGTTTTACATAATATAGATTTCATATTTTCAAACTGTAATTTACCAACTTTGATGTGTCGAAAAAATGTAATTTAATGGGATAAAGAGATGCATAACTGAGTAATTTAAAATTGAAAACTATCGAGCTTAGTCAATTCTGTAAAAACGTGAGCCTATTTGTTGAAAAATAGCCAAACTCTGAATTTTCTATGAGTATTGCATATTTATATAAGTAATACACAATTTTGTCAATTTGGAAAACATCATAGCGAAAAGTCATCGCAAAGACATTCTCAGTCAATTCTGTAAAAAGTGGAGTTTTCCGCTGAAAAATAGCCAAACTCTGAATTTTTCATGAATATTGCATATTTATGTAAGTAATCCACAATTTTGTCGACTTGGAAAGCATCATAGCGAAAAGTCATCGCAAAGCCATTCTTAGTCAATTTTGTGAAAAGGGGCGTTTTTCGCTGAAAAATAGCCAAACTTGGAATTTTTTATGAATATTGCATATTTATATCAGTATTCCACAATGTTTGTTAATTGGGAAAGTATCATAGTAGAAAGTCAACGCAGAGACATTCCTTACCAATTCTGTAAAAAAGTGAGCCTATTCGTTGAAAAATTGCCAAACTTTGAATTTTTTTATGAATGTTGTTAATATAACTAATCCACAATTTTTGTCAATTTGGAAAGCATCATAGCGAAAAGCCATCGCAAAGAAATTCTTAGTCAATTCTGTGCAAAAGTGAGCCTATTCGTTGAAAAATAGCCAAACTTTGAATTTTTTATGAATCCATATTTTATTTTTATTTTGAATACAGAAAAAAAATCTTAATTCAATTTCCTGGGGTGAATGTTTAAAATTATAATTAAGAGCCTCGCCGAATATACAGGTGGTGTTTTACATAATATAGATTTCATATTTTCAAACTCTAATTTACCAGCTTTGAATTGTCGAAAAAATGTAATTTAATGGGATAGATAGATGCATAATTGAGTGATTTAAAATTAAAAAATTTTGGAACTTAGTCAATTCTGTATATTACATATTTACATAAATAATCCACAATTTTGTCAATTTGGAAAGCATCATAGCGAAAAGTCATCGCCAAGACATTCTTATTTAATTCTGTAAAAAGGGAGCCTATTCGTTGAAAAATAGCCAAACTCTGAATTTTTCATGAATATTACATATTTATATAAGCACTTGGAAAGCATCTTAGCGAAAAGTCATCGCAAAGACATTCTTAGTCGATTCTGTAAAAAGAGCAGTTTTTCGCTGAAAAATAGCCAAACGCTGAATTTTTTTCAATATTGCATATTTACATACGTAATCCACAATTTTTTCAACTTGGAAAGCATCATAGCGAAAATTCATCGCAAAGATATTCTTATTCAATTTTGTAAAAAGGGGGGTTTTTCGCTGAAAAATAGCCAAACTTGCAAAACATTACATATTTATACAAGTAGTCCATAATTTTGTCAACTTGGAAAGCATCATAGCGAAAAGTCATCGCAAAGACATTCTTAGTCAATTTTGTAAAAAGGGGGGTTTTTCGGTGAAAAATAGCCAAACTCTGAATTTTTTATGAATATTGCAAATATATATAAGTAATCCACAATTTTTGTCAATTCGGAAAGAATCATAGCGAAAAGCCATCGCAAAGACATTCTTAGTCAATTCTGTAAAAAAGTGAGCCTATGCGTTGAAAAATAGCCAAACTTTGAATTTTTTATAAATCCATATTTTATTTTTATTTTGAATACAGAAAAAAAGTCTTAATTGAATTTCCTGGGGTGAAGGTTCAAAATTATGATTAGGAGCCTCGCCGAATAGACAGGTGGTGTTTTACATAATATAGATTTAATATTTTCAAACTGAATTTACCAACTTTGCAAGTATCGGAAAAATGTAATTTAATGGGATAAAGAGATGCATAATTGGATAATTCAAAATTAGAAACTTTTGAACTTGAATAATTTTTAATTGCGAATTAAAAAAATTTAACTATATAAAATTTTTTGGTTTGAAATTTAAATCATTTTAAACTATAAAATTTCAAAGTGAAAGCGCTAATTGAATAATTAAACAATTTCAAATTCAAATATCAAAAGACGATTTCTAATTTTAATCTTGTCAAATGGTACCATTTCAAATTGAGTTTTAATATTCTGGCAATTTGAAGCTTGAAGTCGCCAAACTTGATAATTAGAAATTGATCTGGAATAATTTTGAATTTAAAAAAATGCATCTGAGTAAATTTGTTTGATCTGAATTTAAATAGTTCAAAAATTTAAATTTCAAAGTGAAACCCTTAATGCTTCAACAATTTTAAACAAAAATATTAAAATACGATTTCACATTTCAATTGTTTAGAACAGTACCACTTTAAATTATCTCTTAATGCTTTAGCAATTTGAAGCTTGAACTAACAAAAAATTAAAAAATGAATGCGTTTAATATCAAACAATGAAAGATATATTTATAAATAAGAGATAATTTAATATTTTTCAGACCACTATTTTTAACAAAAAGTTTGAAAACCCTTTTCAAAAAAGCCAGAGAATTGTTTCCGTTATTTGAGGTCTTTCTGTGGATAAAAATACTATAGAGAAAAATTGCCAAGTCCTAATGCAACAAAAAAAAGCAGCAGGTTTTTAAAATAATCATTTTGGAAATTTTTTTTAATACTTGAGAAAGTTTTCCTGATAGAATTTGTTTAAAAAAAATGACATGCATAAGTAACAAAGTGGCCCGTTTTTAATTTCTTTTATAAAATTCGTACGTACCCGCCAATAATGGCCCATCCGTTTCGTTTGGATCGGAAAATATCTTCTGTTCACTCTTCGGATTAAAAATTTTTTTGAATTTCTAGTGGTTCAAAAATTATAGCAAATTATTTGTTTGTACATTCTTTCCTAGTAAAAAGAAATAACACCTAATTTTTTGTTGAATTTATAATTTTTTTGAAAATGCGCAAAAAACATGGTTTTTTATTAAATTTAATGCAAACTTTTTTGGATAATGTTGAATATGTCGAACATAAAATTTCCTTATTACTTATTTAGGAAAATCCTTCCCTTATTCTACTTTACTAAGCTATAATAATTGTTTTTTTTATAAACAATTTTATAAACAAATTTACAACTTGACTACTTTTTAACAAATATATGTTATTTTTTGTTACGAAATCGACTTCCAGTGACTCAGAAAGCACGTTATTTATTAGGATAATTCGTCATGCATAATATTTTTCATTTATTTAAATAAAGTTAATGAACAAATAAAGATTTTCGTCAATTTTTAACCAGCAGATTTCGTGTTTTTCAACGGAATTAACTCTCAATAACTTGACGAACAATAATTGTTCATTTTATTAACAATTTTATAAACAAATTCACAATTTCATTTCTTTTCAACAAATGGATGTAGTTTTTTTACAAATTTGACTGCCAATGACTCAGAAAGGACTCTACTTAGTAGAAGACTTTGTCAGGTGACTAAATTTGTTATTTATTTAAATAAATTTTATAAACTTTGGATTTTTCTTAATGGTATGGGAGCATTGTTTTTACGTATATTCACAACGAAGAATTTGCAAAACAAAGTCTCCGAATATTTTTAATCTTGAAGTAGCTCTTTCACTCATTAAATTTTTAATATAAAAATGAACACATTTTTTTAAATATTGGAACCTGCTGCATATTATTTGCATGAAGTGTGTTTACTGATTTCATGATGTCATAAAAAAATATAACTAGTTGCAGAAAAATAGATACGTTTAATGGAAACAATTTCAATGTCAACTTTGTTGTTAAATAAAAAGTTAATAAAAAACTCACAAATCGGCTTTCAAATACAATTTAAAAACTGATAGAAATTCATTAGAAAAAAATCAAGAAGACGGAAAGAATTAAAAATAGATAGAATGACAAAATGATAATTTGCAAAATTACAAGAATTATGAATTATTTGAACAATTTTCCTAACAAATTCAGAGTTTGGGCATTTTCTTTTTGATAACTATTCGCTATTACAATTTCAAAAATTTATAAGCATTATTCATTACCTAAACAATGTTCATAAAAAATTCAGAGTTTGGCTATTTTTCAACGAAAGGGCTCACTTTTTTACGGAATCAACTAAGAATGCCTTCGCGATGACTTTTCGCTATGATACTTTCTAAATTGAGGAGAATTAAAGATTACTTATATAAAAAATATAAATAAACAAATTCAGTGTTTGGCTATTTTTCAACGAATACGCTCAATTTTCGTTTTCTGAATCGACTAAGAATATCTTTCAGATGACTCCTTGCGGTGATACTGTTGTTGTTTACATAAATTGTTTAACTAATTATTAATTGTGGTTATTGCAGAAAGTATCATAGAGAAGAGTTATCGAAAAGGCATTATTAGTCCATTTTGTAAGTGAAAATTGAGCTTCTTCGTTGAAAAATAGTCAAACACTGATTTTTTTGTATGCAATTTGTTAATATAAGTAATCCACAATTTTTTATCATTTTGAAAAGCATCATAGCGGAAAGCCATCGCGGAGACATTCTTAGTCCATTCTGTGAAAAACTGAGCCTATTCGTGGAAAAATAACCAAACTTTGAAATTTTTATGAATATTGTTCATATAAGTAATCCACAATTTTTGTAAGTTTGGAAAGCATCTTAGTAGAAAGACATCGCAAAGACATTCTTAGTCAATTCTGTAAACAAGTGAGCCTGATCGTTGAAAAATAGCCATACTCTGAATTTTTTATGAATATTGTTTACATAAATAATCCACAATTTTTGTCAATTTACAAAGCATCATAGCGGTAAATCATCGCAAAAATACTCTTAGTAAATTCTGTGAGAAAGTGAGCCTATTTCTTGAAAAAAAGCTAAACTCTGAATTTTTTATGAATGTTGTTTGAATAAGTAATCCACAATTTTTGTCAATTTGGAAAGAATCATAGCGGAAAGTCATCGCAAAGACATTCTTAGTCAATTCTGTAAAAAAGTGAGCCTATTCGTTGAAAAATAGCCAAACTTTGAATTTTTTATGAATATTGTTTACATTAATAATCCACAATTTTTGTCCATTTGGAAAGCATCATAGCGGAAAATCATTGCAAAAACACTCTTAGTCAATTCTGTAAAAAAGTAAGCCTATTGGTTGAAAACAAAAAATTTGAATTTTTTATGAATATTGTTCATATGATTAATCCACCATTTTTATCAATTTGGTAAGCATCATAGCGGAAAGTTATCACAAAGACATTCTTAGTCAATTCTGTTAACAAGTGAGCCTATTCGTTGAAAAATAGCCAAACTCTGAATTTTTTATGAATATTGTTTACATAAGTAATCCACAATTTTTGTCAATTTGGAAAGCATCAAAGCGAAAAGTCATCGCAAAGACATTCTTAGTCAATTCTATAAAAAGGGGAATTATTCGTTGAAAAATAGCCAAACTCTGAATTTTTTTATAAAAATTGTTTGAATAATTATTAATTCTTCTAAATTTTCAAAGTATCACCGTAAAAAGTCATCGAAAACACAAAACTGAACCTATTTGTTGGAAAATACCTAAGATCAGAGTTTTTTTAGAAAAGTAGTTTACATAATTAATCATTCTTGTGAATTTCAAAAATTACCATAGCAGAAAGTCATTCCTTGAGAGGTGAATGAACTTCAATTTACAAAAAGTTAATACGAAGTACTTCTTTTTTTCTATTTTTTCAGAAACCGAGATTTTCTTATTTAAAACCCGATGTTAATTTCCCGGGCCACGGGTTAATGTTGACAGACTTGAAGAAAAAAAAATGAAGTTTAACATTTCTACAACTGTAATTTTTTGTTAAGACTCATACAAAAATGTACAAAATTTATGACAAAAATACAATGAAATAGAAATAGATAATTTTCTCTTGTATTTTCTTGTAGAAAACTAAAAAAATAATGATAATAAAGTAAGAATTTCTATAATTCAAAAATTTGAATAACCTTTCATTAATATTTTTGTTTCTTTGGTGTAAAAACCTGCAAGGCGGTACAGAAAATTACAGTATTTAAAATAATTTTAATCTGAGTTTTTGACTTCATGAAAATACTTTTAATTTTTCGTTAATTATTGTGGAAAATAAAACAATTTTAAAACACAATACAAGATTTTACAAAAGTTGAAATATTGAAAAAATGTATTAAGAATTATGTTCCAAATTCTTATAGTTTATTGAAGAAGGCACAAATTAAAAACAAAATATTACATGTAAACCAGTATTTTTTGTTATTATAATAAATCATCGATAAAGCAGAAATTTCAGTTATGCAAATATTCCATTCTTAACCCATTTAATTTGAAATTTTTCAGTTAATGAAGACATTTTTTTGAATATTTAGCAATATTTTATTTTTCATTAAAAATGAGCAATTATAAATCAAATATTAAAAATTAAACAATTTTAAACTGAAAGATTTAAAATAGAAAGCCTTGAATCGTTAATATTTCAGAGTGCTATATTTAAACTTTGAATGTTAAAATTTTAATTGTTCTATATAACAAATTTTTAATATGTAAGTGAAATTATTGAATTTTGATGCATAAATAACAATTGAGCAATCATCAATTTGCAAAAAATGTGAGTTAGTTTAAGAGATATTTACAAGTTTTGAGAAGATCCAAACTTAATTTAAAACTTGAAAAGATTTCGAAAAATAAAAAACTAAATTTAGATATTTGAAGATATCGAAATAAAATTTTGAATCTTTTTAAGGATCTTTAAAGGTTTCAAGAAAATAAAAAAATTAATAAGTTTGCTGGGAAAACTTAAAATGATTTTTTATTTTAACAAATTAGTTTAAAGAGAATATTTAAGAAGATTTAAAAAAAAAATCTTTTATTAATAAATGACAATCGAACAATTATTAATTTAGAAAATAATCAAGTAAGTTTAAAATATATTTGGGATAAAGAATGAAAAAAAAATTATCAAATTTCCTAGAAAAACGAACAATAATTTTTTTTAATTCAATCAAAAAGAATATTTAATAAGATTTCTAAAATTTTCAAAAAAGAATCTGGATGATTTTGAGGTAATTTTTCACTTTTGCAGGATTTTCCAAAAATTGTAGGAAAAATTCGAGTTCCAAGATAATAAAATTATCATTAGATTCCTAGAAATTTTTAAATGATTTTTTCAAACTTTTTGAGAGAATATTTAAGAAGATTTTAAAACAAATTTTATTGTATAAATTAAAGTTTTTAGCTTAAAATTGCTTAAAATGATATAATTTGTAAAATTTATAAATTTTTTTATTAATTCTTCAATTCATAGCATTGAAAATGATAGCGTGGATTTATTTTTTTTTCTTCTAACTGTACAATGCATAAAAGTTAAAATTAAAAATTTTGCAGTTTAACGGTTTTTAATTTTGAAAATTTCAATTAAAAAGTGTTATAAGTTTTCATTTTATACGCGGAAATTATTGAGCTTAAAGGATAAAAATTCAAAAGTATTCCACTTTGAGTGTTTTAATTTGTGGTCCAGTTTTTATAACTTCAAATGAAAAAATTTTCATTTTCGAGAGTTCGAATCTTTTAATTTCAATGACCGTGATTAATTCTTTCTCAATTGTTCAATTTTTATTTGCAGTCGAAAAGTGGTTGTTTTTCGACCTAGGATGACAATTATGGAGAATATTGCAAAGACATAATTTTAAATTACATTATTATTATAGCGATTATTCGTTATTGTCTTCTAATATTCTACCATCTCTCTAAAGTTTAGACATAGAAACTTTTTTTGTACTAGCGATCATGTACAAATCTAAATTTAAAATGATCGCATTGCAATATTCTAAATATTTTTGTCGACCTAGGTCGAAAAAGAACAACTTTTTAACTGAAACCCCTGTAAATTTCTGTCGATTCTCGTAGATGTAAATTCTTGTAGTAGTACTTTTTTGTAAATTCTTGTAGAAAACTATATCTACAATAAAATACAACAATGTACAAAAAAGTACCAAAAAAGTACAAAATTCGTCTCAATAATAGGAAAAAGTTTTACTTTCCTATAATTTGGTTGTAATTTATTATATTTATTTGTATATTCCTGTGGAAATAGTTTTAGTTTTCTGTCAAAATTTTTCAAAAAAGTACAAAATATATCCGAAGAATAGACAAAATTAGTACTTTTCGCTAATTATTGTAATTCTTGTAAAAAAATTTCACCCTGAATACCGTGAAAAGTAATAAATAATAACTTCCTTACCCACAACATAACATTTTTCACTTCCACTCGAAATTCTTCAGAATTCCTCAACGATGTTCTTCTTCAGTCCCTTTTTAAGTTGCACGTCGAATAAAATGCCGAATTTTCGTAGTTTCACGCCACGTGTAAAATCACCTTGCAAATTTCATGGTAAATAAACCGGGTAAATTAATAAACACTTGGTAGGTTGTTTCGTGGAAGGTTGTTGCAAATGAGTTTGTGAATGAGGGATTATAAAGTTTGAAGTAGACTATGAAATGACGTTGGCGCGTTACAAGTAGAGTAGGGAAGAGTAGAGTAAGGCGACTACGTATCGTATACTGAGTACCTATCGCATACTGAGCCTTGCCGGCGATGCACTGGTCTACTGACTACGGCCGACCACCGACGGATCTACACCCTGTGATTCTTTAGTTCTCTGAACCTATTGGCAAAAGTAACGTCCAACACGCGCGCGCACACATTCACAATAATTTCTACTGACCGCATTAACAGCTGGAAATCTCGAATTCGATTAATCCAAATGCCGCTGAAGAATCAGGATAAAACGAGACTTACCACTTCCTACGCTTTGCCACCCTTCCCCCGAGATCTACTGAAAAGAATTGCTCAGAAAAGGTTCAATTAAGCCACATTAGATCGGTGCTAATCAATTTAATCCCGAAATCGGACCGAAATTGGATTCAACACTTTGATACGTATTTCGATAGACATTCTTAGTCAATTCTGTAAAAAGGGAGCCTATTCGTTGAAAAATAGCCAAACTCTGAATTTTTCATAAATATAACATATTTATAAAAGTAATCCACAATTTTGTCAATTTGGAAAGCATCATAGCGAAAAGTCATCGCAAAGACATTCTCAGTCAATTCTGTAAAACGGGGAGTTTTTCGCTGAAAAATAGCCAAACTCTGAATTTTTAATGAATATTGCATATTTATATAAGTAATACACTATTTTCATGAATTAGGAAAGCATCATAGTGGAAAGTCATCGCAAAGACATTCTTAGTTAATTCTGTAAAAAGGGAGCCTATTCGTTGAAAAATCGCCAAACTCTGAATTTGTTATGAATATTACATATTTATAAAAGTAATCCACAATTTTGTCAATTTGGAAAGCATCATAGCGAAAAGTCATCGCAAATAAATTCTTAGACAATTCTGTAAAAATGGGATTTTTTCGCTGAAAAATAGCCAAACTCTGAATTTTTAATGAATATTGCATATTTCTATAAGTAATACACCATTTTTATTAATTGGGAAAGCATCATAGTGGAAAGTCATCGCAAAGACATTCTTAGTCAATTCTGTAAAAAGGGAACCTATTCGTTTAAAAATAGCCAAACTTTGAATTTTTTATGAATATTACATATTTATAAAAGTAATGCACAATTTTGTCAATTTGGAAAGCATCATAGCGAAAAATCATCGCAAAGAAATTCTTAGTCAATTCTATCAAAGGATTATTCGTTGAAAAATAGCCAAACTCTGAATTTGTTTATAAAAATTGTTTAAATAATTGATAATTCTTCTAAATTTTCAAAGTATCACCGTAAAATCACCGCCTTTACGCGGATTTTAAGTTTATTCTGCATTTGTTCGTGCTTCTAATGAGTTGTTTTATGAGTTAAAAAATTTTATGAAAAATAAAATACTAAAATTTACAAATTTATTAAATATTATTAGATTATTATCATTTTAAAGGTGTAATAAAGTAAGTGAGTTACTAAGTTAACTATATAAATAATTAATTATTAATTTACTTTTAATTTTTTTTTTCGAAATCTTTCCAAGTCTTAAATTAAGTTTTGATATTCTCAAAACTTGTAAATATCTCTTGAACTAACTCAAATTTTTTGCAAATTGATGATTCTTCAATTTTTATTTATGCTTAAAAATGCAATAGTTTCACTCATTTATTATAAATTTGTTAAATAGAACAATTAAAATTTAACTTACTACTAAGTTTACTAAGTAAGTATTTAATTACTTTTAAAATAATTATTTTATGAGTTGTTGTTAATGAGTACAATTTTCGTCCACAAAACAAGCTTTAAAAAAATAGTTAAGTTTTCAACAAAATAATTAAATTTTTAACAAAATAGTTGAATTTTCAACAGTTCTCAAACATAAAAGTTAATTTTCTACCAAGTAGTTGATTTTTCAAATGAATATTTCAATATTTTGCGAAATAGTTGAATTTTCCACCAAAGTAGTTGAATTTTTAACCAAAAACTTGAATTTTTATTAGATAAAAATAATTTATCCAAAAAAAATGGAATAGTTACATTTTCAGTTATAAAATTTATAAAAAAAACGAATTTTCTACCGGTTTAATTCAATCAAAAAAGACGAAATTGTAACAAAAAAGTTTATTTTCTACCAAGTTGATAATTTTTCAAATAAATAGTTCAATTTTTAACCAAATAGTTACATTTTCAACCAAAATAGTTGAATTTTCAACTAAAAAATATAAGTTTTCGACCAAAAATGGAATTGTTACCCTTTTTAACAAAACAGTTGAATCTTCAACCGAAATGATGATTTTTCAAAAAAGAAAATTAATTTTCTGCTGAAAAAGACGAACTTTCAACAAAATACATGAATTTTCCACCCGACACTGAATTTTCAACAAAAAAGTTAACCTTCTACCAGTAGATAATTTTTTAAATGAATAATTCAATTTTTAACAAAATAATTACATTTTTAATAAAATAGTTGAATTTTCAATTGAAATAATGATCTTTCAAAAAAGAAAATTAATTTTTGTGGAAAATTCTTCTTTCCACAAAAAGTGGAATTTTCCACCCGAAACTATGAATTTTCAACAAAAAAGTTAATTTTCCACCCAGTAGTTAATTTTTCAAATAAATATTTTAATATTTTGCGAAATAGTTGAATTTTCTACCAAAATAGTTGAGTTTTTAACCCAACATTCTATTTTTTATTAGATAAAAATAATTTATCCACAAAACATGGAATAGTTACATTTTCAGTTTAAAAAATTAATGTAAAAAAAAACGAATTTTCTACCAGTTTAATTCAACCAAAAAAGACGAAGTTGTAACAAAAAAGTTAATTTTCTACTAAAAAGTTAATTTTTCAAATAAATAGTTTAATTTCTAACCAAATAGTTAAATTTTCTACCAAAATAGTTGAATTTTCAACTAAAAAATATAAGCTTTCAACCAAAAATAGAATAATTACCTTTTTTAACGAAATAGTTGAATCTTCAAACGTATGATGATTTTTTAAAAAATAAAATTAATTTTCTCCTGAAAAAGACGAATTTTCAACAAAGTACATGAATTTTCCCCAAAACAGTTGAATTTTCCACCCGAAACTATGAATTTTCAACAAAAAGGTTAATTTTTTACCAAGTAGTTAATTTTTCAAATGAATATGTTAATATTTTGCGAAATAGTTGAATGCTCTACCAAAATAGTTGAATTTTTAACCAAAAACTTGAATTTTTATTACATAACAATAATTTATCTACAAAAAATGGAATAGTTACATTTTCAGTTAAAAAATTAATGTAAAAAACGAATTTTCGACCAGTTTAATTGAACCAAAAAAGACAACATTGTAATAAAAAAGTTGATTTTCTACCAAGTTGATAATTTTTCAAATGAATAGTTTCATTTTTGACCAAATAGTTAAATTTTCTACCAAAATAGTTGAATTTTCAACTAAAAAATATAGGGTTTCGACCAAAAATGGAATAGTTACCTTTATTAACAAAATAGTTGAATCGTCAACCGAAATAATGAGTTTTCAAAAAAGAAAATTAATTTTCTGGTGAAAGAGACGATTTTTCAACAAAATACATGAATTTTCCACCCGGCGACACTGAATTTTCAACAAAAAAGTTAGCTTTCTACCAGTAGTTAATTTTTCCAATGAATAATTTAATTTTTAACAAAATAGTTGAATAGAAAATAAAATTTTGAAGTTTTTAAAGATTTCAATAGTTTTCAAAATAAGAAAAAAAAATTTCCTAAGATTCCTGGGAATATTTAAAATGATTTTTTAATTACCAACATTTTTTACTTTAAGAGAATATTTAAAAAGATTTCAAAAGATTTCGAAAATTATCAAAAAAGAATCTGGAAGATTTTGAGGTAATTTTTGTAATTTTTGAGAATTTTTTCAAAAGGAAAAATTTGAATGATTTTAAAAGATTCAGAAGTTTTAAAAAAAATTGCGAATATAATTTACAATTTGAAAAGGCTTTAAAAATTATAAAACAAAGTGTGAATTTTTTAAGATTTCGAAATAAAATTTTTAAGTTCTCTAAGGTGTTCAAAGGTTTTAAAAAAATAAAACAATTTTCTTCACACTCCTGGGAATAATAAATAAATAATAAAAAGTGATTCTTCATTTTGAAAAATTAATTTTGTAAGAATATATGAAAATATTGTAAAACATTACAGAAAATTTCATAAATTTTCAAAAACCAATGCGGAAGATTAATAAACTATTTAAAAAAAATTTCCGAGTGTCAAAAAGTCATCTTTTAAACTGACTTCAATTTTTCCTAACATTTTGTAAAATCATATAAGAAAAAAATAATTCGTAGTATTTTTCTAGATACTTTTTCAATATATCTGAAATCTTCGAAAATCTTTTTGAATTTTCTGGAGAATCCGAAGAAAATTATACTTATATAACCTTAAAGCAAATAAATACAAAAACTTAAAAAATAAATTATAATATGCCGAAGATTCTTTTTCTTATCTGAAAAATCTTTTTTTGGTGGAAAATTGAACGATTTTTTCAAAAAGTCGTGTTTTTGGTTTGAAAATTCATTTCTTTCAGTAGAAATTTAATAATTTTT
Source organism: Andricus curvator (assembly GCA_932195095.1). Lineage (NCBI taxonomy): Eukaryota > Metazoa > Arthropoda > Insecta > Hymenoptera > Cynipidae > Andricus > Andricus curvator. Next base: position 55,997 of record CAKNYM010052133.1, on the reverse strand, counting down.
GTATTCAAATTACAATTGTTTGGATTAAAATTAAAATCTTTTTTTGTTTTACATTTTATATTGTCGAAAATTCTTATTTTTTATGAATTCATCTTTTTTTCTTCGAAAATTCCATTATTTGGTTAAAGATTAGCTTTTTTGTAGAAATTTTGATTTAACAAATCAGAAATGTTTAAAGATCTTTTTGAATTTTCTCAAGAATTTCAGATAAATTATAGTTATACAATAATCTTAAAAACAAATAAATAAACGTAAAAAAAATATAAATACAATTATTAAATAATTAATATATAAAATAATTATTATTATTTAGTTAGTTTGTTAAAAAAAAGTGCCACTGTGCCCAGGTTGAATAAATTGCACAAAAGAAACCCAGATTTATTGATTTCGTATATTGTCATTATTTATTAAGTCAAAGAGAAGATATGATACATTTTATTTACAATGATTTTTGTTCCTCACGCCTTTACACTAAATTCTTTTTTCACTAGTTAATTTTCCAAATAAATAGTTTGATTTTTAATCAAATAGTTGAATTTTCAACTAAAAAATATCAGTTTTCAACCAAAAATGGGCTTGTTACCTTTTTTAACAAAATAGTTGAATCTTCACCCAAAATGATGATTTTTCAAGAAATAAAATTAATTTTCTGCTGAAAAAGACTAAATATTAAAGATTAAATATTCCGTATTTCATGTATGAATGTATGAATTTTCAATTCAAAAAGACAAATTTTCAACAAAACAGTTAAATTTTCAACTAAAAAAGATGACTCAACAAGATAGTTGAATTTTAAACCTGCAAAGATGAATTTTCACTAAGAATGTAATCTTCAATCAAGAGAGATGCATTTTGAACCAAATGGTTGAGTTTTGAACTGAAAAATGTAAGTTTTTAACCAAAAATTGAATAATTACATTTTTTAACAAAATAGTTGAATCTTCACCTGAAATGATGATTTTTCAAAAAAGAAAATTAATTTTGTCCTGAAAAAGACGAATTTTCAACAAAAAAGTTAATTTTCTACCAAGTAGTTAATTTTTCAAATGAATATGTCAATATCTTGCGAAATAGTTGAAGTTTCCACCAAAATAGTTGAATTTTTAACCAAAAACTTGAATTTTTATTAGATAAAAATAATTTCTCTACAAAAAATGGAATAGTTACATTTTCAATTTAAAAAATTAATGTAAAAAAACGAATTTTCTACCAATTTAATTGAACCATAAAAGACGGAATTGTAACAAAAAAGTTAATTTTCTACCAAGTAGTTAATTTCCCAAATTATTAGTTTAATTTTTAACCAAATAGTTAAAGTCTCCACCAAAATAGTTGAATTGTCAACTAAAAAATATAAGTTTCAACCAAAAATGGAATAGTTACCTTTTTTAACAAAATAGTTGAATCTTCAACCGAAATGATGATTTTTCATAAAATAAAATTAATTTTCTACTGAAAAAGACGAATTTTCCACAAAACAGTTGAATTTTCCACCCGAAACTATGAATTTTCAATAAAAAATTTTATTTTCTACCAGTAGTTAATTTTTTTAATGAATAATTTAATTTTTCACCAAATAGTTAACTTTTCTACCATAATAGTTGAATTTTTGACCAAATAATTGAATTTTCAAAAATGAAAATTAATTTTCTCCTGAAAAAGACGAAACTATGAATTTTCAACAAAAAAGTTAATTTTCTACCAAGTAGTTAATTTTTCAAATGAATATTTCAATATCTTGCGAAATAGTTGAATTTTCTACCAAAATGGTTGAATTTTTAACAAAAAACTTTAATTTTCATTAGATACAAATAATTTATCTACAAAAAATGGAATAGTTACATTTTCAGTTAAAAAAATTAATGTAAAAAAAAGAATTTTCTACCAGTTTAATTCAACCAAAAAAGACGAAATTGTAACAAAAAAGTTAATTTTCTACCAAGTAGTTGATTTTTCAAATAAATAGTTTAATTTTTAACCAAATAGTTAAATTTTCTACCAAAATAGTTGAATTTTCTACTAAAAAATATAAGTTTTCAATCAAAAATGGAATAGTTACCTTTTTTAACAAAATAGTTGAATCTTCAACCGAAATGATGATTTCTCAAAAAATAAAATTGATTTTCTGCTGGAAAAGACGAATTTTCAACAAAATACATGAATTTTCCACCCGCCACTGAATTTTCAACAAAAAATTTAACTTTCTACCAGTAGTTAATTTTTTAAATGAATTATTTAATTTTTAACAAAATAGTTAAATTTTCTACCGAAATAGTTGAATTTTCGACCAAATAATTGAATTTTCAAAAATGAAAATTAATTTTCTCCTGAAAAAGACGAAACTATGAATTTTCAACAAAAAAGTTAATTTTCTACCAAGTAGTTAATTTTTCAATATTTTGCGAAATAGTTGAATTTTCTACCAAAATAGTTGCATTTTCTACCAAAAACTTGAATTTTTATTAAATGAAAATAATGTATCTGCAAAAAATGGTATAGTTACATTTTCCGTTTAAAAAATTAATGTAAAAAAAAAAACGAATTTTCTACCAGTTTAATTCAAACAAAAAAGACGAAATTGTAACAGAAAAGTTAATTTTCTACCAAGTAGTTAATTTTTCAAATAAATAGTTTAATTTTTAACCAATGAGTTAAATTTTCTACCAAAATAGTTGAATTTTCAACTAAAAAATATAAATTTTCAACAAAGCACTTGAATTTTCCACCCGAAACTGCGATTTTTCAAGACAAAAGTTAACTTTCTACCAGTAGTTAATTTCTTAAATGAATTATTTAATTTTTAACAAAATAGTTAAATTTTCTACCGAAATAGTTGAATTTTCGACCAAATAATTGAATTTTCAAAAAAATAAAAATAGTTTTTTCAACCAAAAATGGAATAGTCACATTTTCAATTAGAAAAAAAAAATTCAACAAGGAAGAACGAATTTTCTACCAGTTAAATTTAATTTAAAAAAGTAATTTTTAACAAAATAGTTAAATCCACAGCCAATAAGATCAATTTTCAAAAAGGAATATCAATTTTATACCTAAAAAGACGAATTTTAAACAGTTACATGAATTTTCCACAAAACAGTCGAATGTTCGACCCAACAACAAATAGTTGAATTTTCTACCAAAATAAACCAAATTGTTAAATTTTCAACCATATAATTGAATTAAAAAAAAAGATTTTTAACCAAAAATGGAATAGTTACATTTTCAGTTTAAAAAATTAATTTTCAACAAATAAAAACATAAATCTTCTACTGGCTAAATTGAACAAAAAAGACGAATTTTTAACCAAATAGTTAAATCCACAGCCAAATAGATGAATTTTGAAAAAAAAAATTAATTTTCTACCTAAAAAGATGAATTTTCCACAAAATAGATCAATTTTTTACAGAACAGTTGAATTTTTAAACCAACACTATGATTTTCTAACAAGAAAGTTAATTTTCTACCAAGTAGTTAATTTTTCAAATAAGTAATTTAATTTTTAACCAAACACTAGAGTGTTCTACCAAAATAGATGTATTTCCACCAAAAAGATTAATTTTCAACTAAATAGTTGCATTTTATACCAAAAAAGATGGTATATAAAAAGATATGAATTTTCAAGCAAAAAAGACGTATTTTCTACAAATTAATTTAATTTTTAAACCGAAAATAAGAATTTTTAACAAAAAGTTTAATTTTCAACAAATTACTTCAATTTTCTACCAAATTATTGAATTTTCTACAGATCAGTTCAGTTTTCAACCCGAAAATGTGAATTTTCAGCGAAATCTGTGGTACTTGATACTTTTACCAAAAACTATTTTAATTTAAAATAAAAAACAGTTGAATTCAACCAAAGAAGACGAATTTTTAGAAAAATAGTTGAATCTTTAACAAAAAACATGAATTTTTAACAAAATATTTATATTTTTGAATAGAGAAGATCAATTTTCAATTGAAAACGTAAATTTTCAACCAAAAATGGAATATTTATATTTTTAGTTAAAGAAACTTGTTAAATTTTCCACTCTAAAGATAAATTTTCAAGTCAAGTGATGAATCTTCACAAAAAAGATGAATTCTCAAAGAGAAGTTTAATTGATGATATTTTAAACAAAAAATATTTTAATTTAAATCAAAAACAGTTGAATGTATTACAGAAATACAAATATTCCAGAAAATAGTTGAAATTTAAACCAAAGAGATGAATTTTCAACGAAAAAGATAAATTTTTAACTAAGAAGATTAAAGCTTGCATAAAAAAAAATATTCAACAGAGTACATAAATTTTCAACAACAAAAAACTAAAAAGCTAATAAACAACTAATAAAGGTAAAATCTAACGAAAATATTTTTTTAAATTATTTTATTGGAGAAAAATAAAAAAGATAAATTTTTAACCAAATAGCTTCATTTTTAACGAAAAAAGATAAATTTCCAACTTCAAAAAAAAATAGTTGAATTTTCAGTTAAAAAAAGTTAATTTTTAACAAACAAACACAAAAGAAACAAGTTGTTGATATTTTAAACAAAAAGATGAGTTTTTAATAAAATAGCATTTTCAACGAAATAATTAAATTTTTTAACAATTTGTAGAATTTTTATCGAAAACAAAAATTCAAACGTTCATTTTTCATACTTTAAACACACTGGATATTTTTTGAAATGTGCAAAACAATATTTGGATTCAACAATTAGAAAAAATTTTGATGTTGACGTTTGAGATGGTTGACGTTAAAAATGATTTTAAGGATTGTTTAAATGATGAGAAAAAAATTCTTTATTTTTAATGTTCATTTTTTATAATTTTAAACACTTTGGATATTTAAAAAAATGTTTTAAAAATATTTGGATTTGAAAATTAAGAAAAATGTTGGTCCTCATTGGCTAGCCAGCACCTTATTGACATTTTTTAAACATTTGTTAACAATTTTAGGTTGTGTTGATGACACACATAGAAAATTTGCCTTTTCAAACAAAAATTATTATAATTTGAACAAGATTTAGAATCTTTTAACATTTTTTGATTATTTCAGTGTTTTTCGTCGGAAATTGGTATTCTTAATTTAAAAACAAATTTTTCAAAGGAGATTTACAACTGCTCAATAATTTTAGGTTATGTTAGCGTTTCAGAACAAAAATTGAAATTTTAAAACAAAAATCATTATAGCTCAACAAAAATGGCCATTTTTGTACATTTTCAGGTTGTATTAACGTTATTCCCAGGAGATCGGATTTTTAAACAAAAATCATTAGATTTTAAGGGTTCATAATTTCTAACAATTTTAGGTTATGTTAGCGCTGTAAACCAAAAGTTGGTATTTTCAAACAAAAATAATGATAATTTGAAAAACATTTAATATTTTTCAACAATTTTTGATTATGTTAGTGTTTTTCGTCGGAAATTTATATTTTTAGTATAAATAAAAACTAGATTTCAAATAAGATTCACAATTTTTAACTTTACTTTAGGTTATGTGAGCGTCTCACATCAGAAATTGATATTTTAAAACAAAAATCATTATAATTTCAACAAGATTTAGAATATTTCAAAAATTTTGGATTATGTTAATGGTTTTCTTCGGAAATTGGTATTTTTAATTTAAAAAATTAGATTTTAAAGAAGACTCACTTAACAATTTTAGATTATGTTGCCATTTTATACACCTGAAAACTGTATTTTCAGTAAAAAAATCAAAGATAATTTTGTTTTGTTTAATTGTAGGTTATGTTAGCGGTTTTTACTGAATATATAATAGATTTAAAAAAATATTTACAATTTTAAAAGAATTTAAGGTTATGTTAAAATTTTTCATCGAAAATTGGTTATTTTAAACAAAAATCATTAAAGTTCACAGAAGATTTATAATTTGGAACAATTTTTTTCATTTAAAAAATCATAAAATATTCCAGATTATTGTACAATTTGAGGTTATGTTTGCATTTTCCAACGGAAATCGGTATATATTTTAAAGAAGATTTCCAATCGCTATTGGTAACAACAAATCATTAGATTCAAAAGGATATTTTTCAATATTTTAACAATAATAGGTTATGTTAGTATTCATTATATTAATGATGAATTATGCTAATTATTTTATGAATTTTTATCAATTATAAATAAGGATATACAATATATTATATAATATAATATAATATAATATATAATATGAAATTATAAAAGAGACGAGTTTTTAAGACGATTTTTTTTAATGGACTGACAATTCTGACCGGTACTATACTCATTTCACAACATCATAAACATTTAAAAAAAATTGCAATAGAGTTATTTTAAACATAATTACACATTTATTATGCAAATTATAGCCAATATTCAATTACATAACCTTCAAGTAAATAATCAATTTATGTTACTTAATTAAATAAAACAAACAATTATTTTCATTGAAATATTAAAATAATTTATACTTTATATATTTTTTTTTCTTAATTTGAACTTTCATATTTGAATATTTCATTTATTAGTAACCTTTTAAACTAATTCTAGAAAAAAAAATAAAACATATGTATCGTATAATTTTGAAAATGGATTTCAGATACTCGATTCACAACATTACAGAAGCTTCAAGAAATTATATAATTAGAATAGAGGTATTTTAAATATGAATATACTTCTATTATACAAATTAGAGCCAATATCTGACTACGTAAAATTAAAGTAAATAATCAGTTTATGTTACTTAATTTAAAAAAATTAAAATTCAACCTTTACGTCATTTAATATTCAATACGCAAAATTCAATTATTTTTATTAAAACATTCAAATAATTTTTACTTTATATTTTTTTTAATTTGCACTTTAATTTCTAAAAATTTGATTCTATCATAACATTTTAAACTAATTCCAGAAAAAAATAAGACATACATACATATCATTTTGAAAATTAAATGCAGATACTCATTTCACATCAAAAACATTTTAAAACATTCTAAAACTGCATAACCGCGAAGGAAATAATAAAAAAATTTAATATCGTGAACAAACTTAATCAGATAATAATCATTTAATCAGTTCAAAGCAAAAAAAAACATCAAATAATTATTTTCATTCAAAAATTCAAGTAATTTTTACACTATAGATATTTTTAATATGAACTTTAATTTCTGAAATTTTGATTCATTAATAAAGTTTTAAAATTTGGAATAATTCCAGAAACTGTAAAGTTTGATATAAAAATAACAGCCTATTTAAAAAATCGCTAAATAATTAAAACATATTTACTTACAATTAGCTTATCAAAATATATCAATAAATAATTAAAACATATGTAGGTACTCATAATTTTGAAAATTTAATTCAGACACTCATTTCAAAATATCACAAATATTTTTCAAATAAAATATCATAGTAAATTAGAATATCTGAGACTGGACAAGAAATGTAGAACAATTACTGAAGTGCATTTTACGTCGTATATTGAGAAAGTCAATCATAATTTGCCTCAATTAAAAAAAATGTATAAAAATTAATTAAATACATTTCACGTATAAAAAATTCATAAATTGTACTTTATAATATAGCACTGCGGTGTTGGCACAAACTGAGACTATTTTGTCATTCATCTAATAGAATATAGTACAATTATATCGTCTAAAATAAAACGCGCCTAATGATAAATTAGAATATCTGAGACTGGACGAGAAATGTATAAAAATTACTGAAATACATTTTACGCCGTATATTGAGAAAGTCAATCATAATTGACCTCAAGTAAATGAATTTATAAAAATTAATAAAATACATTTTACGTCGTATATTGAGAAAGACAATCATAATTTACCTCAATTAAATAAATGAATAAAAATTAATGAAATTCATTTCACGTATATTAAGAGTTGATCACGATCAAGAAAATACATAAATTGTACTTCATATATAGTACTGCGGTGCTACCACGAACTGAGACTATTGCATCATTTATATAATAGAATATAGTACAATTATATCGTCCGAAATAGAACAAGCATCATGATAAAGTAAAATATCTGATTCTGGACGAGAAATGTAGAAAAATTACTGGAATACATTTTACGTCGTGTATTGAGAAAGTCATTCATAATTTTCCTCAATTGAATGAATTTATAAAAATTAATGAAATACATTTTACGTC
>CAKNYM010052133.1:20210-35943 GCA_932195095.1 Andricus curvator | reverse complement strand
GAGTGCAATAATGACTTGAAAAGAACAAAATTCATACGGTCAGAAATGAATTATCAATAAATAGCGTCAATTTAATTAAAAATGGCCATTTTTGCTCTAAAATGACCTTGATCGACCTCTAAATATTTTTTTAAGATTCTGAAATCAATCAGAGGTCATTTTCCCGGCAAAAGGAACAATTTTTAGGAGTTCCAAGTTGAATTAAAAAAAAAGCCAAAAAAATCACCCTAATTGTATATGATGAATTGGGCGTCAATTGAGACAGTAGAGAGATGAAATGTCTGCTATGGGTCGTATCAGAAATAAATTTGGACCAGGATAATTGTGATAAAAAACGTGAGCCGTCGCACAATGGGGAAAAAACGACTTTTTTGGTTCAAAATAACGTACACCCCACAAATAAAAACCGATTCGGACAAAAAACATTTTTAAAAAAAGCTGGTAAGATTTCTAAGAGTCAAGCCTTATTTTTAAATTAAGCTTTTAATTTTTTTGATAAATAAACAAATATGACGAAAAAAATGGCCATTTTTTCTATTTGACGTGCCCGGGGCTCGTCAATAACAGTAAAATTGTTGTTTCATAACCTAACATTAGTTGAAGATATTTCAATATTATATAATAAACATAGACATTTTTTATAAACAAATTATTTGTTGAACGGATGTTTTCTACGATTTTCCATTCTTTTATGTTTTTTTGAGTTAATATGCAAGAAATTTGAATAAAAACACTATAATGGTAAAGAAATTTCTTCTTGAGATTATTATTGTTATTATTATAAACAAATTCAATAAATAAATGCATTAATCAGGCATTTCTCGACAGTTATATTATCATATATATTGTATCATATTGTATCATAGTACATCATTATAGTGTATCATAGTGTAGCTTGGTACAGAATGCTGTATATCATATCATACTGTATCATATTGTATGATATTGTTTCGTAATGGATCGCATTATCTCATATTGTATGATACTGTATCATAATCCATCATATTATATGATATTGTATCAAATTTTATTAGTATGTATCATATTGTATTATATTGCATTATATTTCAATATATCGTATCATATTGTGTAACATAGTGTGATAGTGTATCATACTATAGCAGATTGTGCCATATTATATCATATTGCATCGTATTGTATCACATTGTATGGTATTACATCATATTGTATTATTTTGTATCATATTATATCATATATTGTGATATTGTATCATATTCTATAATACTGTGTCATATTGTATCATAGTGTGTCGTATTGCACCCTATTGTATGATAATGTATCATATTACATCATATTATATGATATGGTATCACATTGTATGATATTGTATGATATTGTATTATATTTCATGAGAGAGAGAGAGAGAAAGAGAGAGAAGAGAAGAGAGGGAGAGAACGAGAGAGAGAGAGGTAAGCGGGAGAGGGATTGAAAGAGTCAGTCAGTGGGAGAAGTGAAGAAAAGATAGAGGAAAGAAAGCGTTACTCGTGAAGCGTTACCCGTATTTCCCCTCAAATCCTGTTAGTTTTGCAAGTTCACACCGTGCCATAAGAATTTATCACTCCAAAAATGCCTGTGACTTAGGGTGGTCCAAAAAACTTTTTTCCAATTTTTATGAATAACGCCCGGAAGTTTGTTCGAATCCCCACAAAAATGAATCCATTTTTTCTTTTTAATGATATTTAGAGGTGGCGCAAGCCCCATGAAGTTTAACACGTATTTCCCATAAGAAAAAAAGACGTTTTTCCACATTTTTTTCAGAATCCTCAATATTAGTTGAATCGAGTTGAAACTCAATATTTTTCTTCATAATTAGCCACAGAATACGAAGAAAATATTACTTTTTGAATATCACCCCATAAGTCTGTTTTATAGGATCCCAAAAAAACCCCATAAGTGAAAGAATTGGTTTTGCGTGTTTTTGACGCTAATTATGATTTTTTGTTGCGTTTTCAACATGCAAATTGTTTGTAATACATAAAATACTACTTTATACGGATAGTTAGATGTTTATATAAATTGTTTAAACAATTCATTATTGTTTTTAGAAATTTTCTCTTAGAATAGACACAGAATGTCGCTTTTTTCTGAAAAATTTTCACTTTTTGTTCAATTTTCAATTAGAGAGAGGTTCATTAATGTTAACAAACGTAATTGTTTAAACAATTTATTTTTATTGTTAATAATATTCTCTTAGAATAATTGTAGAAAATTGCAATTTTTTCTGAAATTTTGAACTTTTTGTTCACTTTTCATCAGGAGTGAGTTGAATAATTAATTCAGGTTAACAAAATTATTTGGTTAAACAATTTATTATTATTAATAATATTCAATTTGAATGATGCTAGAAAGTTGCGGTTTTTTCTGAAATTTACAACTATTTATCTTCTTTTCACATAGTTAAAATATGTTCCTCTCTAATGTTTATTTATCATTTGTTCATAACTAAAAAAGCAAAGTAAACTTAAACATTTCAGAAAAACGCAACTATCAAGTATTAATATAGATAAAGATAGTTATTAATAATAATAATTTGTTTGAACAATTATTTGTACTCACCTTGAATAATTATTAAGTCACTCAAAGTGAAAAATAGACAAATAGTTGAAAAGTTTAGGAAAACCCGCAACTTTCTACCAGTAAGTAAAAATAATATTAACCACAATAATAATAAATTGTTTAAACAATTATTTTGTTAAATTCAATTCATTATTACTTCACTATAATTTAAAAATGGACGAAAGTTTGGAAAATTCAGAAAAAACCGCAACTATCTAGTATTAATATAGAAGAAGATAGCTATAGACAATAATATTTTGTTTAAACAATTATTTTTGCTATATTAAATTAAATATTAACTCACTCCATGCGAAAAGCGAACAAAACTGTGCAAATTTCAGAAAAAACAGTAATTTCTAGCATTATTCAAAGATATTAACAAAGTATTAACAATAATAATAAATTGTCTGAACAAAAATATCAACAAAGTATTAACAATAATAATAAATTGTCTAAACAATTATGTTTATTAACAATTATAACTCCACTCTAATTGAAAATTGGACAAAAAGTAAAAATTTTTTGAAAAAACCGCGACTTTCTATCTATATTCTAAGAGAAAATTTCTGAAAAGAATAATAAATTGTTTAAATAATTTATGTAAATATCTAATTATCAGTATCAAGTAGTGGTTTATGTATCAGAAATAATTTGCATTAACAAAACCGCAAATAAAATCATAATTCAGCTAATATTGAGGATTCTGAATGAAATTTAGAAAAACGTATTTTTTTCTTATGGGAAATACGTACTAAACTTCATGGGGCTTGCGCCATCTCTGAATATCATGAATAGATGAATAGATGAATTTTGAACCTAAACAGATTAATTTCAACCAAAAATCGAATAGTTGAATAGAACTGAAAAAAATAATTTTCAACTATTATTATGATGACTCTCCGAATAGAATAGTTGAATCATGAACCAAAAAGGTACATTTTCAAACAAGTAGATTAATTCCTACCAAAAAAGACGAATTTTCAACAAAATACATGAATTTTCAACTAAGAAAAATAATTTTTTAACCAAAAATTAAATAGTTAAATTTGTAGTTAAAAAATTGATGCTCAACCAAGGAGATGAATTTTTTACTAAAATGATGGAATATTTAATTGAAAAAGTTACATTTTCAGTTTGATAAAATAATAATTTTCGATAAAAAATAAAAATAAAAATTTCAAGCAAATATTTATATTCTCTAACATAGTGATGAATTTTAAACTAAAATTATTAATCCTCAACTCGAATAGTTGAACTTGAAACCAAAAAGATGAATTTTCAACTAAAAAATAATATAATAAATCTTTACCTGGAATGGTTGAATCCTGAACCAGAAAGATGAATTTTCAAATCAGAATAAGATTAATTTCTAACAAAAAGAGGAATTTTAAACAAAATACGTGATTTTCAAACTAAAAAAAAGATAATTTTTTAACCAAAAATTTAATACTTAAATTTTTAGTTAAAAAAATTAATGTTCAACCAAAGAGATGGATTTTTAACTAAAATAATTGTTGAAGAAAGTTGAATATAAGAAAATGAAGCTATTTTTGCGAATAAATAATCATTGTTATTCAATTTTATATGGCAATTTAAAAAAAAATGAAGCACGTCTTAAAAAAAATTCCCTGAAATTTCCAGGTTTTTCCAGGTATATAAAAATTCCCTGACAATTTCACGTTTTCCCATTTTTCCAGGTATGATGTCAAATGATTGATAATAATTAATAATATTTAATCAAACTTTAATTATTTTATACTTTTTTGTAATTTAACTATTTTAATTATTGAACAAAATTTATTTGTAATTCGAAAAATAAAATTTTACAAAACCTTGAAAATCGCACAAAAAAAAGTTTGATTCCGTTTTATCGGAATTTTCCTAACTTAATTTTCTGTCGCTAAAATATATTTATTAATGCTCTGTGTTTAAACAAAAAATGCGTTAAAAAACTAAATTCATTTTTTAATCAAAATTTTCCTTTTTCTCACCTAATATTTTTAAAGTATCCAAAATAAACTACTATATTCATTTCAAATATTATTCTTTAGTTTATAAATTATCAAACATTTTATTTATTTAACGCAGATTTCATAGTATTTCATAGTATAGTAGTTTCTTTTTTCCCTTTCGTCGTTTTTTCATTTGAATGCGAACTGAATTAATAGAGCTTAACAAGAAAATCAAACTATTTTCGTTAAGCTCATTCTTCTTGGATAAATAGGCTACTATTATATTTTTGGTTGACAAGTGGTCTTTTTTTATTGAAAATAGTATTTTGTCATCTGTTTGAGTAAAAATTCAACAATTTGGTTAAAAATGGAAATTTTGGTTGAAAATTCAAGAATTTGGTTAATTTTTTTCTTTCTTGACTGACAAATATTTCTTGGTTGAAAATTCAACTCTTTTGTTGAAAATTCATCTCTTTGGGTACAAATATTATCTTTTTTTGTTGAAAATGCAACTGTTTGGTTGAAAATTTAATTATGTTTATGAAAATTCCACAATTTTAATAAAAATGTATTCTTCTTGACTGTAAAATCTTTCCTGATTTCATTAAATTTTTGGGTAGAAACATCAATTATCAAGTTTTTTGTTGACAATTAATTTTTTTGGTTCAAAATTTAACTATTCTATTTTTGGGTGAAAATTTATTTCTTTTAGTTGAAAATTTAACTACTTTGTTAAAAACGGAATTTACGGTTGAAAATTCAACATTTTAGTTGAAAATTCATCTCTTTTTTTGAAATGTAACTATTGTGATGAAAATTCCTTTTTTTTATTTAATCTTTTTTATTGAAAATATAAATGTTCCATTTTTTGTTGGAAAATCTTTTTAGTAGAAAATTCTTCTACTTGGTTTAAAGTCAAACTAATTTGTTAAAAATCCATTTTTTTGGTTGAAGATTCATCATTTTTGTTGAAAAATTATTTTTGAGATAATATTTAAAAAGATTGCAAAAATTGCAACTTTGTTAATTTTCAGAATTTAAAAAAAAAATCTAGGAACAACTCGAATCATTTTTAAAGATATTTAGAAATATTAAAAGTTTTGAATTTATTAAAAATATTTTAAAACCTGACAGGATTTTCAAAAATTTATAAAATATTTTAAAATTTCTTTTCAACGTCTCCAAGGCGGAAAATCTATATACAGGGTGTCCAAAAAGTAACGAAACAGCTAAATAATTTTCAAGGTAAAATATTTTTCAAAAAGGTCAAGTGTTCAAGTGGTGACCTTGAATTTGAGCTTGAGAATGACCTTCAAGGTTATTTCAAGGTCAACGTTGTTTTTTCAAGTGGGAACCCCTATTTTTGACTAGGGCAATCGAAAAAGCGGGAAATTTTAAGTCCAAAAATGTACTTAGGTCATGGGTCAAAGGTGACCTTGAACTTCAGCTGAAGGTTATTAGGCTTAACCCAGGTATGGTTCGGGTCCAATCTGTACTGCTTCGGCTCAGGTGTTTACGAAAAAGGTCGAGGTCATTCTTGGAACTTTTAACGAGGAATCCAGTGGTGACCTTGAATTTGACCTTGAAATCGACCTGCAACGTCAAAAAAAAATAATTTTAATTAAAAAAAATTAAAGTTCAAGGTCACCCTTGAACTTGACATGTTTAGACGTAAAATTTCCCGCTCTTTCGATTAACGTTGTCAAAAATAGGGGTTTCCGCTTGAAAAAACAAAGTTGACTTTGAAATAACCTTGAAGATCAAGCTCAAGGTCAAATTCAAATTCTGATATTTTGTAAATTTCTGTAAAATAAACCATTTTTTCAAATTTTCTAGATCCTGAATTTTCTGTATAATCATAAGAAACTGATATTTATGTAACTTTGAAAACAAACTGATAATACTTACAGTTTATAAATAGTCACTAGAAATTTATATTTAGAACTGAAAATTGCAAAGGCAAGGATTTGTATTATTACACCTATGACAAAGTTTAAATAGTTAATAAAATCTTGAATTTATTATTTTTACATTTTTTTACTTTTATTATTTATTAAATTTTTTATTATTATTTATTAAATTTATTATTTTTACTTTTATTAAATGTTATGATAATTATTTCTGATTATTGAAGAAACCTCTTCATACTTTAAATCGAGATTTCCAATAAAAAAATCGAATGTTCCCACTTATCCGATACGGCCCGATTCCACTACCTTCTTAGCTTTAGAATTAAATTAAAAGAATTATCTAAATTGTATTATAATCAATACCCTTCTCTAATTTAATTATCAGAGACAAATTGATTAACTCAATTCTCGTTTTAAAATTGAAATCGAACAATGTTTCAAACAATGCACATTCCCCTATGATTATTATCGTTGATGTGACCTCCAAATGTGACGGGTTCAGTGTTCTAAAGTGGACAGCTTTTGCAATAATAATGAGTCGAGGACGACAGAAACGGGAAACAATAATTTTACCAAACCAAAGGGAATATCCGCGAATTAGCATAACTAGTAGGTTAACGGAAATAACATAATGTCATTTTACCACCGACATATCCATTTATATTGCGTTCCCGATTTTGAAATAATTTTTATTAGATAGATAGATAAACGTTTATTCTTCAGCCTGCTGGCCTTGAAAAATTGACTTGCTTACACTTCCATTTTTTTACAGAATTTTCTTAAAACTAACCCTTAAAATTAGCATCCTTCCACACCTTATCTCTAACGCCGCTCGCTCTTCTCGTCTTGCCTTCCTCGCTTCGCCTCGCCTCGCACGCATGTCCCTTACTTTCTCGCTTTGCCTTGCCTCGCACGCATGTCCCTACTTTCTCGATTTGCCTTGCCTCGCACGCATGTCCCTACTTTCTCACTTTGCCTCGCATTACCAAACTCTGCCTCCGCGGCTTATACCTAACACTTATGTACTATTTACAATATTTACATTTACTTATATTTACTTTCTCCTCTATTCACAATCTTTCCTTCTCCATTCCTCTTCCTCCTTCCTTCTCTTCTTCTCCATCTTACCCAAGACTCCCTTCACCCATGCTACTGCCCTTTTGTCCCCCCTTTCATGCATCAATACCTCCATGCTTAACCCACTCCTTTCCACCTCTACGCACTCCTCCAACCAGTGATCCACTCTTGCCTCCCCCTTCCCACATAGTTCACACATCCTCTTTTCCCTAGCGAGCCAGAACCCCTTGGCCCTTGGCATAATCCGCACATAGTTAAATAATTTTTTTTTAAAGTGTTCTAAGAAAAGTAGGGTGACCAGACGTCCCGGTTTTCCGGGACATGTCTCGGTTTTTGGGTGTTATTGATGTTTGGGAAGCGTCCCGGTTTGTAGTAAAATGTCCCGGTTTTTGTCGAAATACCGAACTTGAAAAAAAAAACATTTTCCTACATTTCCTTTTTTGCGAAAAATAACAAGTTTCCTTCATTTACGACATACCCTGGTAGGAAAATTCTTACAAAAAAGTACAGAAAACTAAAACTATTTTTACAGGAATCTATAAATATTTAGAATAAATTACAACCAAAATCACCGGAAAGTACAACTTTTTTCTATTATTGAGACGAATTTTGTACTTTTTTTGTATTTTTATGTACATTGTTGTATTTTATTGTAGTTTTTATTTTTTACAGGAATTTACAAAAAATTACAACTACAAGAATCTACAGCAGTTTACATGTTTTGCAGCCAAAAAGTTGTTGATTTTCGACCTAGGATGACAAATATTTAGAATATTGCAATGAGATAATTTTGCGAATAACTTACGCGTATGAAACGGAAGCTTTTAATACTTTTTAACTGAAATTTTTTTAATTTAAAGCCTTTAAACAGCAAAATTTTAACTTTTATACTTTTAATTTATAAAATTTCAAAATTATATGTTTTTAAGCCATTTCAAGCTAGAAACATTACTTTATACATTCAAATTTGTTATTAAGTCTTTTTAAACAATCTCTTAAAAGTTTGTTTAAAACAAAATCATTTAAAAAATCCCCAGGAATCTAATAATAATATTATTATCTTGGAACTCGAATTTTTCCTACAATTTTTTTAAAATCCTGCAAAATTAAAAAAAAAACTACCTTGAAATCATCCAGATTCTTTTTTGACAATTTTGGAAATCTTATTAAATATTCTTTTTAAATTAATTTTTCAAACAAAAAAATTATTGTTAGTACTTCATAAATATAAAAAATCAATTGTTTGATAAAAAATTTTAAAATAAAATTTTTTTCCGGTTGAAAATTTTTTCAGAATTTTTTTCATTTTGCGATTTATGGGGGCGGGTGGAAAATATGCGTACCGGTTTGGTGAAACAGAAATCTGGACACCCTAAAGAAAAGGCGTATGTCAACAAGCAAATGAGTGAGAATTGAAATTACTATTAAAGTGGTCCGACTACTGGAAAAGCTATTCAAAGCTATGTGCATTATTTTTTTCCTGAAATTTGATATTAAATCCAAAATTTGGCCAGCTGATCAATTAATAATTGACAGGTGAGAGTGGTCCTAAGTCGGCATCTACAATTCTATGTCGTTCGGCGCAGTATGGAGTGATTTTTGCGACCGCAATGCAGCGCAAAGTGAAGAAATCGATTTTTACAATTTCTCAAAATGATGGTCTAAGCCGGCACCCATGGTCCTGAGTCGGCACATAATTTTTTCCACTCAAATGCAAGAAATAGAGTAGGTTATGACAGTTTTAGGAGGAAATTGACAAATTTAAACCATTTACAATGAAAAAACATGCAGAATATTGTCAAACTTTATTTATAGGATGGAAACATTTCTCCATTACAATAATCCAAATATTGCAAACATGCAATCAAAACGCAACCAAAATCAAAAAAGCAGCAAGAGACGAGTGACATGGAGTTGAAACATAACACAATAAAATAACACAAATAACAACAAAAGAAACAAAAACAAGGTGCCGACTCAGGACCATCTGTTTGGTGCCGATTTAGGACCACTACGAATTTCTACCAATGCACTTAATCGATTGAACTTTACAAAATATTTACACACCTGTAGCTTCTTCACAAGAATGAAAGAAAATAGAATTCCGTTTGCACAAAAAATGTATACCCTACTCACGCTGTCAAGCGAAAACTTAAGTGACAATTGTCAGCGTAAATTACGTCCAGGACTACAAACATGTCATACGACAAAATGGTTAAGCCGACACGCGCGGCTTCTCTGAAAAACGCGAGGGTGCCGACTTAACCCACAGTGCCGACTTAGGACCACTCTCCCCTATTTAATTGATAATAATTAACAATTGATTAATTAATTTTATATTTTTCAAAATTTAATTAATTTTAACCTGAAATTTCCTCATGTACTTGAATAAATGTTTGAAATTAAATAATTTCAAAAGCTGTGTCTTCTAGCCAAGCTTATGAAAAATATTTGACTACTCGTCCCGAATTTTGGGACGACGAGACATTTCCAATTTCAAATAAAAATGGGGAATACTTAAAATTCAACACTTTCAAAGTCGTGGAGGCTAAACAAATTGAGAAATTTTCATCTTTAGGCTTACCAATCTAAATAATTCAACTAGTTAGCATTTAAAACTGTTTATCAATCAATTTTATAACCTAAAAATGGACGTTTTTGAAATTTAGAACGTTCTAAATTAAAATTGTTTGAATTTTAAAACTTCCAAATATTAAAATAAAATAATTTTCACTTCCTTTTTTTTAATTAACAGTTTTATATATAGAGAAATGGAAATTTGACAGATTCCCTGACTTCCTGAAAATCTCTGAATTCCTTGAATTCATGAAAATCCTTGATTTTGCTGAATTCCTTGAAATATTGTGAATTTCTGAAGTTCCTTGAATTCGTTAAAAGATTTAAAATCACTGAAATGCTGTAAATTCAATGAAGTCCTCGAATTTTCAGAATCACTGAAAATCTCTGAATTCCTTTAATTCAGAATTCTCAGAATTCCTTAAATATTTTTAATTCCTTGTATTTTCTAAATGAGTGGATATCCCTAAATTTCCTCAAATCTCTGAGTTCCTTAAATTCTCTGAGTTCCTTAAATTCTCTGAATTCCTTAAATTCTCTGAATTCCTCTAATTCTCTGAACTTCTCTAATTCTCTGAACTCCTTGAATTCTCAAAATTCTTTAGATTCGCAGAATTCTCTCATTTCTCAGAATTCTCTAAATTCCCTAAATTCTCAGAATTCCCTAAAATCTCTGAATTCCCTAAATCCTCGGAACTCCTTGAATTCTGGGAATTCCTTAAATTTTCCGAAATCTTCGAATTTTCTGAAATCATCATACCATCAACAGCCATACCATGCTGAAAAAACCAGTTCTCGTCAGATTACTGAAGTTAAGCAGCGTTGGGCGCGATTAGTACTTGGATGGGTGACCATTCGAGAAAACTGAGTGCTGTTGGCACATCGTGGATGTGGTGAGCCCACACTTGTAGTTATTTACTACAAGAAACTAACCTAGAAACACTACTCGAATCGGGTAGTGTCACGCCTACCCTGAAAGGGAAATGGCTTAATGGTATACATCAAATTCTCTACATTCCCAGAATTCCCTGAATATTTGGAATTGCTTGCATTCCCTGATTTTTCTGAATTCCTGAAATTCTTTGAATTCTCAAACTCCCCTAAATTCCTTGAATATCCTAAATGTTCTCAAATTCTCTGCAATCCTTGAATATCCTGAATTCCTTGAATATTGAAAATTCTCTGAAATCCTGTAACATTCTGAGTTTCCTGAATTCCTTGAATATCGTAAATTCCTGAAATCCTTTAAATTCTTCAAATCCCCTGAATTCCTTCCAATCTTCTGAATTCCCTGAATTCATAGAATTTCTTGAACTCCTTTAATTCATCTGAATTCCTTTGATCTTTTGTAATCGTTTTGAAGTCCTTGGAATTCAGGGAGTTCTAGGAATTTAGGAAATTCCCCGAATTCAAGGAATTCAGATAATACAGGCCATTTAGATGAATTCAGATATATCTGGGAATTTTGCCCACTAAACACAAAAATCACACACACCAATTATTTTATGGAAGCGTTTTCGAGATATCAATGTATGAATTTTTGTTTCAATTTTCACAGTTGTTCCGACGTTTTTGAGTATATTTCGAGTTCTAATTGACCGATTTTCCTAAACGGGCTCTCAAATTGAAGGTAACTAAATCTTATACAACTTTCTATTCTAAGGTTTTCAGATCGGCCTTAACAACTCTGAAAATTTAAAAAAAAAATTGAACATTGATATCTCGAAAACGCTCCCATAACAAAAATTGTAGGTGTGATTGTCGTGTTTAGTGGGCTAAAATACATGGGAAAATTAGAGTGAGATATGGTGGTAAAAACGGCTGTAAACTAGTGTTATATTTACTACTCTCCTAAAAAAAAATACATTTCTATCAATTTTATTCAACATCTGCAATATTCGGTGAATCGAGTTGAAGCTCAAGTAGATGTCTAAATCAATTGTTCAAACAATTTACTGTTATTAAGAACAATTTCTTCTTAGTCAGAACTTTGCGGTTTTTCCGAATTTCCAACCTATTTTCAACTGTTTAGTTAGGACGAGGCAACAATCACTCAAATCGAACAGAAATCATTGTTTATACAATTTATTATTATTTATAATAATTTATTTTGATTTGGAGGCATGACGCAACCTGATGCAACTAACGCGGTGAGAGTTCGGCCCTTATGTTATTCCTTTCGTTTGACTGAACACACTCTCCCCTTTCGGCCCCGCGGCACCTCTCATCATGCAACCGCCGAGCGGCATCAATTCTCGGAAAGCACAAATCCAGTTCACGGAAATCCAGGTTCCAGTGTGTCCTTCAAATTTTCTATATAAATCATATTAAATGTAAATTTTTCTTGAACCAGTTACTAAGAGCCTTTTTTCAATTAATATTAATATTTATTATTTGTTCCTAACTTAAAAGTCGAAGAAAAGCTGAAAATTTCAGAAAAACCCACAACTTTCTAGTATTACTCTAAGAAGAGATAGTTATAAACAATAATAAATTGTATTATCAATTATGGTTCTTAAGTTTAATTATTTATTATCACACTCTAAGTGAAAAGTGGATAAAAAGTTGAAAATTTCAGAAAAATCCCTAACCTTTTAAAATTATTCACAGGGAATATTATTAAAAATAATATATTGTTTAAACAATTATGTTTGGTAAATCTAATTAATTAGTACCTCGATCTAAGTGAAAAGTTGACAAAAAGTGAAAAATTTAAGAAAGAAACCCCAACTTTCTAGCATTATTCTAAGAGAATATTATTATAAATAATAATTAATTCTCGATGTCCGTCCAAAAGTTGGTCCAGCTTTCTTGCTCGGCCTTATGTATTCTACCCCTGTACTCATACCTCATCGTCGTCAATGGGGTCCATTGTTTATCCGTCTTGCCAATAATGTCACGTCTAAATATCTGATTTCTGTCATAAGTAGATTTGATGGCCTTCGTGAAAATATTAGCTGCCTTCTCTAAGGTTTCCAAGTCTCTAATTGACCTGGGCACCTCCGAGAGTACACTCTTAAGTTCCGTGGAATACTGGTCCCAGTCCGTAGATTTAAATTCAAACTCTATCTGTGAGTGATCTGAGAGAGTGGGTTCGTCTGAAGACTCTCCACTTCCTAACATTATCTCTAAAACTGCCGGTACAGAGGGTGATGTCAATGACTTCTTTTCTGACCAAGTTATGAAATGTTGGAGTATTCCCCGTGATGAGAATATCTAAATCAGTAGGAATAAATATTCCAATAGACCATTTCCTCTTGAGTTGGTGTCCGTGCTACTCCACAATGTATGGTGGGAGTTATCATCGCACCCCAACGGAATAGGAAGACACCTTACTTTGCAGTATTCCACCAGTATACGTACTTCCTCTGATGGGTTGGTTTCGCTGTCATACGGAAAGAAGGCCGATCTCATGCCTAGCTTTCCAATTCCTTTAAGGTCTTCGGCTATCACCATCAGATCACTCGAACATAGTTCTAGCATCGCGACAACGTTGAATATCTTCGACAGTATGCAGGCCGCTGGTGTAGCCACCTTGGGGTCCCTTTAACAAAAACCAGCCCCATCCCTAATCCACTTATGGTATCTCGAACTAACCAACGTTCCTGGATTAGTCAGATACCTGTGTTCCTCGCAGCCATGTCCCTCTGCAGAACCGCAGAGATGCATTCGCTGTAATGCAAGTGAATTTGGGTCATGTTTAGGCCGGGAGCAGTCATTTGGTTCTGCTCCCGACTTCTTCTGCCCCGACAGACTCCTTCTATCCCAGATTGACGAGAGAATTCCAAATATTTAGGGAATGCAGGATATTAGGGAAATAGGAGGATTTCAGAAATTTTCAGGAATTCAGCAAATTCAGAATATTCAAGAAATTCAGGATATTCAACGAATTCACAGAATTTCAAAGATTTCAGAGCACTAAGGAAATTCAAGGAATTCGGAGAATTTCAGAGAACAAGGTAGTCCAAGGAATTCATGGAATTAAAGGAATTGAAGGAGATCAGAGAATTCAAGGATTTTCAGAAATTTATAATATTCCATGAATTCAGACGATTCGGAAAATTTCAATAACTTTTGCAGTTCACATTATTCGAGGATTACGGAAACGTCTAGGAATTCAAGGAATTCAGAATATTGGAAGAATTCAGGATATTTAAAGAATTCGAGGATTTTAGAGATTTTCAGGGATTTAAAGAATTAAGAATTTTATTAACTTTTTCAATTTTTCATAAGCTGCGGTTTAATTTAGGGAGAAAGATTTAAAAGATAAATAAACTAGCTGTGAATTCGATCTCGAGTAGTTCCACTTTGTTTGTATTTATAATTATATGGTGCTCATTTCACGAGCACTTCGCTTCCCGTTAGCAAATGTATTTGCCTCCTCATACAGGAAGCATTAGTTATTTTTTCAATAATAGACAAATCAAAGTCTTCGTTTTGATCAATTCAAAAATAGAAATTTACAAAACAAAATTACAAAATAATATCAAAAATTTTTTAAATACAAAATCAAATTTTGTATTCGAAATGATAATTTTTCGAGCTGGAAAAGGGGAGGGAAAAGTTCTGTCGCACCCGATCCCTTTCCCGGTTTTATGATTTCTTTACGAAAATTGTCAGAATTATTCTATTTGAAAATTTATGATCAAAAAGTCTTTTCTATTCATGCGTCAACTTTGAATTATGTCGATGAAAAAAGTTTTTCTGTTTGAAACCACTCAGAGAAATGTTCTCTTGTGGCAAAAAGATGTTTTTTGACGTAAATGGAATTTCCTCTTAAATTTAAGGTTGAGAGGATTTTCATTTGTCTCAACATGAATCCTTTCGCAGCAAAAATTTTCCTTGACCTACTAACTTCACCTAATCTTGCAGCCAAATAATTATATTTGTGTACAAAATATATTCACGTCGTTCAAAACAAAACAGGCAAGAGGAGGATTCTTTTGTTTCAAAACAACTTTTTCTCTGAGTGACAGATGATTCAAATATTATAAATGAGCATAACTTCTTTATTCTTCAATAAATTGTATTAATATTATAGATCAATCGATTTGCCTCGAATCAAGGAATCTTTTCCGTTCTTGCATCAATTTTGAATTATGTTAGTGAAAAAAGTTTTACTATAAAAAAACCGTGTTTTCAAATATTATGCATTACCATAGCTTCCTTACTCTTCAATAAAAGTATCAATATTATAGGTCAATCGATTCGTCTTGAATCACCACAACTTTTCTATTCTTGCATCAACTTTAAATTATGAGAATGAGAACATTTTTACTGTAAAAATCGTTTTTTAATATAATATAAATGACCATAACTTCCTTACTCTTTGATAAAATGTATCAATCTTGTAGGTCAATCGATTCGTCTCAAACCAAGAAATCTTTTATATCCTTGCATCAACTTTGAATTATGTTGAAGAAAAAAGTTTTACTATAAAAAATTGTATTTTCAAATATTATGCACTACCATAGCTTCCTTACTCTTCCATAAAATGTATTGATATTATAGATCAATCTATTCGTCTGGAATAACACATCTTTCCTGTTCTTGCATCAACTTTGAATTATGATAATGAAAAAAGTTTTACTATAAAAACCGTGTTTTCAAATATTATGCATTACCATAGCTTCCTTACTC
>CAKNYM010052133.1:0-20200 GCA_932195095.1 Andricus curvator | reverse complement strand
CTTACTCTTCAATAAAAGTATCAATATTATAGGTCAATCGATTCGTCCTGAATCACCAAAACTTTTCTATCCTTGCATCAACTTTAAATTATGAGAATGAGAACATTTTTACTGTAAAAATCGTTTTTTAATATAATATAAATGACCATAACTTCCTTACTCTTTGATCAAATGTATCAATCTTGTAGGTCAATCGATTCGTCTCAAACCAAGGAATCTTTTATATCCTTGCTTCAACTTTGAATTATGTTGAAGAAAAAAGTTTTACTATAAAAAATTGCATTCTCAAATATTATGCACTACCATAGCTTCCTTACTCTTCCATAAAATGTATTGATATTATAGGTCAATCTATTCGTCTGGAATAACACATCTTTCCTGTTCTTGCATCAACTTTGAATTATGATAATGAAAAAAGTTTTACTATAAAAAACCGTGTTTTCAAATATTATGCATTACCATAGCTTCCTTACTCTTCAATGAAACGTACCAATATTAGAGGTCAATCAATTCGTCTTGAATCACCACAAGTTTTCTATTCTTGCATCAACTTTAAATTATGAGAATGAGAACATTTTTACTGTGAAAATCGTTTTTTAATATAATATAAATGACCATAACTTCCTTACTCTTTAATAGAATGTATTAATAGTATAGGTCAATCGATTCCTCTCGAACCAAGGAATCTTTTATATCCTTGCATCAACTTTGAATTATGTTGAAGAAAAAAGTTTTACTATAAAAAATTGTATTTTCAAATATTATGCATTACCATAGCTTCCTTACTCTTCAATGAAACGTACCAATATTAGAGGTCAATCGATTCGTCTTGAATCACCACAACTTTTCTATTCTTGCATCAACTTTAAATTATGAGAATGACAACATTTTTACTGTAAAAATCGTTTTTTAATATAATATCAATGACCATAACTTCCTTACTCTTTGATAGAATGTATTAATAGTATAGGTCAATCGATTCCTCTCGAACCAAGGAATCTTTTATATCCTTGCATCAACTTTGAATTATGTTGAAGAAAAAAATTTTACTATAAAAAACCGTGTTTTCAAATATTATGCATTACCATAGCTTCCTTACTCTTCAATAAACCGTATCAATATTATAGGTCAATCAATTCGTCTTGAATCACCACAACTTTTCTATTCTTGCATTAACTTTAAATTATGAGAATGAGAACATTTTTACTGTGAAAATCGTTTTTTAATATAATATAAATGACCATAACTTCCTCACTCTTTGATCAATGTATTAATATTATAGGTCAATCGATTCCTCTCGAACCAAGGAATATTTTATATCCATGCATCAACTTTGAATTATGTTGAAGAAAAAAGTTTTACTATAAAAAATTGTATTCTCAAATATTATGCATTACCATAGCTTCCTTACTCTTCCGTAAAATGTATTGATATTATAGGTCAATCGATTCGTCTCGAATTAACATATCATTTCTGTTCTTGCATCAACTTTGAATTATGATAATGAAAGAAGTTTTTCTATAAAAAACCATGTTTTCAAATATTATGCATTACCATAGCTTCCTTACTCTTCAATGAAACGTAACAATATTAGAGGTCAATCGATTCGTCTTGAATCACCACAACTTTTCTATTCTTGCATCAACTTTAAATTATGAGAATGAGAACATTTTTACTGTAAAAATCGTTTTTTAATATAATATAAATGACCATAACTTCCTTACTCTTTGATAGAATGTATTAATAGTATAGGTCAATCGATTCCTCTCGAACCAAGGAATCTTTTATATCCTTGCATCAACTTTGAATTATGTTGAAGAAAAAAGTTTTACTATAAAAAATTGTATTTTCAAATATTATGCATTACCATAGCTTCCTTACTCTTCCGTAAAATGTATTGATATTATAGGTCAATCGATTCGTCTCGAATTAACATATCTTTTCTGTTCTTGCATCAACTTTGAATTATGATAATGAAAGAAGTTTTACTATAAAAAACCATGTTTTCAAATATTATGCATTACCATAGCTTCCTTACTCTTCAATAAAACGTATCAATATTATAGGTCAATCGATTCCTCTCGAACCAAGGAATCTTTTATATCCTTGCATCAACTTTGAATTATGTTGAAGAAAAAAGTTTTACTATAAAAAATTGTATTTTCAAATATTATGCATTACCATAGTTTCCTTACTCTTCCATAAAATGTATTGATATTATAGGTCAATCGATTCGTATCGAATGAACACATCTTTTCTGTTCTTGCATTAACTTTGAATTAGGATAATGAAAAAAGTTTTACTATAAAAAACAGTGTTTTCAAATATTATGCATTACCATAGCTTCCTTACTCTTCAATGAAACGTATCAATATCAGAGGTCAATCGATTCATCTTGAATCGCCACAACTTTTCTATTCTTGCATCAACTTTAAATTATGAGAATGAGAACATTTTTACTGTAAAAATCGTTTTTTAATATAATATAAATGACCATAACTTCCTTACTTTCTGATCAAATGTATCAATCCTGTAGGTCAATCGATTCGTCTCAAACCAAGAAATCTTTTATATCCTTGCATCAACTTTGAATTATGTTGAAGAAAAAAGTTTTACTATAAAAAATTGTATTTTCAAATATTATGCATTACCACAGCTTCCTTGCTGTTCAATACAATGACTTAAAATTATAGGTCAATCGATTCGACTCGAATCAACACATCTTTTTTGTTTTTGCATCAACTTTGAATTATGTTAATGAAAAAAGTTTTACTTAAAAAAACCGATTTTCAAAATATATAAATTACCATAACTTCCCTACTCTTTAATAAAATGTATTAATATTATAGGTCAATCGATTCGTCTCGAACCAAGGAATTTTTTATATTCTTGCATCAACTTTGAATTATGCTAATGAAAAAAGTTTGACCATGAAAAACCGATTTTTAAATTGTTAGTGTGTGCTAAAAAAATGCAGTCAATATTTTTAGAAATCCTTCGGTCAGTTTCAATATATTAGTAGTGAAAATTAGCCCTCCAAATTTCTTGAATTTAATGTGCGACCGTTTTCAAGTTAATGTGTTCACAAAAAAGTGTGACATCCACACACACATCCGAACAATTGTTCAGAACATTGTATTATACATTTTCAAATTGAGGAAGATTTAATTAAATTAATTGAAGAATTTTGGAAAATGTTATCATTATAAAGCTTCCTTTACGAGGAAGCAAAAAATATTTAATAAGTAATTACAATTCCCCAAATCACCATTTTTTCATTTAAAAAAAAAATTACTCAAAAGTCTCATCGAATAGAATTCAAGCAACTTGATATGAAAATTTTCATTCTTGTCAACTAAAAATTAATGTAGCAGGTAGAATATAAATTTTTTTGTCTTCTTTCACGTGCAAGACGCGTGAAGGAGGAAAAATAGTTTAGTTTGAAACGAGTTTTATGTAAGTGTTTTTAAGGTTTCAAGAATGGTTTGGGACATGAAATACACTTGGTAAGAATTTTAAATAAAAATTTTACAGTACACTTCAGTTACATTCTTGCTGATTCATTATTATTACTTCATTACCTATGTCATAGGCGTACAAATACTCATAATTCAAGATAAAGCCAACCAAGTTAAAAACAGTTAATGGCTATATTGTACTATTTACAACTTAAAATGTATGCATGATTTTGATACCTGGATTTCAAAAAAAAGTAATAATGAAGTATAATTCTTTCTTGAAACATCCTGAAAAAATTACACTCTTGACTTGGAACGGGGAATTTTCGAAAAGAATTATGATTCTGACTTGGAGAAGATTTTTTTTTAGAAGAAGAATTTTTTTTATAAGAATTATAATTAACAGAAATAATCTTTTTCAAACTTCTACGCCTTTCTAAAATAGCATACAAGTAACTTTTGTAGAGAATAGGCATACAATTTCACTTTTCTAGAGCTCTTATTTTTACATCTTCTAAAATCAAATTTGGAACTGTAGGCGACAACGAAGAACCCATAAGATAACATTGATAACATTATCAAACGTTGAAACAATATCCAAAGAAACGAAAAAATGTATTCGAGGTGCTTCAATGATACAGCAACTTAAAAGATAACGAAAATGATTTTAATTTTTGTTTTCACTGAAATGGGTGCCAAATTATGACCCTAACATATTGCTCAAGTTTTTGTGAACATTAGCTTAATAATAATAAACAATAAAAACAAATAAATTGGATATGATTGATCATAAGTGATCTATATATAGAGATATTTTAATGAAATTTTTGAGCCCAAAGCGAACCCTCTGGATAAAAATACGCAAAAACATATGAGCTTTAATGTAAACAGAAAAACCATCGTTCTTTATTTTTATTAATAATCACACTGGTCAACAAAATATCACCGATGTATCCACAACATTTTTTCTTGCAGGTTAAGTTTTTGAAATTTGTGCAGTTAAACAGTTTTTTTTAAATCGACGGCCCCAAAGAAATCTGTTTTAACAAATATCACATTATTTCTCTTGAAAGATCATTTTCATTAGGTTTTTATAGATAACATATTAATCAGTATACAGCATCCTACGTATTAAGCCATTAACCAATAACCAATTCCTAAATAAAGCCTAGAACGAAAATGCTGACAAGAACAATATATTGAAATATTTGGAAATTTCAAAATGTCTGCTGCAGTTCCAAAACGTTTTAAAATATAACAAGATTTTCCCAAACTTTTTCCTTGTATCCTACCTCTGGGATCATATGAAAGGGCAGGTTTCAGAGGAGTGGGCCTAACATTAGAATTTTTCTTTGTACATTCTTCTGAAAAATTCTTCGACATTGTTCTGGTTATTTTCATCAGAATTGTGTATAACTACTGCTGTTGATTATTATTATTAAATTTATTTATATACCAAATATACAAGTTTTGAAATTATTTAACCGATTCCGCGAATTTTAAATGTAGTAGATGTAGTTAACAACTGTTTGCAGCACCTTTATCTGTTTTCTGATAAAAATTGTCCTTGAGCCTTTCTTTGTTCTTTCGACATCAAATCTTGGAAGTACGCTCTAACTCTAAAATAGTGAAATATGATAATTACTAGTGAAATTTAATTTAATTCAATTGGAGAGAAGTCAGTCACTAAAGATTAGTATGAAACTACTAATTTGATTATATGAAATATATGCTAATTCGGTAGTGGAAAACTACAAATTGCTTAGTCAAAATATATTAATTCACATAGAGCTGTATTTTAGATGTATATTAGAGCTGAATACTATCTTATATTATTATGTGAAAATTCTAAAATTAATCGAATCGTTTGAGCCAAAAGACCAAAATTTGTTAGTTTGAATCCTAATTGATTTGCAATCAAATTAACTGAGGAATTAATATTTTCTATAATTGAGTTTTGTAAATATGCTATAATGGTGGAGGTGACATGACGTATCTTTTTAAAAAGTTTCACAATGTTGTCCTATCATTGTTCCAATATACGGTTTAAAAAGATGAAAAAATCAATACAAATACAATTGGTTTCGTTGAAAAATATGGTGTTCTTGTACGGAAAACAATCAAATCGTTACGTGACACTCCCATTTTTAAATGGTGATTTGAACCCCTAAAAGCGTTTTTCCGTATTGAATGCTGAGCTTTATTCACCTCAATATTTATTATAAATTGAAAAAATAATTAAAATAATCTCGTGAGCGTTAAAATTCTTGGCACCCCAGTCATATTAAAGGGAAATCGTGAAGAAATCAGATCAAACTCAACTTCAATAGTATAACTAGGAAGTGAATAGTGAAGAGAAACATGTTCAAAAATTATTTTTTCATCTATAACCAAATAGTCTGGCTTGAATTACTTAATTATAAACTTTAAAATAATTTTGTTCTGAAAAAAAATCTTCTCCTTTCGCTCCGCTGGGAATCGAACAACAGAACTACTGATTTCCGGTCATCTGTATTATCATTAGAGAATAAAAGAAAATATTTAACGTCTTTTCAGACAAGATGGAAAGGAGAAGATCTTTTTTCAGAAAAAAATTATTTAGAATAATTTTTCTTTCATGGCTCCATGTAGTCTGAGTAAATAAATGGTTCTTATCGGATGAAATCCATCAAAGTTAGCACATATAGCAGCCGCAATTTACCAAATCACAGTTCACACGAAATTCTCGCAGAATCTGATTTCAGTATTCCATCATCGTCTGTTGATAAGAATGAATATTTATACTGAAATAATACTCCTGACATTTGTGGGTGTCTTTCATTCCTCACGTAAGTATAATGTAATATTATAATTAATATTATAATTGATATTGATAACAAATATGACATATGTATGTGCTCTCAAATATTTTCACTCAAAAGCTTTCTTTTTAAATTTTCCATATCGAAAGTGCCTAGCGTTAATATTAATTTATGTAATTTTGAAGTAATATTTGTGTACAGAATACCTCAATGATACGACTGGCCTTTTCTTCTATTGTTTTGAAGAGCTCTTTTCCTCTACTTTGAAGTTCTTATAACGATCTTCAAAGAATTCAAGAAATTTTTTCATTTCAAAAAAAAAGCTTGCAGTTATATTAAAGACATATTTTAGTGTTTAAACCGTTATAACTACGTGAAGCGCATTTTTTGCTAAAATTGTTTTGAAGCAGTTCTGATGAGAACATGATGATAAGACAAAAGTCCCAAGAATCCTATATGCGTGGATTTTAAAAATAATTTTTTGGCAGAATTTTGTCCCCTCTCACTTATCTAGTAGCAGTTTTCTATCAAGTTTGCACGAGACGATCTATTATAAAAAAAAATCTTGAGACAAAACGAACCATCTAAAAAAATAGAAGTATAATATTTCAAAGTATAGTTTTTCATACGTAATGCGAATCTAATCACCATTTTTTTCATTTTGGTTATGTTTTCAAAGTTTTTGCAGTCACAAAATTTCTGCTGCATATTGAAAGCGTAAACCAAGATTTCTCCAAACTTCCAAACTTTTGTAATGTTTATTAGAATCTGCTGCGATTCTTTTCTTCTAAGCAATCTTTTGATATTGTCCTGTTTGTTTTTATCAGAATGGTATATAATTGCTATTGTTGATTATTATTAAATTTACTTATATACCAACGACGCAATTATTAAAATTTTTTAAATGCTTCTTCTATAAATTTGTGGAAAAATAAGATGGAACTATTTTGTCTGAGTAGACGAATTTTCAATGTAGTAGATATATAGCTATAAACTGTTTGCGGCATTTTTATCTATTATCTGATAAAAATTGTCCTTGGGGCTTTCTTGAAAGTATTCTGTAATACTAACTTGATTATATCTCATAATGACTAGTAAAATTTCACTAATTCAATTAGAGAGAAGTCGCTCACTAATAATTTGTATAAAACTAGGGGAACGTAGTAAAGGTTGGTACGTGTTTTGTTTTTGGCCCCTAACTTTTTCCCATGAGAATGTTTTTGAGCTTTCATTACACCGTTTTGAAGGTGTATTAAATAGATTGCTTTTTGTGAACAAAACATACTATAAGTACGATGGAAACAAATTTTACAGCCGACTTTCTGAATGTCTTTCAATCTGACAACAAAAATTTATAGCCCGGATAACACAAAAGTTTCCCTGAACATTCCTCGAACATTCCAATAAAAGCTTCGGAAAATTCCCATAAATGTTCCAGGAAGGTTCCCGGAAGTATATAAATGTCCGCGTTTCCATGAAGGTTCCGGAAATGTTCGTGAAAAATGTTCCAGAAAAATGTTCCAGGAATGTTCCCGAAATTAGGAAAATGTCCGCATATCAAGGAATGTGCCCAAGGAAGATTCCAGGAATGTTGTTAAGAAATTTTTGCATTGTATTAATTAATATTTTATAATGCGAAAATTTTTCGCGAACATTCCGAGAAGGTTCCTGGCAGTAGGATCAAGGAAGGTTCCCAAGGAAGGTTTCGGCAATGTTCGTGCAAAATGGTCGCATTATATAAATTTAATTAATTTTATAAATTAAATTCCTTACGAGCATTCCTGGAACCTTAGTTGGGAATCTTCCTGGATATGTGGATATTTACATACTTCCAGGAACCTTCCTGGGACTTTTTTTGGAATTCTCCGAACCTTACATTGGAATGTTTCAGGAATGTTCAGGGAAACTTTTGTGCTATCCGGGAGTATAAGTTGGGACACCTTATAAAACGGCTTTTTTAGATTGTCGGGGGAAAAAATAATCTGCACTATATGCAAAATCCTCTACAGACGTAACAATTCATTTAATTCATAACACATTGAACTCATTGAGCTTGCAATTTCAATGGAAAATATTCAGTTAATGGTCACTGGTACAGTTGCAAAAAGCATGAACCATCTCCGTGAGTTAATATAGAAAGTGAGCTACTATTGATACTAATATGGTACAGTAATAACAGGTGGCACCAGGAAAAAGGAATGGAGAAAACGCATTGTCCCAATTATACAGTGTCCCAACTTACACAACACTCCCCTACTTATTTGATTAGTTAAAATATTCACCAATTCGGTAGTATAAAACTACATCCCGAAGACGACTTTTGGAATATGTCTTTTGAAAATCCTAGGGATGCTCTTCAGACGTCTAATGTCAGTACGGAATATGACCTGAGAACATCCTATGTCTTTAAGAAGTCTTTAGGGCATCTTTAGGACATTGGATGTTCTTGGGATGTTCATTGTTTTTTGCAATCCTAATTGATTGGTAACTAAATTAAATAACGATTAAGTCAATATTTTCGCAAATTGAGTTTTGTAAATACGCTATATTAGTGAAGGTGACATGACGTAGCCTGTTTACAAGTTTTGCAATATTCTCCTCTCATTGCTACAATAAGGTTGAAACCCGTTCGAAATCACGTTCTTTCGTTAAAATTTCATATTTGTAACGTTTCATATTTTATAACCTTGTTTTAATTAATATATCCAACCCTAAGTAGATTATTATATTTCCACTAATTGTAAGCAATTAGTGATTTCCTAATATCGAATTGATAACATTCTGCTAATTTTTAGTGGCTTCAGTTCCCCTATAATTATATTAACACAACTTCATACATGATTAGTGAAATTTCACTAATTCAAGTTAGGAGAGATGACTGGGAAATATTCTTGCAAACCAGAAGAAATATGGAAATTGACCCAAAATTTTTTCCGTAGAATTTTATCGGTGCTGAGGATTCTGAAAAGTTTAATTAATTTAGAGTCGTTTGATAAACGTCTTGGTTCTGTGCTTAGGCAAAAACTGTTTAGAAAAATTCTTATTTTTGTAATTTTAATAATCTTTTCATGTATGCCAAGTTCTTTTACGTATCTGCAGATCTGAACAGACTTCATAAATTACAAGTACAGCTTTTTATTTAATGATCCGTAGGAGATAACATGTCTTATAGACACCTGTTCTCAACAAACAATTTTGAAACCTACCGAAGAAGAAAACATAGCTGTTTATTCTTGGATTAATCCACAGTCAAATATTGCTGAATTTTTAAAATATTCAATTAAAAATTTTCGTGTTTGAAAAACTTGCATGAAATAAATTATTATTGTATAAGCAATATATGGAATACGTTTCATGATAAGGAAATATTGGATAGAAGGTGACATAGTGAGAGAAGTTAAAAAAACTAGACTTTTCTCAACCTTTTCTATGAAAAGGCGCAAGTGACTGATTATTAATTGTTCGAATAATTGCAAAATATCTTATGCAAAAAAATACCTTCAAGTTCGTTAATTGTGTTATTAAGTTCAGAAAATAATAATTGTTCACGCTCTACAGAGAAAAAATTATTTCAATTTGGAAAAATTACCAAATATCCTTTAATAATATATTACCCTCAACCTTCTTTAATTAAGTCGTTGATTCCATAAAATAATAACTTCTTACGATTTTATCGGGAAACAATTCTTCAAACAAATGAAAATTGTTTAAATAATTGCCAAATACGTTGAACAAGCAGTACTACTCTTGAAATTCATCCACTTTGTATAATTTATCCCGAAAGATAATAACTTTTCACGATTTATAGAAAAAAAGAAATTGTTTATACAAATAATAATTGTTCGAACAATTCAAGATTATTACAAATACTTGGAAATTCGTCACTTATGAATTAAAGATAGAACTTGATAGAATACTGCTATTTTGCATTTTTTTGGAACATTCGCCGGGCACGATTAAAGGGAATCAAAGGTGTCAAGATGAAAAGCTATTGAGTGGAAATTATTCTTTGAATACTCCTTGAGAAGCGACTATATTTTAATTCACACAAAGTTTATAACAAGTACTTCTTCATTCCATTTTACTGAAAGTCGAGCATTCTCCATTTATAACCCCATGTTA
The DNA here is from genome assembly GCA_932195095.1 of Andricus curvator. NCBI lineage: Eukaryota > Metazoa > Arthropoda > Insecta > Hymenoptera > Cynipidae > Andricus > Andricus curvator. Next base: position 9,819 of record CAKNYM010052133.1, on the reverse strand, counting down.
ATTTCAAAATCCAGAGGACACAGGTTAACGTTGAAACAAAAGTTACAAACTTTTTCCGGGAAACGAACAAATTCGGGGGAGTTCACCAAAAATCGAAGTTCGAATTTTCGGTCCACCCTAGTCTTGATAAGCTGACCGTTGGAATCAGAGTGTGAAAACACATTAAAAACTTCAGAAAAGAAATGTTTAATTTCATGACTATAGTGGTCATTCTTTACTGACTGCTGATTGTTCAAAATTGTTCAAAGCTTGTAAAAGTACAAAAGTTTCATTAAGAATAATTTTTTCTCACCAAAGTAGGTGCAGGCGGCAGTTTCCCACCTATTCGTCCAAACACCATGCAAATAGAAATGAGCGATGGCTCTATCTTTCGTGCAGATGTCGAGCAAGTTATCCATCCGTATCTACCTATCTGGCTGTGTGATGAGACAATACACGTAAACAGCTTTCAAATTCGGATAATGACGGAGTATGGCGAACGTTTTAGGGGAACTGTCGTAAGACATACACCACTTCCCTTTTATAATCCTGAGAAGCATCTTCCAGAGTTTGCTTACATCCGTATAGGAACGAAGAGCTTTATCACAGCTGCCGATTTCCAATTGTACCCTGTCCACAAAGGCGCTTTACCAATTAAAAATTTCATATATATGGTTATTCCAAACGATGATTCTCACAAGGTATATCGTTCTAATTTCAATATCAATTTTACCGGATGAAGATGTATCCGTTCTCGAAAAAAAGTGGTAACAATTCTATAGCAGTGTGATGTGAGTGTTTTAGAAGAAGAATGTAACTTTTTTGTAGCTATGCATTATAAGCATTAGTAACAGGTATGTAAAGATGTGACATAACTAATCTGTTGCAGTCATATAAGATGTGTTCTGTAACTTAATTATACGCATAAGCCATAATAATTTTGTTCTCTGTAGTTCTGTATCGTGCACGTTAGTAACAGTTATGTAACAATGTGCCATGACTGTTTTGTGACAACATTTCTACTTTAAATTGCGTACATGCATAATCAATATGAATTCTGCTACCATGTTACCAAACTATTCCAAAATAGCGTGGAAAATTTGTCTCAGAAATGATGGATATATTATCGACATTTATAGAATTATTATCGAATATAAGTATATCTTTTGAAAATATTTTTCAAATTGTTAATAATAATCTTCACATTCATATAATTTAGAGAGATAAAACATTTGAGCTTTTATTAATTTCCTGAATTTTAAACATCACATGCACTTAACTTATAAGATGTTTTTTTTTAACTTGGACTAGCTTTCCGTACTGGTTGAAAATCGTTTTGTTGTTTCTCAGATCTAATTTTTCCATTAATTTATCGTTTATTAGATCGAGTATAATATATACCGTATGCTTTTAAAGATTTGCATCTGAAAAATTATTAATAATCATGATCAACAACAAAATGAGAATGCATTGCCTCCGGAATTTTAAAACAAACAGTACTGCTCTTATTCTCTACTTAATGTAAATTTCAGCTTTCTATGTTTAAAATTGCCATAGCAGAAATTGTTTTAAAAAAAATCTCCTCCACCTCTTGAATTACAACAAATTCCTTTGTTTTGGGAATTCGTAGAAAAATAGCACTCATGAAATGGATTTTAACACGATTCCATAAAATAAAAATTGACGTAATCACTTCATTTGTTTGTGAGGAAAAAACATACCGTCTTTTTGAATCCACTTTTATACAATTTTATTACCGAAACTTATTCTGCCGATAAGTGTATTTGTTACACTACTCCCAGATTGCTCCACTGAACCGGTTCTATTTTGGGATGCAAGCAAAGAATTAGAGAGAGATTTCACATTATTCGAGATGCGGTTAAAAAAATTATCTCTTTTCCCTACACTTGAGGAAATATCAGGTGTTGTAATGGAGGAGAGACTTGTGAGAGCCTCGATTAGGTTGCTGATTATGGATACAGCGTCGGTAGTAGGTTTATTAATGAATTGCGAAGATGGAGGATGCAAGGCAAAACTATTTGACAAAGAGCTCTGATTCCTTCCGTTATTGTGAAAGGAGGAGAAGTTAGGAGCCAACCGATTGGGTTGCCATGTTTGTGGGGGCTTGTTTGGCTTCGCTTTTGGAAGAGGTTTAGGGTGTGAAGCTATAGTTTCGGAATACGAACGAGTTGGGATGGTGTAATCATGACCTAGCTATGATTCTGGACTGTTTTTTTGGGTCTGATAACCTCCTTTGCTTCGACAAACGAAACTCCGTGTTTGGCAGTATAGGTTCGAAATTGTGTTTGGAAAAATAATCCCGGACAATTTTGGGAGGTTGGAATATGATTTCCGTTGCAATTGCAGCATTAAGAGGCACTGTCTACGTTTGGAAAATGTTCCTGTTCACTGTGAGTGTTCGAACCACCACACTGTTTTCAACGGGCAGCTGAACGGCATTTAGTGCTAATGTGTCCGTACGTGAGACACTTGTGATACATTTTCACTTGTGGGATATAAATCTGAACTTCTGATGCGGACTTGAAGATTGCAACCTTATCAGGTAAGGCTGTACCTTCAAAAGTTATCTGGATTGCGGTAGAGGCACAGTCTCTTTATATCATGGCCTTGCATGGGCCTTTCTGTTTCTCGCTATACCGGAGACGTGTGTATGGACTTTTATCATTGGTGTTGATGTTGGGGATGTTAGGTTTATCTTTTATTTCCCCCTTGTGAGAGTGTAATTGTGTGTGTGATTGTTGGTGGTGGTGTAATTGAGTTTTTAAATTGTTTGGATGTTGCGCTTGAGTTGTCAAATTGTTTGTAGATAGATAAACATATGTTATTCGGCCTGCTGGCCCTGAAAAATTGCCTTACATACACCTCCATTTTTTATTGAATTCGTCTTAAAATTATTTCTTACAAACTAACATTCATCCAAAGGGCTCATGGTATCACCCTGAAAGACGCCCCTCTGGAAGGTGCCGTTGTTCGTTGTCACACGATAATTTCTAGATGAGATAGTAAATCTAGTTTTCCAAAGGGGCATCAATCTCTCTATGCATCTCACTATGTGTGGATGCATCTTCAAGCTTTTCAACAGACAGATGATAAGTCTATGAGAGGTTGAACCAAAAGCTTTCCAGTAGTGAATCCAGGCCATTTGCAGGACGCACTGATGAGCTGTAGCGTCTTTACGGACACACTTGTCAATTAGCAGGTTCTCTCGACAGCCTGCTACACCTTTTTTCGAGCATTGCTCGTACATCTCTCACCACACAGGCTCAATTCCTCGAACAATCCTGTTGTTGAGGACAACTGTAAAGATCTTATACAGTGTATTCAACTAAGTTATTGCCCTGTAATTATCTGGGTTGGACAAGTTGCCTTTTTTCGGCAGGATTATAGTGCGTCCTAACACCAGCCACTGCGAAATGGGTGTCTCCGACTTTAAATATAAGGTGAATATGCAGGCCAAATGTTGATGTGTAGAAGCAAACTTCTTCCACCAGAACTTCTTGATACAATCTGGTCCAGCAGCGGAAAAGTTCTTCGTGCCTCTAAGTGCTTTTTCACCTCTTCGGCAGTGATTGATGGACACTCCTCCTTAGATTTTATAAGGATGTCGCAAAACTCCCTGAAACGGATGATATTGTCAGTATCTTCTTTCAACTCTAGTGTTTTCGGGATCTTGTACACCTTTCTCCAAAAAGTCTCTACCTCCTTGGGCTTGGGTGGATTTTTGACAAAAAGAGGGAGATCGCTGAAGAGGCGCGATGGGTCAGCGAGAAACTGTTGATTCTCCCTGATCCATCTCTCCCTCTTCTGTATTCTCCTCCTTGCGTCAGATAACAGCCTATTTTGTAAACAATATGCTGCTTGATTGTCAGCAGCTTTGACTTGTTCAGTGTGTGATTCAAGATCCTCAGTTCTTGGGCGAACTTTCAAACCCTTTCCGTGAGCGGTCTACCAGATGTTATGTAGTCAATCACACATTGAACACGGGACGCATTCTGTCTTGCCCATCCAATCTTCTTGTTCAGTTGATGCAAGCGTCTTTTGGTTTTTCGATCCATCGTTTCTCTGAAGTACAGCTCCAGTAATTCACTTTAAAATATCGTTTTTGCCTTTACTTTGGTCTTTGATTCTCACTTATACGAAATTACAAACGAACATAACCTTACTTTTTTCGATTGTCAATAATAGAAATCAATAAAGTAACATACATTTCAATTCTTGGCAGGGGGGGGGGCCAAAAATTGCATACGATGCTTTAGATTTAAAAATCATTGCTACCCCCTATCAATTACTAAATAAATTATAGTTGAATCTTAGTTATTGTGTTAATAACAATTCTTACATTTTCTCGAAATGTTCTAAAAAGAAAGTAGTCACTTTCATTAATTATAACGTTGCTAAGGATAAATTGAAAACTGCAACTATCTAAAGATTCTCTTTAATAAATCTGAACATTCTTGGCTAACTTTCTGTTGCATTAATACTGTTAATAATTATCAAAAATGCAGACTTTTAGTAATAATTTTGTAATTTGCAACTTATAATAAAAGCAGTTATGGCTCTTTCTCAAATCAAAACTCGCCAATTTTCGCAGATAATGACATTTTCCAGAAATTATGCAATAATTATTTTTAAAGTTATTAATAATTTAGAACAAATATTTTATTAATCAGAAGCATCTTTTTTCATGATTCCAAAGATATAAAAAACTTATTTTTCGCTTTTTTGTAGTTAACAATGTTTTCCCAAATCATGGCAGAATATAATCGATAAGTACATTACAGAAATTTTTTCGGTGGAATTTTATTATACCATATAATAGTGCATTTAGTTCTTCAGCTTGGTCTGCATGTTTATAAACAAGACAGGTACTTAAAAAATAACGAAAATCATTTTAATATTGTTTTTACTGCCTGTACCATGCACACTATAACACGGCTCGAATTTTTAATAATTCTGAAGTTTCAATCGGTAATAAATCTGGCAAATATGAAAATTTTTTTAATCAGATAACAATCTTACTCCTTCAACATTACCTATTTTGAAGAGTAAATAAATGGTTCTTATCGGATGGAATCCATCAAAGTTAGTACATATAGCAGCCGCCATTTACAAAATCACAGTTCACAACAAATTCTCGTAGATTCAGATTTCAGTATTCCGTCATCGTCTGTTGATAAGAATGAAGATTTATACTGAAATAATACTCCTGATATTCGTGGGTGTCTTTCATTCCTCACGTAAGTATAATGTAATATTATAATTGATATTTTAATTGACATTCATAACAAATATGAAATATGTATGTGCTCTCAAATATTTTCACTCAAAATATTTCATTTTAAATTTTCTATAACAAAAGTGCCTAGCGTTAATATTAATTTCTGTAATTTTAAAGTAATATTTGTGGACAGAATACCTCAATGATCCGACTGGCCTTTTATTCTAGTGTTTTGAAAAGCTCTTTTCCTTTACTTTAAACTTATTATAACGATTTTGAAACAATTCAGGAAATTTTTTTATTTCGAAAAAGAAAAGAAAGCTTGCAGTATTATTAAAGACAGCAGTTCTGATGAGAACATGATGATAAGACAAAAGTCCCAAAAATCGTATTTGCGTTGATTGGACCTTCCAATTTTATTCATGAATCAAATTCCCAACGACAAAATCAAACTAGACAACATTTTAAGTAAATTAGGAAAAAGGACCTTCCATCTTCAATAGGTAAAATACGACGCAAGTACATTTTTGAGTACAGACATATTCCTACGAATGGAAAGTGTGAATGTTCCACGGCAATAATACGTGACCTATAAGGGCTACAACATTTTTTTAAATAATTTTTTGGCAGAATGTTGTCCCCTCTTACTTATCTAGTAGCAGTTTTCTATCAATTTTACACGAGACGATCTATCATAAAAAAAATGAAAACGGCTAATTTGCCTTTGAGCCACTTTCAAAGATAAATCGGTCCAGAGTGATTTATATAGAGGGCAGATATTGGGCATCTTGAGACAAAACGAACCCTCTAAATAAATAGAAGTATAGGTTTTCGAAGTTGTTATTTATTTTTGTCCTGTTTATTTTATTCAGAATTGTATATAATTACTATTGTTGATTATTATTATTAAATTTACTTATATACCAACGACGCAATTATTGAAATTTTTTGAATGCTTCTTCTATAAATTTGTGAAAAAATAAGATGGAACTATTTTGTCTGGGTCCACGAATTTTAAATGTAGTAGATATAATATAGTTATTAACTTTTTGCGGCCTTTTAATCTATTTTCTGATAAAAATGGTCCTTGGGGACGGGTTTTGTTTTTGGCCCATAAATTTTGTCCATGATAATATTTTTGAGCTTTCATTACACCGTTTTAAAGGTCGATTAATAGATAGCTATTTGTGAACAAAACATATTATAAGCACTTCATAAAACGGCTTATTTGGATTGTTGGGGGAAAAAATTATCTGCACTATATGCAAAATCCTCTTCAGACATAACAATTCATATAATTCATAACACATTGAACTCATTGAGCTTGCAATTTCGATGGAAAATATTCAGTTAATGGGGTTAATGTGAACTCGCTAATTTTTCTATTCCTTGTAAAGACACTGACTGGTACAGTTGCAAAAAGCATGAACCATCTTCTTGAGTTAATATAGAATGTGAGCTGCTATTGATGCTAATATAATACAGTAATAACAGGTGGCACCAGGGAAAAGAAATGGAGAAAACGCGTTACCCCGACTATACGGTGTCCCAACTTACACAACACTTCTCTACTTATTTTATTGATTAAAATATTTACCAATTTGGTAGCATAAAACTACTAATTGCTTACCCAGTGGGCAAAAAATTAAGGACATCCTAGAGACGTTTTCAGGACATCCCTAAGACGTCTTTTGGAACATGTCTTTTGGACATCCTAGGAATGCTCTTAACACGTCTAGTGTCAGTACGAAATATGTCCTGAGAACGTCCTATGTGTTTAAGACTTCTTGAGGACATCTTTAGGACATTGGATGTTCTTGGGATGTTCATGGTTTTGTGCCCACTGGGTACTCAAAATGTATTAATTCACATAGAAGTGTATATTAGGGTCGAGTGAAAATGCTAAAATTAATCAGCTCGTTTGAGCCGAAAACCTAAAATTTGTGGGTTGGCATCCTAATTGATTGGTAACTAAAGTAACTAAATCATAAGTCAATATTTTCGCAAATAGAGTTTTGTAAAGACGCTATATTGGTGGAGGTGACATGACGTAGCCTGTTTACAAGTTTTGCAATATTTTCCTCTCATTGCTACAATAAGGTTGAAAACGGTTCGAAATCGCGTTATTTTATTAAATATTTATATTTGTTACGTTTTATATTTTTATAAACTTGTTTTGATTGATATATCCAACCCTAAGTGAATTATAATATTTCCACTAATTGTAAGCAAGTAGCAGTTTCCTAATATCGAATTAGTGACATTCTGCTAATTTTTAGTAGCCTCAGTTCCCCTATAATTGAATTAACATAACTTCACTCATAATTAGTGAAATTTCACTAATACAAGTTAAGAGAGATGACTGGGAAATATTTTTTCAAACCAGAAGAAATGTGGGAATTGACCCGAAACTTTTCCCGTAGATTTTGTTGCTGCTGAGAATTCTGTTTAATTAATTTAGAGTCGTTTGCTAAACGTCTTGGTTCTGTGCTTAGGCAAAAACTGTTTGAAAAAATTCTTATTTTTGTAATTTTAATAATCTTTGCATGGATGCCAAGTTCTTTTACGTATCTGCAGATCTAAGCAGACTCCATAAATTACAAGTACAGCTTTTTATTCAATGATCCGTAGGAGATAACGCATGTCTAATAGACACTTCTTCTCAACAAACAATTTTAAACCTACCGAAGAAGAAAACAGAACTGTTTATTCTTGGATTTATCCGCAGTCAAATATTGCTGAATTTTTAAAATAAAGAATTTAAAATTTTCATGTTTCAGAAACTTGCATGAAGAATTGGTGAATTAGAAAATGTTGATTTCAAAGACGTAGAAAAAAATCGTGAGAGTTTTTCTTCAGTTTTAATTATTAGGAAAGTTAGCTTGCTTTTTATTGGTTATAAAAATAATGTAATGAGATAATGTTGTATCAACAAAAATAGATTTCTAGCCAAGGATTTTCTGTTCCATGTTGTAGTACTGTATAATTATGTCATAGCCAGTAAATAGTAATTTCATTATAATTAATTATCTGAAATAGCCATTAAACATTTCTTCCTGAAATAATATGTACAGCATTTCTTTTAAAATATAAAGGAAGTATTCTTATATAATCAATTTTCTAAGACAAAGTCACTGCAGTCACTTTATTTCTATTCAGTAGCATTTTTTTAGAGCATTTTCCGGGCACAATTAAAGGGAATTAAAGGTGTCAAAATGAAAAGCTATTGAGTTTTTCGTTCCATTTCATTGAAAATCGTGCTTTCCCCATTTAAAACCCCATGTTAATTTCAAAATCCAGGAGACACAGGTTAACGCTGAAACAAAAGTTACAACATTTTTTTCCAAGAAACGAACGAATTGGGGAGAGTTTTTCACCAAAAATGGAAATTCGAATTTTTGGTCCACCCTAGTGTTGATAAGCTAACGTTGGAATCAGTGTGTAAAAACGCATTAAAAACTTACTTCAGAAAAGAAATGTTGAATTTCATGACTACAGTGGTCATTCTTTGCTGACTGGTGATTCTTCAAAATTATTAAAAGCTTATAAAAGTACAAAAGTTTCATTAATAATAATTTTTTCTTACCAAAGTAGGTGCAGGCGGCAGTTTTCCACCTATTCTTCCAGACACCATGCAAATAGAAATGAACGATGGCTCTATCTTTCGTGGAGATGTCGAGCTAATTATCAGTCGGACTCTTCCCGCCTGGCTGTGCCATAAGAGAATAATCGCAAACACCTTGCTTATTCGGATAATAACGCAGTTTGACGAACATTATAGGGGAACTGTCGAAAGACATACTCCACTTCCCTTTTATGATCCTGCTGTGCATCTTCCAGAGTTTGCTTATTTACGTATAGGACCGAAGAGATTTATCACAGCTGCCGATTTCCAATTGTACCCTGTCCACAAAGACGTTTTACCAAGTAAAAATTTCGTATATATGCTAATTCCAAACGGTGATTCTCACATGGTATATCGTTCTAATTTCAATACCACTTTTACCGCATGAAGATGTACCCGTTTTTCAAAAAAAGTTGTAACAATGTGATTCTGTAAGCTGTGGCTAATGAGCATTAGTAATAGTTATGTAACACTGTGTCATTACTGTTTTGTGACAAAATTTCTGCTTTAAGTTGCGTAAACGCATAATCTATATGAATTCTACTACCATGTTACCTAGCGATTTAGAAACAGCGTGAAAAATTTGTCTCAGAAATGAAGGATACATTATTATAAAAGCAACGATTGTGAATATAAGAGTGTACATATTATAAGCAATTATTATAGACTTTATCTTGAAACCGAAATCTTTATCTTCCTCAAAAATTTAAATACATTTTTTTCAGTTTTCGTCAGAGTGTTAGATGCAAGCTCTAACATAAAATTCGATATTTTGCATTACATTCAAGACATAATTTTTAATTTACACCATAATCTCATGACAATTTTGAGAATAGAACTTGAATACAGCACTCTTCAAGCGGAAAGTTTCATATTCAGAGAGATAGAAGTTTTGAGTTTTTATTGATTCCCTGAATTTTAAGCATCACATGCACTCAGTGGCGTAGCCAGGATTTGACAAAGGGGGGGGGGGGGG
>CAKNYM010052132.1:485680-635420 GCA_932195095.1 Andricus curvator | reverse complement strand
CTACGCCTCATTATTATTATTATTATTATTATTATTATTATTATTATTAGTTTTCCGTTTTGTGGCTTTGGAGTCCGTAAATGATGAAGAAGATTTAAATTTTCATCAGACGTTTCCGCTCCATATATGGGCGCTCTTCAGTGATTTATTCTAGAAAAAGTTTATTGGTACATTTCACTTATTCCCTAAGATAGATTTTTGTGCGTCAGCTTTTTATTTTCTAATATTAGTACTGAGGGTCGCAAAAAGCCAAGAACAAATTATTATTATTATACCATTTAGCCATCTCCCTTTCGGGGTAGGCGTGATTTGCTCGGTTGGAAAATAGTAGTGTGTAGATGGGTATTAGGCATAAGGTAGATAGGTATATAGGTGTAAGGTATAGATATTTTAGATGCATTGCAATAATTGTATATTATTACAATTCATAATATGCATTGATATTAAAATCAGACGTAATTTCCTTGTCTTGTTTTTATAATTGAAAAAAAGTGCGCATCCTATACAAAAAAAAACAACTTTGTTACTATGCATTTTATTGCAACTTGTGTCGTTTTTCCATAAATTTAATCTGTTTATGTTCAATGTTATTTTTTACGCTTTGAACCAAAAATATGCATCCTAGCGTAAAGTGTTTCTAAGGAAATTTGTAAATGTAACTCAGGCAAAAATTTTTGTTAGATAAAATGTTATTGTAGCGTTATCGTTTTTCCAAAAAGTTAATTTTTTTATTTCAAATGTATTTTTATAACAAAAATTTCTAACAAATTTGTAGATCTTTTTTGAGTGCACAATTTTTTTTCGTATCTTGTATATTTTGACCGAAAAATGGAATTTTTGATTTTTCATTATTATTTTGTGCGATAAAAATTTGAATTTTCGATTTTTCAAGAAAATTGAAAAAAGTCTTATAACGATATTGTAGGGTGTTCAAAAAGAAACATTTTTCTTCACGTGACTTTTTTTCATATCGTGCGCTGTTTGGCTTAAAATGTTCATTTTCGTTTGTTTTTTGGAATATTGTAAATGTTATAACTCCAGTAATTTTTGTTTTATCAAAAAAAAAATCATAAGGATAAATTGTTTTTATTTTTGAGTACTACGAACATCCGCACATAGAATTTTAAAATTTGAAAAAAGTGGTCTCAAAAATTTTGAAAAAGCGCTCACTTTTTGAATTTTCATCCAAAATGGCTGTCTAACGAAGTTGACCTTCATTTCAGGACACTTTAAAATTATACCTAAGCCCAATCCAATCTGTCCATTCTTTCGAAAGCTATCGTGCTAACAAAATAAAAATCCACATATATACATACACACATACACACATTCCTACACACATGCAGCCAGACGCATTCGCGAAAACCTGTTTTTTGGGTTCAGAATGTCTCAAAACGTGGACATTTGACAAAAACGGAGAGGGTCAAATTTTACACAAATCTAATACCTTCTCTGATGAGAATGTAAAGAAGACTATATTAGATTCAATAATATGACACTTTTAACGAAAATTTGGACTATTTCTCAAAAATTTGCTTTTAAAATTTTTTTAATTTAAATATTCAGAAAATTTTTTTATTAAAATATATAGTAAATGAAGAATAATAACCTACATATTAGGTACATATATGATTAGATTATTATTTTTAATGCGTTCAGAAGGATAATTTGTTCAATAAAAAAGTTTAAATGGCTCGTCTGATGATTCCATTATTGCTGATATTGAATCCCATTTTTCAATATCAGGCATGTTGAAGGAGATATACAGGTAGCATAAGTTTTCGGCTCCCACTAATGAGCTTTTCCACGTATACCATATTCAAAAATTGGACTTTGATGACCCTTCTTTTAGCTCGCGCAGCAGGCCACTCGCTCAACGGGCAGTGTTAAAATTTCCTTACAATCCTGGTCTTAATCCTTTTGAAAAGCAACCTATTTAAATGATAAAAGATGCTGTGACTTTAGCATAGACTGCCTGTCTGATTTGAAATTGAATCGGCCGGTAGTAACTTGTTACTTATAACGGGGTTACTGGAAAAGTCACGTTCTTTGCATCTTTTGAATAACTTCATTAATTTTTCGGGCAAGTACCTTGTAATGTAATTTAGCTGTTTTTTTTGCAGTAAGTTGCAACTTTAATTTAGTCACTTTTTCGTAACTTTTCATTTTTTGTATTATCTATCTATCTTAAATATAAATTACAAAAACTGATTATTAATACCCATTATTTTGAGTTCTCACTGAATACTTCGAGTAAAACTAGATCTGCTGAACGAACAATTGGGCTCTTGTATATTTTCAAATATATTTTTTTCCAGTGAAATTATAAGAGCACTAAAAATGGAATATGTTTCCTCAGCAAAAGCTTTTAAAAACTATTCAGAGTTTTTTTTAATGTTTGAAAACTATACTTCTTAAGTTTTTTACGGGAGGATGAGGCATTGCTGATTGGGCTAGCACCGGCGATGGAAGTAAATATCAGCGTGAGGAGCACGGTTGATAGGGGAATTAATATGGCCGCTAGTGATTGCAGTAAACATAGCCTATCTTCATGTTTATCACTTAAAACGTGTTTAAATTGTATGAAGTAGGCCCTAAAAGGTGCTCAAAATGCCTAGAATTGTTCTAAATCCGGGATCTGTAAAGTGACATTAGGATTGTCTTACATTTTTCGCCAGCTGTTACCTATAGTTACTTTGTTAGATTTGTTTGAAAAGGGCTTTCGATACCTTTTTAAAAAAATTTCAGAAATGAAGTATTCAAAACTTATTTTTTTCATACAACAACCCCATTGGGTTAATCTACTTTCAACTGAGATTTTCAATTGAAACTCGGAATCAAATAAAATACTAGAAATTCTTCGGGTCTTTACAAAAGCGTTCCGTAAAATTGCGTTTTCACTTTATTTAAACAGAGCTTCTATTCGTACCACTAACGATATGGGAAAAATTAGGCTATTCTTACCACTATTGACACGGATTGGTCCCCCTTTTCTAACTCGTCCAACCACGTCAATAGTGGTATGAATATCAGCGCCCATATTCAAAACTAGTTTCCACAAATACTCACAGTAATTTCAAGTTTAATCTAGTTAAAACTAGTTTTAGTTAAATTCGGCTTAAAATGGTAACAAGTTTATGTAGTTTGTCAACTGTTTGCAGCGTTTTTATCTACTTTCTGATAAAAATCGTCTTTGGGGTTTTCTTCGCTCGTTCGTTCGAGATTAAAACTCGAAAGTAGGTGGTTGCGCGAAAATAAGAAACTCTCTAAATCTGAATTAGAAGATAGTTAAATATTTGACCTAATAACTCAGTGTTAGACAAATAATATAGTAATGTTTTGGCTTACTATTAATGGAATAGTAAAAAATTCACAAGTTTATTTTACTAAAGTCATTTAATGAAAATATTGTCTAATTTTTTAGTGATTTCGGTCACTAATCAATTACTAAATTTTTCTTGTCGCTTATCGATCGTTTTCGATATAAAAAGGTGGTTTTTCGATATAAAAAGGTGGTCGCGCAGTGTCAAGCGACCGCTTCGTGAAGGGCATGTCTCACGGTTCCGTTGAAATGACTTCAACCCAAAGGTGCGAACACCAAGAATGTCTTTCATGATTGTGTATCTAGGATGTCTTGCAACTACTTTTCAATGAAAACTAAAATGTTCGCAAGAGCCGTTTTTTTCAAAGTACATTTTTCATGTAAAAGAATTGAAAACCTTAGTTTTTCTCGAAAACGAAGCAAGATATGAAAAAAAGTTGCGAAAGCAAAATTATTTTTTGGAAAAATTCATACAAAAATATCCCCTTTATGATTTGCAATCTCACTTCGTTTTCTTGAAAAACTTGATAATTCGATTGCATTACGTCTTATTCTTATTTCTTGTTCTCAATATAATTATTTTAAGCAGAACAGCTAGGAATTTAAACATTCCCACGTGATTTTTAACACTCAACACTTTTTATTCTAAGCTAGTAACACTTTTAAAATAAAAAATATCTCCAGACAATTCAAATGATAATATTTTTCTGTTCTAATTTTGTATTTGGTTCAAAACAGTGAAAGAGGAATTTTTACCTCTTAAAATAAAAAATCAAGTTTTTCGAGGAAGAGAAGTAACATTGAAGATGAAATAAAAAATTATGAAGAGGGCCTTTTCATAAGAATTTTTTGAAGGAAAAATTTTGCTCTCTGAACTTCTTTTCATATCTCGCTTGGTTTTCGAAAAAACTGGGTATTTCGACTTTTTAGAATTAAAAATGGTTTCTTTTTTCAAATACTGCTGTGGTTTTTTTAATTGAAAAATAGTTGTCAGACATTCCAGATACAAAAACCGTGGCCTATTTAGAAGGTTCAAAATATTGCCTTCTTACTGTTTCAATAAACTTGAAAATGTGACACAATCGCGTTTTGTTATTAAACTTTTCTATTTATCACGTTTTTAATTTATTTAACCTGTCTTTGAACTACTGTTTAGCAGGGCCGAACTGGGATAGAAAATCAGCTCGGGAAAGATGATTAAAATAAATAGTTGAGGATCAGGAAGCGGCCCAATTTTCCATCTAGGGCTAATCTTATGGCCTTACCTACCTTATCGCGCCCCGCGCCCACTCCCGGAATTATTAGGAAATAAAATTTCCACCCCCGTTGACCCTTCCACAACGAACAACCTCCTTTGCAACCCCCCTGACGCATTTCCAACTTTCACAAGTCAATATACTTTCAAAACTGTCAAACATTCTTAATCTCTTTCATATTTTTAAAAGTGCAAAATGGACGGCACTCTGGAAAAAGCTACTGGACCTAAAGTAAATATGTTTCTTTGGTTTATTTTCTTTAAACTAATGATTTTGTTTACTTCAGTTGAGTAAATATTATTTATAGGCAAAAAAAGCACGTCTCGAAACAAAGAAATAACTTCTTGGGTGATGTTTCTTTAATACAAAGAAATATTTCTTTGCAATAAATATTAAAATTATTAAGTCAAAGTTATGATTTCTTGCGAGCTAAGACACTTGTTTCTTTAAATCTGTTTTTCACGTCCGGATAACTATTTACTCATTTCAATCAAATCGATTCTTTGAAGTGATAAATACATCAATTAAGTAATTCATCCAAGTGTCGATCAAGTAATTTAGGTTCCTTTGAATGAAAAAAATATTTTTTCCAGATAAATAATTATTCATCGAACTAAAAAATTTTATCCGATGCTAAGAGTTGATAACATTATTGCAAGTAAATAATTTCATAATCTCTAATATATAGCAATATATAACATAAAAATATATAGTAAAATTTTGAATAAAAAAATACTTATTTCAATGAAATAAACATGTATTTATTTCAAAAAAGTATGTACGTTTGAACAAATATTTGTTTGAATTAATTAATTGCAGATCTTTCATACAAGCGAAATTTTCTTCCAATGAAATACATGAATATTTAATCTGAAAAAATATTTGTCAAATCGTTTGTATTAAAAATCTGCAATTCAATTATTCGAACAAATATTTTCTCAATCAAAGGGCACACTTTTTCGTAATAAGAGCTTGTGGATTTTTTTGTAATGAGTATTTTTTTAACTAAAAATTTTTGCTAAATTTGTTCAATTGTACGTTAATTTCAGTGAAAAAATTAAAAAATAAAATAAAATGTTCACGAAATCATTTGAAAGAAACGTTTATTTAGTTCTTGAAAAAGTAATGGATCATTCTAAATAAATATTTCTTTCAATAGTAAATTTTTGGTTTACAACTTTGTAGTTTGGGACAAATTCCGCTAGGTGCCGCTGAGCGCATTATCTCACAATGGAAATTAGTTCTCTATGTTAGGCACAATTTTTCACCATAGTTATAATAAAAAGATTTGATTATCTAGGTATCTTACCTGAGACTACAACTATACTTTCTAACATCAACACTCACTGTACTGGAAATATTATAAGAATTTTTGATTACCCCGTGAAAATAAAATTAAATATTACTATTAAAATAATATTACCTTATTATTATTAATGATATAAAACATGCCAACGGCCATACCACGCTGGAAACACCAGTTCCCGTTAGATCACTGAAGTTAAGCAGTGTTGGGCGCGGTTAGTACTTGGATGGGTGACCGTCTGATACTACTGCGTTGCTGTTGGCGGCCGTGGGTGTGGTGAGCCCACACTTGTAGTTATTGACTACAAGAAACTATCCACCTAGAAACACTACCCGAATCGGGTAGTGTCACGCTTACCCCTAGAGGCTCGCCGAAAGGGAAATAGCTTAATGGTATAGATTATTACATTAATCTTCTGCATGAATGCTATAATGGTGATATTTCTGTAGGTCAGTGGAATATTAGTTTAATTTCAAGCTGGGTTTATTTAAAAAAATTACATTTTATTAAAAATAATTATCTCTTTTCTTTCAATCAAGGACTTGGTCCTTTGTATCAATTAATAATCTTTCAACTTTCTTACATGCTTATTCTGAACAATATATCGCAGCTTAGGAACACAGAAATATTTACTCATAATAAAAACTCCTTTTGCTTTGTTTCTAAGAAAAATTTAATTAAATTTATGTACGCTTCTCTGAACCAAGGAATCACATCTTCCAATTAAGAAAAACTTTTACTTCAGCAGATGGACTTAACTTTGTTTGAAGGAAATATTTTCTTGATTTAAAATCACATTGGACTATGTCAACTTCCTAATTTTGATACACAAATCTATCATTATTTCTTTCATGCAATAATAACGTTCTTTCGCTTAGTCAATATTTTACTGACTGAAATTAATATTAATTTTCAACAATAATTGCAAATTTTTGGTTTGGATAAAGTTACTTCTTCGTATGAAAGAAATGTTTTATAGGACGTATTAAGTACGATCATTTCTTTGAATCAAGTAAATTTTCTTTGATTCAAGATTTTTTTTTCATTGCCTATTACGGCTACACATGCAGAAATTGCTAGACCTGGCCAGTGGCCGATCGGCAAAAAGTATTCTAAAAATAAAAAAAGTGAATTGCGTATGGCAGGATATTTGTTTTTTGAGTCGAGTGGGTATCATATGAGAAAAAATCTGCCCGCTGCGCGAGCACATTCTCATCGCGCGCTGTGCGCGCGACTTGTTAGTTTGAGCGCGCCTGACGGATCTTGCGCTTCGCGCTTGATAATAGATTACCCCGCGCTTCGCGCTCGGACATATTTAACCTTCGCGCTTCGCGCTTGGTTACTTTATTCGTTGCACTTGGAGTGCTTGAATGGAGCTTTATCAGAAACATTTCTTTTAGATCCCAGGATTTGTATGCATTTTCATATTCTGAATTTTCTACGTAATTAAATGTCTATAGTTAAATATTAAATTGCTCAAAGCTCTGTAGGCTTTGAGGTACACATTCTCATCGTGGCACTTGCGCTACGCGCTCGATTTTTGATAGACATGTTAAAATGTATATTTATTTTCTGAATTACCTTACAATAAAAAGCTACAATCCTTTCTTCAGACATTCTTCTCTATCTCGCGTTGTTATGCTAAAAATAGGATTTTTGTTTTAATATTATTTTTGATGGATAAAACAAAAAATCCTACACGGTTTCTTTTAGACTTTTTAGGTACCTCGCGTCTTTTGGCGTAATATGAAAATTTTCGATTTTTGAATATTACTATTATTTAGAGAGATGAAGGAAAGTAAAATTACAGAGTTTGTCAGCATGAGAAACAGCAAAGGTGAAATGCTATATGATACAGACAAGATGGTAGACGCTCTAAAAGACTCTTTTAAAGAATTATTAGGAGTTGAAGATATAGGGCAACAGAACTGCGACATAAAACATAATGCATTAGAAAACCAAATGGAAAAAGTCTGTGTCACTGAGGTTAGAGATATAATTAAGAACTCAAAAAACGGTAAGGCTGCTGGCGCAGACAGTATTAGCGCTGAAATGCTTAAATATGTTGGCGAGTACATACCTCACAGGTTGTGCGAAATGATAAATTTATGTATCGAGATGGGAGAAGTCCCAGACGATTGGAGAAAAGCGATTATCGTACCAATATACAAAAGAAAGGGAGATAAAAATAGCTGCAGTAATTACAGAGGTATCAGCGCACTAATTACCGTAAGTAAAATATACTCAAAAATACTTATTCGTAGGGTAATGAAAATTACAGAAGAAAAGATATGGGAAGTCCAAAGTGGATTTATGCCAGGAAGATCATGTACAGATCAAATATTTAGCTTAGGGCAGATCACATAATAAAGCTTGAGAGTAGGAAAGAAAGTTTTCTGTGCATTTGTTGACCTATAGAAATTTATGTAGGAATTTTCAGAGACGCTTCACTAAAGCTTTATGCAGAAACCGTTTCTAAATTTACCTAAACTGTAACAGAAATTTCAGCAACGATTATTGCATAACGCTTCAGTCACATATTTCAGAAAATTCTGTTACAGTTTAGGAATGTTCAGTGACTGTAACTGAAAATTCTAAGAGGTTAACAAATTTTTTCGGTTCATTAATTTTAATATAATATGTAGTCTATATTTGTCATGAGAATATAAATAGTGAGATAATATGAGTGAAGTTAATACAAACGACTTCTCATGCATTTATGCTATAATATTACGTATACTCATGGCATCGAATATATGATTAAAGCCCATCTTTTATGATGAGAAGTTTTTTTTTTACATTTGATTCATTGAGTATATTATATAAAATAGATATATAAGTAGTTATTTGCAAAAAAAACTTCGCTCGTATATAGTCTTACTATAATTTATATTTTCAAGACAAATATAGACACTGCAAATTTATATTAAAATTAATGAACCACACCAAATATCTGTTCCTTGATCTACGTTGTAAATCAATAAATGAGATAAATGAGAGACAGAACAATTAAAAATTACAGACTCAACCTATCTAGCCAGGAGGGCGTCATTTCACGTACATAGCGGACTCACCATCCAATTGAAACCTGGACCAAATCGAATAAAGCCTGGATCAAACTGTTTAAAACCTGGATCAAATCCTTTTTAATATTGAATTATTCCACTTCATTTACGCCGATTACTACTGAACCATGCTTTGTCTCCTGCGATCGAGATGCAGCGAGTGCGCATGCAACTGCGCACTTATTTCGGTTACGACAACTTAAATTTCTGTTACTATTTAGGAATTTTAAGGAACTGTTTATAATTTTCAGATACCGTTCCTGAAGTTTAATAAAAATTAAGTAAATTTACTATAAAAGTTAATGAATTTCGTTTTCAGCAATCTAATTTCGTAAATTTCAATTACTTCAGTATCTTAATTGTGTCGGAATTTTCCGAACATTTCTAACAGTGTAGAAAAAGCATTTGACAAGGTAAATAGAAGTAAACTTTTGGAAGTCCTTAAAAGAGTACGAAGTCAATGGATGGCTCCTACAAGCAATAAAAACAATATATACATGTAGTAAAGCGAGTTTAAGGGTTAATGGGAAACTGAGTGACTGGTTCGATATTATGCAATGCGTGAAAGAAGGATGCGTTATGTCCTCATGGCTATTTATCATATTTGTGGATAAGTGTCTAAAAATGGCCTCTTCAACGAAGAAGGTCTAGATCTCGAAACGGTGAAGGTACGTGGGTTAGCTTTCACAGATGACAAGATTGTTATGGCAGAATCAATCGAGGACTTGCAAAGAATGTTGAATAAACTTAATACAAGCATGAAGAACATGGGCCTCAAAATTAACGTAAATAAAACAAAAATTATGGTGTTTGAAGTAAAAAGTGAGAAAACAATGTGCAACATTGTCTTAAATGATGAGAGATTAGAACAGTAGTCTATTCACTAACGACGAAAAATAGATGGGGAGTTACATAGGCGCATAAATGAGGGTAAGAAGGTTATCAGTAGAGCAGGGTCCATTCTCAGAAATAAAAACATATGAGACATTAATCCGAAGAGACATAAGAAGCCATAGAAACACGAGAGCTTGCATGAAAGAATGCATGGACGTGAAGGAAGCTAGAGTAGTATGCCTGAAACAAAGACCTTGGATACTAATGGGCCCAAGTAGGGAACCACACATAAAAATTTTGTGAGGCTCTTCACTTGGGGTGATCGCTAGAGAGATTGATCAGCAACCTGGGTCGGAGCAGTGTTGCGGAACGAACATGTCATTTAAATAAATAACACGAGAATTCTAGAGCAATCTAAAAAATCTATACCCCCTACCTCACATTACTCTTTTTCTCACCGAGCAAGCCACGCCTACCCCGAGAGGGAAATGGCTTAATGATATATTAATAATAATAATAATAATAATTTCGAAAAATAAATTAGATACAAGGAGTTCTGTCGAAAAAATGGTTCAAAGAAATGTTGTGGGAATTTTTAAACGCTGAAATTCCTCCAAAAACTTTTCCCCATATTTCGCGTCGTTTGGCTAGAAATTTGAATTTTCCATTTTTTCATAATATTTCCAATAAATAAAACCAAAATGACAAGTTCTATCAAAAAATGGTTCAAATAAATTTTTCAGCAATTTTTAAAAGCTGCAACTCTTTTTTGAATTTGTTTCCGTATCTCATGCCGTCCGATTCGAAATTTGAATTTTCGATTTTCTGCATAGTACTTTCGATAAATAAAACCAAAATGACAAGTCCTATTAAAAAATGGTTAAAAGAAATTTTGTAGAATTTTTTAAAAGATATAATTGCTCTTGGAGACTTTTTCTTGTATTTTGCGTCGTTTGGCTCAAAATTTTAATTGCAATAACAAGTCTTATGAAAAATTGGTTCAAGAAAAAATTATAAGTCTTTTTAAAAGCTACAATTCTTTTCTTAAACTTTTTGACTTATCTATCGTCGTTTGGCTTAAAATTGGAATAATCGACTTATTCATTTTCAATGCATAAAAACTAAAAAACGAGTCCTATCGAAAAATTGTTGGAACAAAAATTGTAGATATTTTGAAGAACTCAAATTCTTTTTGTATCCTTTTTTCACGTATGTGTCATCGTTTGGAGTAAAAATGGAATATTCGATTTTGGAATAGCATTTTCGATGGATTAAACCATAACCGTAAGTCAAAGAATGCTGGTTAACGAACATGTTCTTTCTTTTAGGGCCGAAAAAAATGTGCCAAAGTTCGATTTGATCCGTTCATTTTTTCGAAAGTTAAAGTGTTTACGGACAGACAGACAGACGCCATCGCCAAAACTTGATTTGCGGCTCAATCATACATGGTGAGAATGTGATAAATTGTTACAAATTTGTATTTCTTTTTTGGGTGAACAACTTTTGTCTATCAATTTTTTTTGTACCTTTTGTCGTTTTTCCACACATTTTTCATTCTTATTTTTAATGTTATTTTTAAGATAAAAACCGAAACTAAGCGTCCTATTAAAAAGTGATTCATAAAAATTGTGTAGATGTGTTCAAGGTGCACAATTATTGTTTAGTAATTTTTTTTCGTAGCTTGCGTCGTTTTTTCAAAAATTTAGTTTTTTATTTTTCAATGTTATTTTTCACGATTAAAACAAAAACTACGCATTCTATCAAGAAATAATTATTAACAAATTTGTAAACATTTTTTGGAAGTACAATTTTTGTCGGTTGACCTTTTTTTATATCTTGCATAGTTTGACCACAAAATGGAACTTTTGATTTTTCATTATTTGTTGTGCGATCAAAATTGGAATTTTCGATTCTTCAAGAAAATCCAAAAAGTTGTTATGATAATCTTATAGGGCTTTCAAAAAACAACGTTTTTCTTCTTTCGACTTTTTTTCATATCGGGCGTTGTGTGGCTTAAAATTTTAATTTTCGATTGATTTTTTAAATTTTGTAAATGCTATAACTCTGATAATTTTCTTTTTATCGGAAAAAGTCATTGGGATAAATTGTGCGGCTTCCTGTGTACTATGAACAGCCGCACATAAAATTCTTGAATATTAAAAAAAATGGTTTTAAAAATTTTGAAAATGCTCTAACTTTTTGAATTTCTATTCAAAATGGCTGGTTAACGAAGTCGCTATTTCTTACAGGACCTGAAAAAGTGTGCCAAAGCTCGATTCGATCCCTTCATTGTTTGAGTTATCGTGTTTACGCACGGACAGACAGACGCCAACGCCAAAACTCGATTTTCGGCTTCAGGGCGTCTCAAAACGTGGAGATCCGTTGAAAAACTGTGGTGTCAAATTTCGGACAATTCTCATACTTTCTCAATCATAAATGTTGATAATGTAAAAACTACATATTTTGGTTGACCTAAGACACCGGGCGGTGTTAAATGGGCACTCTGTGACCCACAGTGTTCGGGCTGAATTAGACATGACTCAAATTTTCCTCGACTTATGAATTATCCGTTCTTATGAAGGAGACTTTAAGTAACATTTTAAACGTGTTTTGATATGTATGTCACCTAATCGTGGTCTCTATATCGAAAATAAACTTATTACTTTGAATTGAAATTTCGTTAATTGAACTATGATCGTCAAAAGCGACTTCCTAACGCAGAAAATGGAAAAAAATATTTAAAAATATATGTTGTAGATATTTCTTATCGTCGTAGAATGACCCTAAAAGAAGTCATATTTAAGTGAAATCTACGTCCTCAGGATGAGTGATTTCTTTGAACCGAGCTTTACAGTTTAAACCAATAGGCACCGTGTCACACGAGGAGGTACTATTATTATTATTCTTACACCATTAAGCCATTTCCCTTTCTGGGTAGGCGTGACTTGCTCGGTTGGAAAGTAGTAGTGTGTTGATGGGTATAAATAATAAAATAGTAATTTATACCTATATAGGTATAAGGTAGATAGGTATATAGGTGTTAGGTATAGATATATTAGATTGATCTGGAATTCTCGTGTTATTTATTTAAATGCCGCGTTCATTCCGCAACACTGCTCCGTCCCAGGTTGCTGATTAATCTCTCTAGCGATCACTCCAGGTGAAGAGCCTCACAAAATTGTTATGTGTGGTTCCCCACTTGGGCCCATTTAGTATTCAAGGTCTTTGTTTCAGGCGTCATTCACTCCAATGTCACTATGTTTACAAACTATTCGTCACCACACTTTTCTGTCCTGGCATACTACTCTAGCTTCCTTCACGTACATGCATTTTTTCATGCAAGCTCTCGTCTTTCTATGGCTTCTTATGTCTCTTCGGATTAGTGTCTCATTCACAACTAACTCATAGAAAAAGCTTACGGAGAATACCTATAACTCCTATTACACCTATTACGCAAATATTACACAAGTGATGTGCGACTATTACGGCGCTATAGTTGAAGAGTATTATAGCAATGAAATTCACTGAAAGACTGGAATAGGTGAATTTTAGGGAAGAATAGTTGCAATTTTATCATTTATCATTACAATTAAGCACTAATTTTTAATTTTAGTATCAGTTGAATTAAAATTTAAATCACAACCATTCTCAAATAACAAGTCATAAATTGAAGTGCAATTCCCAGTTGTTATTCTTTCAACACTCAGTATTGTTACGAAAAATAAATAACTAAAATTATAAACATACAGTTAAAACACTTACGTATTGCTGTTATGGAATATAGCAAACGAATTTGATTCCCTACTAACATACAGGGGGAGGTTACTGTGTTGGAAAAACTGATTGGGATCATTCTTACATGTATAATGTATTACAGATTATATAATGAATATTGAATTGTGCAAAGGGATATTACCAGCTGGACAATCGTTTTCAAGAAATTAAGATTTGAAAAAAAATGTTTGATGTTTTGTTACTAATATGAACTGTAGTAGTAGTAGTATTATACCATTAAGCCATTTTCCTTTCAGGGTAGGCGTGACACTACCCGATTTGGGTAGTGTTTCTAGGTGGATAGTTTCTTGTAGTAAATAACTACAAGCGTGGGCTCACCACACCCACAATATGCCAACAGCACGCAGTATTCTCTAATGTTCACCCATCCAAGTACTAACCGCGCCCAACGCTGCTTAACTTCAGTGATCTGACGAGAACTGGTTTTTTCAGCGTGGTTTGTAATATACATAATATAGGTTTTGACTTTTTAACGGGGTTTTTCAGTTGTTTGATAATGAATAGTCGTTTCTTGCAGTTTTTCATGCTCTTAATCCAAATCTTCCAACACAATTTTCCATCATGTCCAGTTTTTGAGAAAAATTACACAACTATTATGTAATATTACAGGATATTACGCATGAATTGTACAGTCTAACATGTGAATGACTAACACCTCGGTGCCACAGTGGGAAAAAAAGTACCTGACGATGATGGACATGCACGGAAATATCTGAAAAATTTTCTATTCAAATTATGAAAACCGTTACGTTGTGAAGGCATAGTGGAACCAAAAAAAAAATCTGTTTGACAACGAATGTAGGAAATTTATATTCTGAAGATGTGACAAATTTATGCTTTATAATAACCGTTTCTATGTGGGAGCAATCTGAATTGCTGCAGTTATAAGATAGTCTTGAAAATTTATTTATCGCGATTTTCTAAAGCTTGGCCCAATGGTTTCTCAATTTATAGAAACAAAATTTCGATAAACTTAAAAAACAGATTGTCCATGTCGTTACGTGTGAAGACGCCTCAAATATAAATACAATAATTCTTTATTTTAGTTATGTTTTGTCAATAGTGAAGTAATCTGCCGGTATCGCTAGACAGCTTATATTTTTTTCCCTGTAATGATGGAGCTGTTTCAGAGAATTCTCCGTAAATTGATCGGATTAGTGTGGATGTTTTGAATGCCTGTTGGACGCTTTAGCCTATTGAAGATAACATATTTAAGCTGAGATAATTTTGCAATACTTTAAATTGAATTTAAGAAATGTTATTTTCTACAATATACAAGATATCAGAAAATTAAATCATTTTTAACTGAAAATTTTCAAATATTTCTCAAATTTAAAAATAAGTAATCCTATTTTTAACAGTGTGGCGTTTCATCACGTATTGATAAAAGCCAATGTCATGCAAGGTAAACGCAACCTTGTTTATAATTCAATGGAAAGAATGAGAATACATTTTCGTGCGTCTTATTTTTTAATATACTGAGATTAGCCTCGATAAGGAAGACCCGGACGACACGTGTTGTCAGGGTTGCGCTTATATGATGGAATACATTGATGTACATACGTTGTATACTGTACAATTGTAGACAAGAAGCGAAAAACGAAGCGCTGCGCATATTTTCAGTCGGTCCAGTTTTATCGTAATTGCCCGCTTTACGTAAGGTTGTTTGTACATCTGTTATCATGAAATACAGCGGTATTTGTACAATTGTTTGCTCCCCAGTGCGATACAACGCCCACCGGCATGACCACGGACGAAAAATTCCGGGCGACGAAACATTTATTGTTAGGTATACTGCCGCGGGATTTCAGAATTATTGCTGTATCAATAACACGTGGCGCCGCGAACGTCCAGAGTCATAGGTGTACTATCATTTTGCTGGTAGGAATGATACGCTCGCCAGGTTATTTGTAGCTTTGCTGGATTTCGCCGTCCTCGTTTAAGCTCACAACCCTGTATTTGAATTATTAATCATTGCGCTCGAATGATTAGCGTAGATGCCATGATTCCTCGTCAGCCAGGGAGATTAAACTGCTCGACATTTGTGTACCGACATTCCTCACACAAGCCGTTATCCAAGCATCTTTTTATCTTTGGCTATCATGGCCCTTTTTAAAAATTTTAAACATCGGCGTCATGAGCAGTCTGTGTTTCAAAATCACAAATTTCATTTTTGAAAGAGTTAAACGTTTCCTATAATGTATTTCTTATTTTATTTTTAAGCATATAATATTTAAAAAAATCATTTTTCATCCAAAAGTAACTCACGGAGTTGCAATATATGATATTAAATGATATTTTAGTTTTGAAATGCTAGTATTGTGATATTCACATGCATGCATTCCAATGTTGCGGAAAAAAGTCTTTTCAGAAAATTTAAATTCGCACGCACGGAGAATCCAATCCTACCCGCCGAAGTTTGAAGACGACTGCCACACGCAATAGATTAACAAGTTACAATTCTCGTTTTAATAAAATAGACGGTCATTCATCTGCAAGACTCTTTACATATGAATTATACAGTCAAGTTTGAGTGATTACCGTAGTAGGACTGACTTATTTTCTTGATTTATCTGTAAAATTTGACTGTAAATTATTAAACGACTAAGTACTGTTCAAATTAGTCAAATTGTACTAATTCAGACTTAGAGGGTACCGAATTTTTTTCTCCGGTGAGTGATATGCAAATGTAACTAAGCATCTGCTTTATAGATTTACAATATGGTTATTAAATGCAAGTTGTTTGTAACGAATAACAACAACTAAAGATAAGGAAAGAGAAAGTTTACTATTTAATATTGTAAACCAATTATATTTAAAAAAAACATACCTTAGAATTTTTTTCGCAACTATAGTTTAGTTTCCAAGGAATCTTCGAAATTTCGGTGAGAATCAGTGACTCATTTTTCAAGAAGTAACTGGTACTGAAAGTTTCAATTGTCTTTTCACTTGAAAATAAGTGAACAAGAATTCAAATTTCAGACAATTTTCAATGATTAAAATCTCGAAAAATGAATTCCCGATTCTCAGGAAAGTGGAGAAAAAAAGATAAAGAGGAATTTTCTCAAAAAGATGAATTTTTATGTCTTGAAAGCATCTTCTTTCGCAAAATGCAATATTCAATATTTTAAATATATTTCCTTCAATTTGTACAAAAATTGCATTGGTTAGATGCTCAAAATTTTTGGGGCGAAAAGATATGATTTTAACGAATGATTATTATATCTTCCATAAAATAAAGGTCGTGGCATACGCGTACCGAAACTTCGTTACGATTAGCTAGAATTTTGTGGTACAAGTAGACTAGGGTCGTCAAAAAAATTCTTTTTTTCGATATTTTAATGTCTCCCCTCTCATAGAAGTCTCACTTCGTAGAAGTGATCTAAAACTATCATGTGAACAACATAGAGGCTAAAAATTTGATTTAATAAATAAATTCACCCTCTAATTCGCCAAACCTCACCCGATGAGTCTCAAGATACTGTAAGGTAATTTTCAAGTGTCTTTTCTAGCTTTTATGAAATTGAAATCAAAATTGTAAGCGTAAATTATATAACAATTTTTTATATACATATAGAATTACCTACTTTCACATTACCTCCATTGTACATCATTCAATAAAAACGTTTCAACGCATTTTTAAAGACACTAATCATTTTTTCCTACTTGTTTCACATTTTTCTATATCAAGTAACTTTTTTAATTTTACTTAATATTTTTTGAATTGGCACACCATATGTCAAATTCTTAAAGAAAAATGTGTAAAAATTACGTGAAAAAATTATTTACAATGATGGTAATATAAAGAAGGGTAATTTGATATGTATAAAAATTTAATACATGCATTTTCAAGACATGGAGAACAACAAAGCAACAAAAAATCAATAAAAAAGACGCAACTCAAATAGGGGACCTAATATGTATCGACATACTAATTTAAAAGTTTAAAGAACGCAAATGTAATTTTTTATGAATTATATTAAGGGTAAAGAAGAATAATATTATTTCAAGGGTATTCTTTTTCAAACTAGTATAGTAAAATTTGTTACATAATTTACGCTTAAATTTTTCAATTTCATAAAATTCAGAAAAGACAATTATGAATTACTTTTTTAAAATCTTTTTTTCTCAATATATGTATCGAAAAAAATATATGTAAAATAAAAAATATATATTTCGAGAAAAAAGCTCAAGTATCTACAAAATTATTCTGAAGATTGTTCCTTTAGAGTTTTAGGTTTATATTCTTGAAATTTGAATGCTTTGAATTTTAAACGTTTAAACTTGTTACTTCTAATTTAAAATTGTAAAAATAATTGTCATGATTCCAATTAGAAACATTTATGTTTTAAATGTTATATTTTGAAAATTTAAAGTGTCAATATTTCTGACTAAAACTTAAATTATTGATATGCAGGTAATGACACAAATATAAGGTTTTCAGATTGCATAAAACTGAAACTTATTATTTGAGAAAAAATAAGAAAGCTCATTTTTCTCTCAGGCTTCAGATGGTTACAGTCTAGTATGTCGAAGAATATATGTGGAATATTTTGTAATGCAATCAAGTGATCTGATAAGAGCCGTATGTCAAATTTGACATATTGAGCAAAGCCTGATTTTTAACCCCATCATACACGCTCTAGGTTACAGCTGAGTGTATGATGGGGGGACCTACAGCAGAAGGTGGGATCCAAATCACCAGAACATCGGTAAAAATACATAGAAAAATTTCCAAAGGTACCGACTCAGGGATCGAACCCGGGACCTCTAAAGTCTAACGTAAGGTCCGAACGCCTAACCACATGAGCCACCGCGGCTTATATTTATTATTATTAATATCCTTAATCTCCTTATTATTATTTTTGTTGTTTAAACTTTTCCTTGAGGTTTTATGCCTGTTTTGTCACCATTTGCCGCGTACTAAGCTAAATGCCTGATGAGTTAACGATGTGTAGAATTCAATTAATACGATGATTGGAATCTCTTGCGACGATGTTCTTGTAGGCACAAAATTAGGAGCATGATGTAGTTTGAAGTCCACCTTTCACCACTGTTGTCCTTACACAGTGGCGTCGCCGCTGGATGCTTTTTTAGAGCTACCGTCTAAAAAATGAGGAGGCTCATTTTTCTCTCAGGCTTAAGATGATTACAGCCCAATATGTCGAAGGCATTTTTGTTGAGAGATGGATTTTTTTAAGACTGCACGGGGATGTCCCTGTATATATCATCAGTCGTAAACGCATTTTTGTAATGCAACCAAGTGATTCCATAAGAGCAGTTTTTGAAATTTGATACGATGTGGAATTCATCATTTTTTTTTATTTCGAGTCCTAGATTATTTTATATCATATTTCTGTAAGTATTATTTACATGAATAAAACAATTATTTGATCATTTAATTATTACTAATAAGCTGCATTTCGCCGGCTTTGCTCTGGGAAAACATGATGGTTCGCTTCTGTGGTATTTCGTGTATTGGAAAAATTACCTTTAAACATATCCAGCAAGAAGAATAAATTATTTTGAATAAAACACAGGCAAATACTTCTACCGTATCAAGTGGTTCTTCTACATTACCGATTATTTATCGAAAAAACTTATGATACGTGAACCACTTGAGCACTTGTAAACTATGATCTTGGTCGCGCTTGCCGCCCTGGTTAGGCCTCAATTATTTACGACATTTAATATATTTTGAACTTGAATTATGTTTAATTATTATAATTACATCATGTGATATTGTTTTATCTGCCCAAATATAAAATTTGTATACTCTAAGTATTGCTATTAATGTTGAAAACTTTTTATTTCTGCCAACGAATCTTCCATTCTTTCGTGGTCAAAACTGTTTTTTGCACAATTTTTCTTTTACATCAATTTTTAAGATTTTAATGAGTAGCTCTATCTCTATAATAAAATAGATTTATTCAATGCAAAGTAGAAATTAAATTGTTAAATAATAGCGATGTTATAAGCAAAGTGACCTTTGCCCTATCGGTCGGCGCTGCACCTCCTTACCCTATGCCTAATTTGACATATTGGGCAAAGCCTGGTTTTTTAGCATACCATCCACGGACTGGGTTGCACCAAGTGCATGGTGAGGGTACCTACAGCGTAAGGTAGAATTCGAATAAAACCTCAGTAAAACTACATAGAAAAATTTACAGAGGTACAGACTCAGGGATTGAACCCAGGACCTCTAACGTCTTACTTGTTATTCATTTAAATAATATTATTATCAATGCTTTTTTATATAGAACAATTTTAAGAGAAGTAAGTTACATATTTTGTTTGCAAAGTAGAAGGATCTAAAATCATTCATCAGAGAGTGAAATTCTATGATGACCGATTCAAATGGTATTCTTACATCTTTAATCTTAAAAATGTAATAGGGATATGTTATCCATTGTTTCGTAAAATTGAAATTTATTCACTGGAAAAAATTAAATCTTGAGAATTCTTTTCACCATGAAATGCCTTTTCTATTATGTTGATATCGATACCGATACGATGCTAATTCAGAAGAAGAAAACTTTCAATTCAGGCTGATGGTGCTACACGTCAAAATCCCATCTCGCTATTCAGATCAATTGCAAAGAAAGCTAGAATACCTTCTACCTTGTAACTTTGTAAGAAATTGTCCAAGCAATTTGCAGTCTTTCAGGAATCTCGTTGGTCGCACGAACGCATTTTCATCGGAGCGATGCGTGCCAGACCATGTGACATAATCCTGTCGGCCGCTTTGGTTATTTTGTCCCTGAAAGCTAGTCGTGTTAAGGATCCAAACCCCCTGTAGGTTGGATGGACAAAATATCGCAAACACAAAAAGTTCACCCATACAATAGGACCTCCGGTTGACCCAGAAAAGAGTCCTTGAGGAATCCCTGTACTTTCTTCACGAGGTTATTTGAGTCCATTATTGTATAGCATTATATGAAATAAGCATTTCACTCCATCAAACATATTTCAGTTATTTAGAATTCATAGGACAGGAATTTAACTAAATATCAAACTTTTTTTGAGAAAAATTCTATTTATTTTTTATGACAGGTATGGTTTACCTTTTTTAATATCATTATTATTATACCACTAAGCCGTATCCATTTCGCGATGAGCGTGACTCATTCGGTGAGGAAGGCAGTAAAGTGGTGGAGGGGGTATAGATTTTTAGGTTGATCTAGAATTCCCGTGTTATTTATTTGAATAATACGTTCGTTCCGCAACACTGCGCCGACCCAGGTTGCTGATCAATCTCTCGAGCGATCACCCCAAGTGAAGAGCCTCACAAAGTCATCATGTAAAGCTCTCCACTCGGGCCCATTAGTATCCAAGGTCTTTTGTTTCAGGCGTCATTCACTTCGCTGGCACTCTTCTTCATGCATTTCTTATGAACTATTTGTCGCCAAACTTTTCTGTCCTGCACACCTCTCTTGCTTCCTTCACGTCTATGGATTTTCTCATGCAAGCTCTTGTGTTTCTATGGCTTCTTTTCGATTTATTAATAAGAATTGCTCAAAGTTAATGCTTTGCAATAAATCGACAAGCTTTTATTAATGGCGCTCTTCTTTTGAGAAAAAGTATTGTTTAAAAAAAAACTTGGATCAAAGCTTTATTATTTTAGGTCGGTTATACATTCTAAGTCTTGAAATTAATTGAATATGTTACACGCTGCGAGCCTCAATCATTTTCAAACTGAAAGTTCTTGCAATCAATTTTTCTTTACATATTACTTTCTTTTTGATAATTTTTAAGTATTATGTACTCAAAGCGAAAATAAAGTATCATTCCCTTTCTGAAATAGGCAAAATTCAATTAAGAACATTTGTTTTACATACATCGAACTCTCGGTTTCAATCCAGTTTCGGGGGTTGCCTGAACATAGCCTTGGCCACAAATCGGATGGTTCCAAACGTAAACAGTCAGGGTCGCCTGAACAGTGTCCAATTGGAATGCATAATATTGCACAATATACTCGACTGAGTACTTGCGCACTGCGGCCCTTCCGAGGCGAGAGTCGCAACCGCCTCTTGGCTAGAACGCTTGAAACTGCCTGGGCCTCAGTTCTAGGAAGGCCGAGACCGGGGGGACAGAATCCGAGAGTTAGGAGTATTTCAAATATTTTATAGCAGAAATTTTTTTTCATCAAGGTTATAATAGCCCTTTTGCGCTCGACTTTTCTGTCTGTCTAACTTTCAAAGACATTTTTTAATCAAAATTTTCTTTCGTACACTCTTTTGTGGTCCAAAAATACATGTCAAGTTCGTTATTCAGCCTTCTGCCGCCAATATTTATGGTTTTAGCCAAGAAAAATAAACATGGGAAAATTAAAAATTCAACTTTCTAATGATACCACACTAGATATGACAAATAGTCCAGGAACAAAATTTTTACTTTTAGGAAGTTCTACAAAATGTCACTAAAAAATAAAAAATTCGAATATATAGCTGAACAACGCAAAATGCGATAAAAGGTGTAACAGCAGAGTTTTTCGCGTTAAAAAAGACCAAAAAAATTGTCCTCATTCGTTTTTTGATAGCACCCATAGTTTGGCTATGAAATTAGAATTTTTACCTATTACTGCCTTACATATTGCTAATATAATTTTAATCTATTGAGTTCTCGTCAATTCTCGTCAATTCTCGACGTTTTAAGACCCCCTGATTCAGAAAAAGTTATTTTTGTGGATATATCTGTCTGTCTATCGGTCTGTCTGTTGTCTGGTGACACTAATATTCATAGATTTAGCTATCAATTACTGTTAATAATTATTATTGAGAAATAAGCAACGAAATAATAAATCTTTAAATCATAATAAAGACTAAGATTTGAACTTTATTTGTAAATATATATAATAGAGTTCAATATATTGTGTACAGGTTCACCGTGGTTGATCATAAGAATATGAATTTTGAGCTATTTTAGGCTTGATTTTAATATAATAAACATTTTTTCAAACCTCTACAGTTTTTCAACTACTTCAGATAATTCATTTTTTTAAATTCTGATGAGGTTTACCGCCGTATTGTAACGAAATTCACAGGGAAATGTAGAAAACCTTCAAAATTAGCAAAATAGTAGTGATTTTGTTTAAATTGATAAGAGTCTACTTCAACAATAAATGCAATTTTTAAATGTTTGCCAATTTTTATCTAATTTTTTACATATATAGAGAATACTTCCTGCAAGATTTGTGCGGGAACAGTTTTTTTAGGGCCAGAAGTATTTTTTTCATAAAACTGAATATTCGAATTTTTCTCTTCAAATAACGGAAGATACAAAAAAAATATTTGCAAAAATGAAAATGATAGATTTTTTGATAAAATGGACATTATTTTTTTCGTTAAATTCTAAAAATTCATAAGGTCAATTTTGTTTATTCTCGCCTTTTAAATTTTTCTTTATTTGTGCTTATACATATATACAGAAGGATAAAGAAATCATGTAAGTTCTATTTGGTTTAAATTTATGTGGCTTCATTTCACAAATGTCCTAAATAATTTTCTGAAAACTTGTTAGTTCAACTTATTGTCAGTCCTTAAACCATTCAAAAATAGCAAAAAACTCAGAATTAATATTATTTAGTGTTCGATTAACCAAGAAAACTATATTTTTCATATATTTCCCAAAGTTATAGCTCTGCACTCATAAAATATTTTTCAATTATCCGAATTTTCAATTTTTGACCTCTGAAGGGGTTAAAAATCAAATTCAACCAAAGTTTTAAAAGATTAGATGTTATCGTGATATGATTTCACATATTTTCAACCGTGTCGAAAAATATATTTAAAAATTAGTGTTTTTTAATTTTCTTACTCATCCTTATTTTTATTTGCCAAAATGGATTAGGCTATGAGTCACTATTTACGAAATAGTCATGCTTTGCTTCAATTAGTTCCATAACTGAAAATTAATAAGTAAATATTTTCATTTAAATGTGAGGGAACGGGAGATGAAAGATTCTAGAAATTTTCCTATATAAATAAAAAATAAGTTTGCAAAATTTGTTCATAAAACTCAATTTTTTAATTGTTTCACGCACAGTAAGTACTTGATTAATTTAATTGCATATATTTCGATGCAGCAGATTGTGAGAACATTTTAGGTTTGATCGGAACTACAAAGAACATTTTTCCAAGCATTCTTGTTATACGCAGTTCGAATGAAAGCAATAAAGGGTGAATTTGGAATGGGCGAGAAAAAGTAGGAAGGGCTATCCAGATAGATTTGAGCCTGGATCAGAATCCGGGGCATGCACGAGAAGCGGCGATGCATTGAGGGGTCCGGACGTAAATCGAGGGCAGAAGAGGGTCAGGTCAGGTCAGAAGGAGATCTCGCATAGACTCGCAGGTCCTTTCGAGTTTATTCGTCCAGGAAGAAGAATGGACCCTGAATCCTTTTCGTCTCTAAATTTTAAATCGGGTAGGGCCAGCTGCAAAAACCCCCGTGGCATAACCCCGAGGAAAGGATAGCGTCGGTCATGAGGGGGGACAAATCTTTTTTATATCTTAGATCCGGGCAGATCATTTTTTACGAACCCTTTTTTCCCTTCTCGTCCCCCAGAGAAGAAGGAGCCGGCGCCCTTTTTGCGCAACTGTCGCTCGTTTCACGTATGCACTCGGACGTGTCTCCACGTGTGAAAACGTGAGAGTGTGTCCTTCTCTGGGTACGGATGTCCTCTCGAGAATATTTCGACCGGAGCCAGCACCAGCACCGCTTCGTCCGTTTTTTAGAGGAACAAAGCGAACAGAGACGCTCCTCGATTCCTAGCCAATGAGCATCGCGATTCGCCTAAAAAGCATCGGTTTTCATCTACAATAGCCTGCACCAATGACCTCCTAATTCCTCCACCTGGTGCAATATGGGGAACCTCCAATTTCACTATCAAGGCTTTTTCATTTTTATTTCAGATAGACCCTGCTCAATGGAAAATACCTGTTTTGATGCCTATAGAATATAAATTGACGTATATAAAGTGGATTCTGCTGGACTTTTTTTAAGAATCAAGATTTACTAGAGAAAGGTAGGATCGTATACCACTTAACATCACTTATTATATTAATATTTCGGTGGATAGTGACCACTTTTGAAGTAAATTGTGCAAATCTTGTCACAAGAATTTTTTTCGGTATATGCACCCTAAAAACACGCTTTGTAAATGGAAGGCATCCGCTACTTTTCTTGAGACCACTTTTTAATAAGCCGTATGTATATTTTTTATTTTGATCGCAAAGAATAACATTAAAAATTGAAAATAATGAGAATGTGCCCGTCCAGTAGGCAGATTTAAACAATTTTTTTAATTTTTTACGAAAATTGGATAAAAGTTTTTTTCAAATACATACTGCAATTTTTCTATAATTATTACTTTATTTTAGTTATTATTATTATATCATTAAGTCATATCCCTTTCGGGTTAAGCGTGACTCACTTGGTTCTAGCCTCGTTACACTGTCCACTGGGGGTGGAGTAGGGTGTACATTTTTAGATGAATCTAGAAGTCTCATGTTGCTTATTCAAATAACCCGTTCGTTCCGCAACGCTCCTCCGACCCAGATCGCTGATCAATCTCTCAAGCAAGCACCCCAGGCGAAGAGATTCACAAAGTCACCATGGAAAGCTTTTCCCGCTCTTCATGATGTATTCCTTATAAACTGAAGGGCCACACTGCATACGGGCGTAAGTGCCAAAACCCGAATTTTACAGGAGAAACAAAAAACTGTCTATCTTTCACGCAATTAATTTTAATCAAAAAAATTCGAAAACGGTTCAAGGTACTGTTAGGCTTTATCGAACCATAAAACGAACATTTCGAAAGAAGCATCCATCTCCGAGAATACATTTTTCAAAGGAACGGTGCATCCCCAAAAATTCTGATTTTAATACTTAAAGAGAGACGTAACTTTTTTATTTTTACATTAAAAAAAAGCAAGAAATTTTTTTTCGTGCTATTGGTCAGCTCTATAAAATCACGAAAAGAGCGCTTTAAAGAAAATAACCATGTGCAGGAAACCTCTTGTCAAATATCAGCGCGTCCCAAAAAACCCAAATTATGACACCTAAAAAGTTGCGTAACTGTATTATTTTTGAATAAAAAAAAAACAAGAAAGCAACATCCTAAAAGAAGCAGAAACATCCGAGAAAAACCCTTATCAATGGTGCGATGTATCCCCAAAAACGAAAATATATATACACAAAGAGTTGCATAACTTTCTTAATTTTTTAATGGATGAAAAACAAAAAAGCACTTTCGAGCTATTACCTAGCTTTATTGAATGTTGAAAAAACAAGCAAAAAGATGAAATTACTTCATGAAAAAAAATACCAAACATGGATTTTGACCCACTTCTAAATCGAACTGAACCATAATCTTCTACAGAAATATGAGTTAGGAAAAAAATAAGTATTTTAGGCCAATATAACGCATTTCCAAAATTTAGCCCCCACGCCCATATGCAGTATGGCCCTTATTTATCCGCACATTTTCCTATCATGGCATACTTCTTTAGTTTCCTTTACGTTCATACATTTCATCATGCAAGCTTTTGTGTTTCCGTGACTTTTTATATCTTTTCAATTCGGGGTCTCATTCACACATTTCCACCATTCTTTCCTCGGTCTGCCTCTGGGTACGCAACCATTTACTTTACCTAAATATACTGG
This sequence comes from Andricus curvator, assembly GCA_932195095.1. NCBI lineage: Eukaryota > Metazoa > Arthropoda > Insecta > Hymenoptera > Cynipidae > Andricus > Andricus curvator. Next base: position 609,179 of record CAKNYM010052132.1, on the reverse strand, counting down.
TTTTGCCAGTAGTTCTTCTTTTATTCTCCATACATGCCCAAACCATGTCAACAAATTCCTTTCCTCTTGTCAGTGGTTTCTATAAACCACATTCTTTAAGAATCCTCCCATCGCTGACTTTGTACATTAGCGTATTGCCGCATACATTGCGCAGGAATTGCATGCCAAGCGCGTTAATTTCACTCTTATCATTTTCTTGGTAGGTCCAGGTCTCGCTACCGTACAAGACAGTGGATGCGAGTACAGAATGATATAGTATTGCAATTTGAGCTTTATTTGTTATATTTTTACTTCTGGCAATGGGTCCTACCCTGCTGATTAGCTTCCTACCCTCGTTCATACGCCTGGCTATCTCTCCATCGATCTTTTCGCCAGTAGTAAATAAATTACCAAGATACACGTACTTATCAACTTTATTCTATCCTCTCAATCGTCTATGCCAATGTTGCATACAGTTTTTCTTACCATTTTCTTCAAATAACGTACTTCTTCATGCTAGTATTCAGTTTACTCAACATTCTCTTAAGCTTTCGATCGACTTTTCCGTAACATTCATATCATCTGCAAACGCTAACCCACACACCTTCACTATCGCGAGATCCACAACTTCTTCTTCAAGTAGGGCCATTGTCAAGTAGGACCACTTAATTTGGCAAAAAATTGGTTAAGAAATGTGTTGACACTGCAGATCATCGGTGCACTCTAAATTCGGATCAGTCCCATTTTTTAATTTCAAAATAATTTCCAAGATGACAATACTTGAACAATGTAGTTTGTATCATGTATTGGGATTCCTGTCAAACACTTACCATTTTTACAAGAATAACCATTAATTGAAAATTGTAATAATTTCAGCACTGTTTAAGGTCCCAGGGCCGCTGTTCATCTTTTTTTTAATCAAGGAATATTAGGGGAGTGACTCCCAATGTGGCGTAGCACCTAATGTGGCGCACTCGTATTTAAAGAAGTTGAAGCATTCTGAAAGAACTTTGGACATATGTATGTATACCATTAAGCCATTTCCCTTTCGGGGTAGGCGTGACACTACCCGATTCGGGTAGTGTTTCTAGGTTGATAACTTGTAGTAAATAACTACAAGTGTGGGCTCACCACACCCACGATGTGCCAACAGCACTCAGTTTTCTCGAATGGTCACCCATCCAAGTGCTAACCGCGCCCAAAGCTGCTTAACTTCAGTGATCTGACGAGAACTGGTTTTTTCAGCGTGGTATGGCTGTTGGTATATAATTGAATCTATTTATGTATTAAGTAATAGCTGGAGAAAAAACTATACTATTTAAAGTAATTGTTCAATTGTTATGCTAAAAATTTCAATTAATTCATTTTTTTTACTTTTTGTAGTTATCATAAAAGCGGGAGAAAAGCAACAAAAAATAAAGTATTTTGCAGTAAAACTATACATTTTATCTATGTTTTCAAGTCTTTTAGCTGCTTTAGTGTTTTAATCTTAAGTAAAATTAATTAAATTTAGCATAAGACGTGTTTACTCATACAGTATGCACGATCACCCAATATGGCATACCATACTTGTGTACAGTTATAGAAATACATACTTAAAAAATAATCATAATTTTTTTTCCAATACCAACATATTTTTAGCGAAATATTTGTTTGATAGTGAAATATTATTTTTAATTCGTAATCATGGTCGTAATCTTTCTTTGCCGCTTAATAGGTTAGGTACGTAACCTTTTTGACATGCTATTAATTACAACTTTAAAAGATTTTTTCTAATGCCTGATTTTACTGAAATTTGTTGTTCTACTATTGAAAATCCTTTTTGATTTGCTATTACAACACAGATGAGCACTGTTGACACATGGGAAAGAAATCAGTTAAGATGGTTCGGTCATCTTGAAAGAATGAAAGATGACGAAGACGTAAGAAGCCATAGAAACACAAGAGCTTGCATGAAAAAATGCATGTGCGTGAAGGAAGCTAGAGAAGTATGCCAGGACAGAAAAGTGTGGTGACGAATAGTTTGTAAACAGAGTGACATTGGATTGAACCACACATAACAATTTTGTGAGGCTCTTCACCTGGAGTGATCGCTAGAGAGATTAATCAGCAACCTGGGTCGGAGCAGTGTTGCGGAATGAACGCGTCATTTAAATAAATAACACGAGAATTCCACATCAATCTAATATATCTATACCTAACACCTATATACCTATCTACTTTACACCTATATACCTATCTAACTTGTACCTATATACTCTATACCAATACACCCATATACCCAATACTATTTTCCAACCGAGCAAATCACGCCTACCCCGAAAGGGAAATGGCTTAATGGTATAATAATAATAATAATAATAATAATAATAAAACAGGCAACTTGACGCAGGTTCACTTTTTAGGAAAATCCTTCAGCTGCGGATTTTCGGTCTGTTGCGGATTTTCTACTCCTTTTCGATGTTTCAGCTATATTACTTCGAGTAACTTGAACTGATTAGCTAATTTAATAACTTCACTAATAATTTGAATACATAGCTAATAATTTAACTAAACAATTAAAACTTAACTGATTTAACTAATTTAAATGAGGTAAAACGCGTGGTACCATACGGTACCGCCAGCAGCTAAAGGGTTCGTTTTTAATTAATTCCATTATGATTTTGTTATATATAGAGTAAACCTCAGATATCGAAATATTATTATTATATGTACCATCAAGCCATTTCCCTTTCGGGTTAGGCGTGACTCACTCGGTGAGGAAGGCAGTAATGTGGGGGAGGGGGTATTGATTTTTAGATTGATCTAGAATTCCCGTGTTATTTAATTAAATAACACGTTCGTTTAGTAACACTGCTTCGAACCAGATTGCTGATCAATCTCTTCAGCGATCACCCCAAGTGAGGAACCTCACAAAGTCATCATGTGAAGCTCCCCACTTGAGCCCATTATTATCCAAGGTCTTTTGTTTCAGGCGTCATTCACTCCACTGGCACTCTTTTTATAAACTATTTGTCGCCACAATTTTCTGTGCTGGCATACCTCTCTAGCTTCCTTTAAGTCCATGCATTTTTTCATGCAAGCTCTTGTGTTTCTATGGCTTCTTATGTCTCTTCGAATTAGGGACTCATTTACACATTCTAACCATTATTTCCGCAGTCTGCCTCTGGGCATACTGCCATTTACGAGTAATTTACCTTGATACACTTGTTTCGTTAGTCGTTCATCTTTCATTCTCTCAACATACCCAAACCATCTCAAAGAATTTCTTTCGCATATGTCAACTAGTGTCTCCTCTACACCACCTTCTCTGAGGATTATCTCATTACTCACATTCTCCATCAGTGTTTTGCCGCATATCATACACAGAAATTTCATGTTAATTTCGTGAATTTTACTCTTATACTTTTCACGGTAGGTTCAGGTCTCGCTACATTTTGCTATAGAAAATCGCTTATACTATTCTTTAATTTAAGCGATAGATTATGGTGCGCCAGATTAGGTGCCGCTCCCTTGAGGATTAATTTGTTTACAAAATGGAATGATATTTGGGGCTGAATGATACAAAAGATTGTGGTTTTCGGTCACCCTACTGGGCAATCAGTGACAAAATACGGTACTTTCAGTGAATTTTCGCTCATTCAAATTAAGAGCTTATCAATCAACAAATATTTATTTATATTACATATTTATCAAGTATTGCCATGCTGAAAACGAATTTAACGTTCAAAAAAAATATATTGTCCATAGTCAAAATTCAATACGACATTATTTCTTAGGTACAAACATCAGTTTATGACCCAGGAGCTCGAAAATACCATTTTCAAAAAATTTCCGTATGTGTGTGTGTGTAACTTTTTTCTGTTCACGATATCTCGAAAACTAAAAGAGCTATGATCTTTGGACGAATTGTAGCTCTGACTTATATCCAGGCCTGATAAGATTTTTAGCTAAATCGGCCATTTAGAAGTATTTCTTTTTAGTTCAAAGATTCCAACAACAAAAAATTACATTGTTTTCATGAGAAAATCTTTTTGATATTGAAAGTAAAACAATACGATATCTAGTGTATTTCTTTGCGTCCTCGAGACGCATTGATCGACCTATTGTTGAGCCTTTTATGACTCACTAGTATAGATTTATGAAGTTTAGAAAAATTTGTTTTTTCTGTTTATATGAGAAAAACTTTTTTGTGATTCAAAATACAATAATACGATATCTAGTCTATTTGTTCGCATCTAACGCATCTTCGAGATGCATCGATTGACCTATTGTTAAACCTTCTATGATCCAACAGTACCGAATTGTGAAGTTTCAAAACAAAATGTGAATTCTGTTTATAGGAGAAGAACTTTGTTCATAGTAGCAATACTACAGTACTGTATCTGACACGTTTGTTCGCGTCTTCGAGACGCATCGATTGTCCAATTGAAGAATCTTTCACGACCTAGCATGACCTACCAATATGGTTTCTAAATTTCTTAACAAAATTATTTACTTTGTTTTCGAGGGGATTTTTTTAAATTGAGAATATAAGAGTACTCTCTAAATCTGAATCAGTGAACAGTCACTGATTTTCAGTGAAATCTCACTGATTCAAATAGCTAGAATCCGGTCACTGACAGACAGTGAAAAGTTACTTCTTCATTCAGTGAAAGTTTCACTTTTGAGAGTTGGCAGTACTGCACAACGTCAATTTAGCTTCATAATAAAATAAGATTTTAGTAGATTCAATGAAATAATCATAGTAAAAACTTAAAACCCATAAATGTGATCAAATATTAGAAAATGTGAAAAGATTTTATGCTTCTAAATGACAAAAAAACTCATATATTTCTTTACATTCAAGATTCGACTGTCATGTACACACCCGTCAAGTAAGTACTTTTTATACGAGTTAGAGTATCTTTTTCCCGCAGTAAATTCAGCACACTTACAGTCCGAAAATTCAAAAAAAAATTCTTAACAAAATTATTTTTGCTACTTAAGTAAAAGAATAACAACAACGCTTTACTTTAAAACTTAGAGGTTATGTCTCGCATGATTTACTCTGGTGTTACTGAATTGATTAGTGAAAAGTCCAGAATCACTGATTAATCAGTGAAATGTCCAATTACTGTTTCAATCAGTGAATTTTTCACTGATTCATATTTAGAGAGTATTGTATTTGATGTAAATGTTCGCGTCTTCGAGACGCATGGATTGACCTATTGACGAACTTTCGATTACCACCCTTGATCAATCAGTAGCAACTTAGAATGTTTAAAAACAAAGGTTATATTTTGTATATGACGAAAACTTTCTTTAATTTGTAATATATCACTACTGTAAGATTTAAAACATTTTATTTTCGCATAACATATCGATTGAGTTTTTTGATGGGCTCTCTGATTTTCTGAAAATAATATTTTCGGTAAGGCAGAAACATAAGCTTGAAAAATATTGAAAGTATTTATTTTTTTCTTTTGTTAGAGAAAACCCTCTCTCTGTGAGGAAGCAACATGCTCATAAAATAAGCACTAATAAATACACCCATAGTGAATACATCCATAGTGCTTTGCAGCGATATTTCTACTGTAAAATCAGTTAAAAATGTTGGAATTTCACTAAAGAGTCATGGATTTTTCGCAATTAATGAATTTTTATTGTTTGAGGAAGCCAGGAATACGTCACTGATTCGAATTTAAAATTAGTCCCTATGGTCACGTCGTCGCACTATATGGGGTTTGAGCTCCCTTTAGTCTCGAACCAGTAAAATCAATTGAAGAGTGAAGGTGCCATAAGGGAATAATCTACAAATGTTCAAAATTCAACAATTCAGTAGAAAATTTAACTATTTGGTTAAAAATTTATGTATTTTGTTGAAAATTCGTTTTTTTTCATAGAAAATAAATTTTTTTTGGTTGAAAATTCATTTTTTTTACTGAAAATTTAACTATTTTGTTGAAAATTCAACTCATTGGTTAAAAATTTACGTTTTTATTGATAATTCAACTGTTTTGTAGAAAATTCACCATTTTGGCTTGAAAATTCAACAATTTTTTTTTTAATTCGTTTTTGGTTTGTAAAATCCAACTATTCTTTATTTTAAATTAAAACTTGTTTTATGAAGTATCAACTATTACATGTTTCGTTGAAACTCATCTTTTTAAGTTGAAAATTCAACTCCTTGGTTGAAAGTTGAACTACTTTCTTAAAAGTTTATTTTTTTTTCTTTAAGATTCATAATTTTAGTTGGAAATTCGTATTTTTAAATTAAAAAGTAATTTTTTCAAATGAAAATTCAATTGTATTGTAGAAAATTCGTTTTTTTTCATTCAGAAATAATTCTCTTAAATGAAAATTTAACCATTACATTTTTGGTTAAAATTGATCTTTTTAGTATAAAAATGCAATTATTTAGTTAACAAATTTTGAAATGAAACAAATATAAACTAAAAATTATTCAAATAAAATTTGGACTAACATCACATTCATTATTCAAACTATTTAGCTAAAAATTTATGGGATTTTTTGGAAAATTCGTCTTTTCAACAGAAAATAAATCTTTATGGTTGAAAATTCAACTATTTGGTTACAAATTTATGTATTTTGTTGAAAATTCGTCTTTTCTGGTAGAAAATTAATCTTCTTGGTTGAAAATTCAACTCTTTGATTGAAAACGAATGTATTTTGTTAGGAATTCATCTTCTTGAAATAATCTATTATTTAATAACAAATTGCGTAATTTGTGATATGGATGTTTGTTAACTTGCATTAATCATTACCTCACTAAGTGAAAAGTGGACAAAAAGTTACAAGTTCAGAAAACACCACAACTTTTTAGCACTTATCTAAGATAAGATGATTATAAACAATAATAAATTGTTTGAACAACTATTTTTGCTAACTTGCATTATTTATCACTTCACTACGTCAAAAGTGGTAAAAAGTTAAACATTTCAGAAAAAAACACAAGTTTCTAGCATTATTCCAATTGAATATTATTAAAAATAATAATGGATTCTTCAAAAAATTGATTTTATTAACTCAAATTAATTTTTTTCATCACTCTAATTGAAAATTGGACAAAAAGTGTAAAATTAAAAAAAAAACTGCAATGGAATATTGAACGAAAAGTGGAATTTTTTTGAAAAAAACGCGACTTTCTCACTCTATTCTAAGAGCAAATTGCTAAAAACAATAATAAATTGTTTAAACTATCAATTTAAACATCTAATTATCAGTATAAAGTAGTATTTTGTGTATTAGAAACAATTTGCATAAAAAAAACCGCAAAAAATCATAATTAGTGCCAAAAACTCGCAAAACCTATTTTTTTATTATGGGGTTTATTTGGGACCCTATAAAACATACTCATGGGGGTGATATTTATAAAATAATATTTTATTCATATTATATGGCTGATTTTATAATGGCTTAATGGTATACATACATATGGCTGATTTTGAAGATAAATATTGAGTTTCAACTCGATTCAAGTAATATTGACGATTCTGAATAAAATTTACAAAAATGTCTTTTTTTCTTATGGGAAATACGTGTTAAACTTAATGGGGCTTGCACCACCTCTAAATATAAAAAAAAATGGTTTTCATTTTTGTGTGGATTCCAACACATTTCCTGGCGATATGCATGAAAATTCGAGAATATAATATTTCAGAATATTTTTGAATATTTAGGAATACTTCGGAATATGTAGGAATATGAGGGAATATTTGGGAATATAAGGAATATCAAGAATATTTGGGAATATAATCAAGAATATCTGGGAATATTGAAAGAATATATGGGAATATTTCGTGAGTGTACCAGGAATATCGGAGTGTTCGACCCCTCGACTTTAACATAAAAAACCGAATGATTATCAACTTAATTTTCTGTAGGTTAGTATATAATTTCTTCCACCTTGGGGTTTTCCGCTTTTTTGTAAATTTATTAATGCCAAGATTACATTCTAAATGACTTGAATTTGATATAAACTCAAAAATAAATTTTAATTTTCAGTTTTGGACATAAAAACTTGCAAACTTGAAAAACATGTCCGACGTAATTTTGAAACACCATATTTTTATGTTATTTATCGGAAACAACACGAGTTTTTAGATAATTTTTTTAATTACATTTATTAGTTTAATATCTCGGGAGTAAGTTTTTGTTTAATCAAAAAAATTTGAATGACTATTTTTATCGATCATAAACCTCCACCGTGTCAGATACCTTCACCTAAAGCTGCAACATATTATCAACTTTTTTCAATACTAAGTGAATATTTAGAATTTAGAAAACGTTTTTTGGCATTCCTGTAAAATTCGGTTTTTGTGGATTGTTCCCTTATTCGCCTTCACCCTTCAATTAGAAATCTACTTAATATTACTAGTTTTGTATACAAAAATTACTTAAATATAGTTATTTTGAACCTAATTTGACTACTAATCCCACTAAACTAGTGAATCTTACGTGTGTTTTGTAAACATTTAATATAAAGCATAGAAAAGTTTTGTTTTCTAACACCTGCGCGTTGAGTATACAAAAAATGATCTTTAAATTTAAATTAATGAGAATTTATTTTATTTAAGATTCGGGCAATTATTAATCGGAAACTAAAAATTATAAAATTGAACTGTTAGGTACAAAAACGAATTTTCATTTTTGGAAGTCACTTGTTTTTCATATTCTATAGTTTCTATTTTCAGATTTTCAGGTTCAAAAAATAAAGCTACAGTGTTCCAAACAGGACGTTTTGTCTCTTGTTTCACTTGCATTACTTTTTTATATTCTTTATGAAGTTATGTACGAAACGCTTGATGGATCAAACGTCTGATGGATCTCGCGCTTCGCGTTCGGCTACTTTTGGTCCACGCACTCCGTGTTCAGTTTAGTTCACAGTGTAATACATACACATGAGCATACTTTCCAAAATTACAAAACTGTCGAAACCTCTACTTTTAAAGTGATTGTTAAATTTGCTTTCATTTTAATGTATTTATATAATTCTCTAATACATTATTTTATCAACATTTTGAATTTTCGATTTGCCAATCGCATATTCAATGTTCAAAAGAAAAATGGTGTGTTCTATCAGACAATAGTTAAAAGGGATCTTGCAGTTTTTCAACTTTTTTATCTTGCGTTGTTTGGTTGATAATTTGAATTTTCTATTTTTCAATAGCATTTGCCAAGTTTAAGTCTTAAGAGAAAAACAGTAAGACCTATCAACAAATATTTGAAGGTGACTTTGAAAGTCTTTTCAAGAGCACTAATTTCTTTTGTCGCTTTTTTCATATATCACGTTGTTCAACTGAAAATTGAATTTTAAAAATTTTTTCGATGTTAAAAAGAAAATCCGTGAGTTTTATAAGAAAAAGAATCAGCGCGATTTTGTAGGTCCTTCGAAAGGCAACCATTTTTTATTGAAACTTGTTTTCGTATATTGCATAGTTTCGCCTGAAAATTGAATTTTTATTTGTTTAAAAGCGTTATGACGATACAAACATAAAATATCCGTTAAAAAAAGGTGATTAAGAGTGAATTTGTAGATCTCTTTAAGGTGAACAATTTTTCTTCTTTATATATTTTTTTATCTCGCATGGTTTCGCCAGAAAACGGAATTTATAATTTTTTTAAAAAGCGGTATCACGATCAATACAAAAAATATTAGTCTTATCAACAAATAGTTTCAAATAAATTTGCAGATCTTTTTTAGCTAAACAATTTTTCGTCTATCATTGTCATAACTTTTCTAATCTGATCGGTTTCTCGAAAGTTTTCGTGCCTACATGGCACTACAGACAGACAGACGACAGACATAAAAAATCTCAGACCTTCATAAAAACAATTCATAAAATCACAGGAGTCTTGAAACGTGCAGATTTTATGAGAACTGACAAAATAAAATTTTACTTAAAACTAATACCATCTCATTATGATAAGAATATAATAAGTGAATTATAAGAATACATGATGTACCCCGTGTTGCAGCCAACTGCTCAATTGAAATCGTATATTAGTGCGCCTATTTTGCGAAGCAATATAGTGAAACAAATATTTCTTTATTGTGAAATAACAAATTATAATCATCACGATTTATTTGTAAATACATTTTTCAGCGGTCAACCACAACGGTATTTTATTCAACCCTCGCCTAAACTCTTTTCTATTCATCGTCCCTTTCTTCAATTTCTTTTGATTTCTATTCATGTCGAATTTTTCAGAAAACGACCTTTTCCCTCCATTATATTTCCTTGGACCATCATAATCAAGGCTCGATCACTGACAGAGATCGTGAGATCAGAGGCCATGGTGTTTTGCACCTGTGTGAGGGAACCCTTACAGGTAAAGAAGTCTTCGCAGAGTTTCGCTAAGGGGTAGTAGCTCGGTCGGATATCGTGACTACTGGTCAGTTTGTTCGATAGTTGGTGCCAGCCAGGGATAGCCATATAACAGCCATACATGTACCGATCCGCCTTCGGGGGCCTTGGTACCGAGCTGTGCCAAGAGGGCCACCGGTCAATACCTTCAGACTTGGATATACGCATCAGATGTCAGCAACAAAAAAATATATAGTTATACAATATACACCTCGATTGCAAGTGAGGGCAACTTATGTGCGTGTCTCAAAAGTTACTCTAGCATTTAACGATTTAACTCGAAACTCTAATATTTACTTAGTTACCACTTTATATGAACACAAGGATTGTAAAATTTTCTCAAAATTTGCTTCATTGTATCTAAATAAATGCATTGGTTATAGAATCAATAGAAAATCAGAAAAGCAGGCAAAATTTTGCGCTAGAACCTCTTAAATAAAAAAAGTTCCTTAACTTTAGAACCATAAACAACCCCTAACCTCAAACAAATGTTATTTTTAATACATTTGCCTGTGGCTGATTATTTCATTAAAATTATTAGATGGTATTAATTATTATTATGGAATTGAAAAATATCCCTTATTTTTGTAATTGAGAGTTCATTTTTTGAGCAATATTATACATACTTCCATGAAAATACCTATTGCATTTAGAACAAAAAAATGTCAGAAGTTACAAAATAAAGGAGGTAATAAGCTGATGTTACTATCACTTTTAAGGATAACAATATGTTTTTTTATTTCTATTAAGTACTTGTTCATAAATTAGATATGAGTGAAAAAAAATCGACGAAAACGTGTCCCAAGAAAATTACACTTTCATTTTAAATAATACCCTGTTTGAAAAAGAAGTTTCATATTTTTTTTTATATTCTAAAGTACATATATAGATAACTAAACATACGTATTGTTTAAAAATTGTATGTTATTAAAGTTTATTTTAAATAGAAATTCAAGGGCATTCTGTACGCTCTTATATTTGAATAATTTTTACTTTTATAATAAAACTTTAACATAAAAAACCGAATGATTATCAACTTAATTTTCTGTAGGTTAGTATATAATTTTTTCCACCTTGGTCTTACCACCTTTTTTGTAAATTTATTAATACCAAGATTATATTACAAATGACTTGAATTATTAAATATATATACATTTATATTTTTTTCGATACTTTAGAATATATATCTTATATTATTATTGCTTGACTAATATCAATATCATGATGTGAATAGCTTTTTATGTGTCCCCAGATATGGATTTCATGGTTGGTCATCGTGCCCAGGGTCACATTTTGTTTAGTTTTTCAATAAAAACATTAGTTTTCCATATTTAAATCACATAATAAATTAATATTGACTCAAATTTTGCAATGTTCTCATGTGAAAAACTGTCAAAAATGAAAATAAAACCCGCAATTCATAAATGTTGCCCACGTTTTTTCCGGATAGGTAGATTTTTGATAAAAATATACAGTTTAAACCAATTAACTCTAGGGAATTAATCTCTAAAAAAATATATCTTTTTATCAATTTATTTTCATCGTATCCTATAGCCATTTTGATTTATTGAATGCAGTTAGTCATTATCTTGAAAAGAATGATAATGTTCCAAATTGTCAAAATATATATTAGATTCGCTCTTTAGTCATTCTATCTCTTTTTAACAGCTGAACATAATTAAATATCACGTTACTTAAAAAACGCTGCCAATAAACTCTAGATATATTTCTTGATCCTCTTCTCTACTATTTTCGTTATATTTTGGACGCATACTAGCAGAAAAAAATGTGCTTTAAACTAATTTTCATATCTTTTTTACTAAAACTTATTAGATGACTGTTGACGATATTTTTATTTTCACATAAAGAAGGTCTTAACAAGCGACCAAAAGTTTCACATATTGTATACAATATTGTCAAGGAACACTTTTAAGGTAGTTAAAACGTCCCTTGTAAAATATTAACAATTGTTTAGGGTAACATGGGGCATAATTACGACAGGGGTAAAACGGTACAATGATTATATCTCCTCTGTGGTGCAACGCCATCTACTGGGTATTGTAGGAACTTTGTTTTGAGTCGTTCCCGAGATTTCCCATGTCAATTTGTAATAATTTTCTTGTTATTTTCCAAGTTATGAGTCGCATGGATCGTTTTTGTGCGCAGTTATAATTTTGACTGTTTTTCAACTACACGTAAGTAATCCAAATGTTTGTTTAATTAAAATCGCTTCAGCACCATTTCGTTATGTACTTAATAGCTCTTCTTTTGCGTCAAAGCGCTTTTGATTGCGAGTATCATCGCGATTTTTGGGGGTCATATTGGAAAAAGTACTTGTGGGGCAGAATGGGCAGGGGCAAAACAAAACACCGCGCGAGATGTACTAGAGCGCACATTGCTTTCGACTTCTGCCGAATACAGAAATCGAAGGTCACGATTGTTTGTACTGTCACGATTTTTCGATCGAACATTGGGTCCAATGCAGTTCATGTGACAATTGGGCCCATCAGTCTTGCACAGGTTTAAACAATGAGGGCGTATACGAAATTCATGTCTACGTATTTTGTAGGGCCTGATTATGGCCATTTTTATATAAAAAATGGACACTAAAACTTGTCACAACAAGTTCTTGTAACTGTGCTACGTATTTCTGTAGTCTTTTTCAATTAATTTTGCTCATAATACATTTAATTTGTTATTGAACAAATCGTCCAGTTTTTCTCCGTGTAAGGGGCAAAACGGGACGGAATACTTTTTTTCAAAAATCAATTAAAAAAATGTAAAACATGGCATTTTTTCAATGCGAAATTTTGTTGTTTACATTATTAATTGTTTAAGGCACCTATATTGTTGAATGCGGAAAAAAGTATTTTAGTATGAAAAAAAAAATCCCAAAGCAAAATCGTCCCGTTTTGCCCCATGTTCCTCTAACTATGAATTGAAGTTTTTTACAGGAATTATAAGAAGTCTTTAGAAATCATTGGAAAAATCGTCTAATAGAAACTGATTTAAAGAATGAAAAAAACTGCCCCTTGAGTTTTGAATGGTCAAAAACCTTGAGTCAATGGTGTTAATCAATTGAGTATTAGTATAAGTTTAAAAATGAACGCAATCTAAGAACTGATGAATACACCGAATGACAAGCCTCAAACAATTCCATGTCTCATCTGACACATGACATTTTTACATTACTCGTCGGTTTTCATCAAATTTCCACGTTTTGAGACCCCCTGAGGCAGAAAAAAAAAACTATTTTTACGAAGGTGTCTGTCAGTCTGCCTGTCTGTCTGTAGTCTGTAGTCTGTAGGTACGATGACTTCCGAAAGACTGATCAGATTGAATTGAGCTTTGGCACACGTTTTTAAAGCATAAAAAGAAAGAACAAGTTCATTAACCAGCCATTTTTAACCAACGGTTGTGGTTCTATCCATCGCAAATGCTTTGTAAGAAATCAGAAATGCCGTGTTCCAGGAAAACTATACGAGATATGAAAAAAATGTTGGGGAGAAAAATGGTTGACCTTAAAAGGATGAAAAAAATTTCCTGGATTCCATTTTTTCGATAAGACATATATTTTTCGTTTTAATCGTGAAAAATGCTATAAAAAATAAGTAATTCCATTTTTCGGTAAAACTATACAAGATACGAAAAAAAGAAATAATATAAGTTGTTTATTCGAAAGAGATCTGAAAATTTGTTTTAATCGTTTTTTATAGGACGCGTTTAACGAAAAGAGATCTACAAATATGTTATTCATAATTTTTTGTTAGGATGCGTAGTTTTTGTTTTCATCATAGAAAATAACATTTATAAAAAATTTAGATTTCTGGAAAAACGTCACAAAATACGAAAAAAATGAATGGACAAAAGTTGTTCACCAAAAAAATATGGATAAATTTGTTATGAATTTTTTTTTTCAGATGCGTAGTTTTTGTTTTAATCGTGAAAAATGACATTACAAATAAACAAATCAAATATGGGAATAAACACACAAGGTACAATAAAATGCTTATTCACACATTATTTGCTTAAATTAGATCTAAACATTTGTTTTTGACCTTTTTTCCCAAGAGAACCGTGATGAGAATGTGTTTGTTAAAGGAGCCTTAACAAAAGAGAATTCACAATCAATAAATTTCAGTTGTCGATGATTTGACTTTTAATTTTATAAAGTCTTATGTAAAAATATGGGGGAAGTACATTGACCGAGGGCGAAGCGCGAGATAAATATATTATCGAGCGCGAAGCGCAAGATCCAACAGGCGCGCGCCCCGCAGGCGTGCTCAAACTTGCGGCTCGCGCGCGCAGCGCGCTAGACTAATGTGCCCGCCCACTGGGCAGATTTAAAAAAAATGATACTGTCATTCATTAAAGAATGATACTAAATATAAATCTGTAGGTGTAGTTATTCAAATATGAGCGAATTAAAAAAAAAATCGATAAAATTATTTTTAGTATGATTCCTGATAAATAATAGCTGTATATGTATTATTAACAATCTCCTTGGAGACATTTCGTTCAGAGTGTCTGTTCATAACGCAAAATATAAAAAAACGAAATGTCTACCGTTACGAAATTTCCGGTAAAATCAACCCCTTTTCCAGCTTGTTCAGAGCTACGGAAAAATTCGTAATCTTTTCTATGACTTCTACACGGAGAAAAATGGATGTTTAAACGTAACATCTAGATCTTCAGGGTTAACATATTTTATGTTTAACTATAGGACAGCAATCTAGATGTTCAAAGTTAGGATCTGTAGATATTAAAAACTGAGATGTTACTCTGAAACATCCAAAATGTTCAACCTGAAATATCCGAAATATTACATGTATGGTTATGTCAACTCACGGCTGTAAATATTTGAGGAATTTACTTATTTCTGAGCATTTAAGGAATTAATTGATAACTTATTTGTGAATTTAAAACTAAACTTGAATTTTCGTACATGAACGAAAAACAGATACAGGGTATGAAATGCTGATCAGAAAATACATTCAGTCTAGCTGAGGTTATGTTTAATATTTTTAATTCAAAATAAAAAATAAAAACGGGGTAAGTAAGCTGAGAACCAATAATATGTAATCTGCATTTAAAATTCTATCTATTTGAGGTTACTTAAACTCATATTTTATTATAAATTCACAAACATTTTGTCAAATCACGTGTCAAATGTTCAAAGGTGTTCGAGTCAATATAACGTCAAACTTAAGAATATTGTTCCGTCCTGTAGACAGAAAAAAGTCGTTATACAATTTTAATTAAGGATAGCTAATTTGGATTCTTTGAAAATGTTCAAAAATTGTAATATTCCATAATTGTAATATCGAAATTATATAGCCGTCAAATATAGTCGTGAAATTCGAATGCGCAATGCGCATGCGTTCAGATGATTTTAACATCTGAATATGTTACAGTTTAACATAAAAATATTTTTACGCCTAACATCTTAAAAAGATAGTAGATGTTTGGCATGAATATCTGCATGTTAGGCGGAACAATCTTACCCTTTGAACATCTACATTTAAACATCCATTTTTCTCCGTGTATAGATTTATTCTCATATGAGGTTTTGCTTCGTCTTCTGCCATTCTCTGGAATATTTGGAAACATAAAAAATGAAAATAATATCGCGTTTAATTTTCTGATAAACCAAATTTATACAAACAATACGTATGTATATTTCTATATATGTACTTTATGAAATGTCGTTATTAAGTCTATGCGTATAATAAATTAATTTCACATGTCAGAATTAACCCTAATAAAAGAACGTTTAAATATAAATAGATATTTTTGATTCCACGTTGAATTTTTAATTTTTTTTAACAAGCATCATCAGGATTAGATGTCAGGATTAAACATTTATTTGAAATTTTAGATTTTCAGAAATATTCAAAAGATATTCTATAACTGCATCTGCAGAAGTTGGTAGTCGAAAAAAACATAAACCTCGGAAATGAAGTGAAATGAAGCTCACAAGTAGGAATAAACCTCGGAATAAACTGTGGCGCTGGGAAACTATGTTCTTGCCCCACATGGCCGTACATTACGACAGCCCTGTTCGAGGACAAGGGATGTCTCGTGCACGGTACAGAGTTACACGAATAGGTAAATTCGAAACGATCACGAATCCGAGGAAAGTTGTTTACAATATGTCTTATTTTAACTTGTCTCACTTTCTCTAATGAACACCCCAGCAAACATCTGCATTGAATAGAAAATTTATGGTAATATTAACAATATTATTTTCAATTTTCGGGCATGCCTACTAGGGTGGTCCTTACTTTTCTTTTTTTGGTGCATCGTTTGCTCCTACTCGCAATTCTGGCGCGAATGCCAAAAAATAGAATAAAAATTCAAATTAATCATCCACATATGACGTTAAACGACCCAAAAAAATGCAATTTTCGACTTTAATTATTTGTTCCGCCATTTTGTAAATTTTGAACATTTCAAGTTCTTTTTTAAATTAGGATATTTTAAACATTATATAGAGATTATCGTCCCATGTGAACAATTGATTGGAATGAAATCTAAAGAACCCGTGCGGAAAATGCCTTTTTTAGCCTTATTTAAAAAAAGGCTCGTACCAGGCCCTGATAAGGTTGCCTGATTAAAAAATGTATATAACGGTCCTGGTCAGGTCCAAATAAGGCCCGGATAGGCTAGCCTTATTTTTAATTAAGGCAATCTGATAAAAGGCCGTATTTACGGCCCTGATCAGGTACGAATAAAGCCCGGATAGATTGCCCTTTTTATTAAGTAACGCAGTTTATTGAAACTTTTCATAATAATGATAATGATTAATAGTCACTTTCGTAAAAAAAGAAGAAAATAGATTAATTCATGTTGAATTTTTTCATCTAGTATATTAGATTTTTTTACAATAGTTTAACAATAATCTACAGTGCTCAGCTATGTAAAATGCTTGAAATAATAATATTGCAATTTCATCGCATTATTAATCATTATAAATAATAATTAATCAAATTCTGATATCGTAAATTATTTATTATGTATTATGTTGAACAAATAATTATTTTATTCTAGCTTTAATAAATAATTTCGTATATTCATATATCTAACTCTCATAATGGTATGAATGATAAACCACGATTCATGGATAAAAGATTTGACACAAAAAGATTTGATTTAAAATTTGAAGATTTGAATCTTGCCGCCTTGGGCAAAAGTTCGGCTGTGGTGCGCCAGGGCGCGCAACGATTTGCCTCTCTCGCAGTCGAAACGGCGCGTCGAGTGTTTAAGACAGGAGTCGAGGCGCCGAAAATCATACTTACTTGGCATAAATGCTATCGTGATAAAAAAGGTGGTTACTTTAGGGCGAGGCTCTTCTATTGCACTTACGGTCGAGCTGACTCTTTTGCTGCTGCGAGATATCCCTAATGTGGATATCTCGTTTGTATAATTTTTGTTAGTCGCGACTGTGTACGCGCGCTGTACGGATACGGAAAATTTTATAATACTTGACAGAATTGAAAAAGATTTTAATATACATTATTGTACATAATAATATGTATTTTAATAAAACATCACCTTTGGAAGTCAGCATACATATTTTTATATTTATTTCATTCTCATTTGAAAAATAAGTAAGGGATTCGATACGAAATAATGACGGCCCTGCAAAGGACCTTAATTATTTTAAAGGTACAAAAAAGGCTGCCTGACATGGACCTTATAAGGTAGCCAAATACGGCCCTTTTAATTCCGAGCGTGACGGAACACCATAAGGGCCTGATAGGATTTACTTATCCGGACCTTAAATATAATACGGCAATCCTTTCAGGACCTTATAGTGCCCGGATTTAAATTTCCGCACGGGAAGTTACGCAAATTAAACGTTTTTGCATAATTGCCCTCATGTTGATCTTAGTGAAAAATTCAAGTGTCTAGGCGTCTAGGGTCATTCAATTTTTTTAGCATCTGTGCCAGAATCATCAGTAGGAGCAAAAGATTTGCAACAAAAAAAATGAAAATAAGCACGACCCTAATGACTACTTTCACCAAAGTTCGGTTCGCGTAGCGTGGGGAATGTGTAAATGGGAACTACACTAGAACCAGGATTGAATTACAGTTTCGGGCATGGCTCGCATTAGCCTTGATACTATTTCCAGGGCATCCAAACGTAAACAGGCAGGGCCACGTGAATCCTTTTGGTTAGATTTGGACGCGCGACGTAACCTGACGCAACTAACTCGCTGAGAGTGCGGCCCTCAGGCTGGTTGTCACGCTTGACTGAACACATCGTCTCTTTCGGCCTCGCGGCTCGTCCAATCACGAAACTGCGGTGGCCATCAGTTCTAGGAATATAGTAAATCCGAGTTAACTAATTCCAGGTTCCACTGTAGGTTCGCCGAAATTGATCGTAAGACAAATATTTTCGGTGAGCCCATATTTTTCATCTCTAATTCTGAATTAGCCGAAGTATCTCTTAGTAGTTTTAGACTTTTCACATTTTTAGTAAAAAATTACTAATCGTAAGTTAAAAACTTTACTGAAGCACGTTATTGGTTCGCTTTTCACTGATTCAAAATTATAGAGTACACAATGCTATTATCATAGCAATAATTGAAAATATATTTTTAATGCAAATATTTTAAAGAGTAGGTTTTCAGTTTGCAGAATAGAAAAATACTTTTGAGCTCTGATGTACCAAATTGCGTCTGATTAATTGATTTTAAAATCATAATAAACTACATCGGTTGGGCAAAGAGGGGCAACAGAGGTGATAGGTAATGGAAGCTTTCCATCGTTTATGAGATGCTCGCTTATTATCGAAGATCGGATTCGCGTGCGGTACATAAGTATGTATGCACATAATGATGATACCGGGTGGTCCGCTCAAATACTGATTTTACTTCGTTCACTCTACTTTGTAAAGAAATGAAAACTACTTTAAATGTTCCCTATTTAGCTTCAAATGCAGATTCAAAAGAATCTATAATATTAAGTAGGGGAGATCACCCTACAATAGATAATGAGCCTACAGTAGATACTCATTAATTTAAAATACTAATGTATATACAATAATTAATTTAATTTAATTATTAATGCCAACGGCCATGCCACGCTGAAAAAACCAGTTCTCGTCAGATCACTGAAGTTAAGCAGCGTTGGGCGCGGTTAGTACTTGGATGGGTGACCATTCGAGAGAATACTGTGTGCTGTTGGCATATTATGGGTGTGGTGAGCCCAAACTTGTAGTTATTTATAACTACAAGAAAACTATACACCTAGAAACACTACCCGAATCGGGTAGTATCACGCCTACCCTGAAAGGGAAATGGCTTAATGGTATACATTAGTTAGGACAATATACGTATTAATAAATTAAAATTAAAATTTATTTTTTAGGTATGTTTGTACTTTTAATTAACAATTATCTACTGTAGGCTCATTATCTACTGTAGGGTGATCTCCCCTATTCTATTTATTTACCACGAATAACAAATTGTCTACATAAGGCGATTTAGTCAAATTTATTTGATCGTTTCTTAAATTCTTTTCTAATAGGGTAGCATTATTATTTGTTGTTATAGGAGGTTTTTGATAGATAATATGAAATAAAATTTTGTAATGCACCTATACTAAGAATTTTTATCTTCATTAAAATTTATACCATATTTACTTTCAATTATAATTGCATTATTATTCAATTAATGTTTCTTCCTCATATAGCGAGGTTTGTAATAACGTAAAATCTCAAATCTACTTTTTTGACATATTTTGATAAAATTCGACCCCAGAAACTCGAAATTACCACTTTTTTAAATTTCCGTGTGTGCGCGTGTGTAACTTTCTATTGTTCATCATATATCCAAAAGTAAAAGGGCAATAGTCATGTTATGAAGAATTTGTAACTCCACCATATATCCAGGTCTGATAGGATTTTGAGCTAGATTGGCCAATTAGAAGTAGCTTTTTTTTGCATTAAACAAAAATTTACCTCGTTTATATGAGAAAAACTTTCTAATATTTGAATCAAAACAATATTATATCTGATGTATTTGTTCGCGTCTTCAAGATGCATCGATCGACCTACTGAGGAACATTTCATGACCTACTAGTATACCGAATTATGAAGTTTCCAAAAAATTCTTTATTCTTTTTACATGAGAAACACGTTGCCGCACTGAGGAAAATAGATTATACCGTTTATCATCTTGGATTTTTAATTTTGAGACAGAAATCTATAGATATTAACCCATGCCATCTAGCTGTTTACTTTGAAAATCCTGGATTATAAAACTTAATATCTAGAATTTACAGCTTATTATCAATAGAACGCTGTCTCAAATTTTAAAATCCAAGATCATAAACGGTATAATAAATTATTCTTAGTTTGATATTATGAACACTACATTACTATATTAGATCTATTTGTTCGCGTCGTCGAGATGCATCGATTGACCTATTAAACAAGCTTTCATGAACTTCCACAACCTACCAATACCGGTTTTTAATTTTTAAACAAAATTATTTACCTTGTATATAAGAGAACACTTTTTACATTCTCATCAGAGAAGGTATTAGATTTGTCTAAAATTAGACCCCCTCCCCCCCAACCGTTTTTGTCAGGTGACCACGTTTTAAGACCTTCTGAATCCAAACAACAGGTTTTTCGCAAATGTGTCTGTCTCTCTGTGTGTGTATGCATGTATGCCTGCAGATTTTAAATATTTTAGCACGATAACTTTCGAATGAATTGACAGACTGGATTGGCCTTGGGTATACTCTTCAAGTGTCCTAAACTGAAGTTCAAGTTCGTTAGCCAGCCATTTTGGATAAAAAATCAAAGAATTAGAGTATTTTCAAAATTTATGAGACCACTTTCTTTCAAGATTTAAAAATTCTATGTACGGATATTTGTAGTGCACGAAAAGATGAACAATGCATTCTCATTACTTTTTTCGATAATAAACAAATTATCAGAGTTATAGCATTTTCAAAATGCAAAAAAACAAACGAAAATGAACATTTGAAGCCAAACAATGCCTGATATGCAAAAAAGTCAGGAAAGAAAACTTGGCTTTTTGAAAGCCCTACAAGATTATCATAACAATTTCTTGAATTTTCTCGAAAAATCGAACATTTAAATTTTGATCCCACAAAAAATAATGAAGAATCAAGAATTCCATTTTACGATGAAACTATGCAAGATAAAAAAAAAGATGAAAACATAAAAATTATTTACCCTAAAAAGATCTACAAATTTTTTATTGATCACTTTTTGATAGGATGCGTAGTTTTTGTTTTATTCGTAAAAAATAGCATTGAAAATAGAAAAATTAAATCTTTGGAAAAACGACGCAAGGCACGTAAAAATATGAATAGATCAAAATTGTACATTCAAAAAAGATTAAAAAATTTGTGAGCAATCACTTTTTGATGAATTAAAATATTAAATTTTTGGACCAAAGACACAAGCTATGAAAAAAATGAATAAACAAAAGTTGCTCATCCAAAAAAGAGCTACAAGTTTGTCATAAATCATTTTTTTATAGTACGCGTAGTTTTTGTTCTAATCGTAAAAAATAACATTAAAAATAAGAAATTAAATTTTTTCAAAAACGACACAAGGTACGAAAAAAAAATTAGAAAAACAAAAGTTGTTCACCTACAAGGGATCTACAAATTTGTTATTAATGATTTTTAGATAGAACAAATAGATTTTTTTCAATCGTAAAAAACAAGATTAAAAATAAAAAAGTTAAACTTTTGGAAAAACGACGCAAGAGACGAAAAGAAATTAAAAGACAGAAGTTATTCGACCAAAAAATATCTACAAATTCGTTATGAGCTCTTGTTATAAAAATACATTGAAAATAAAAAAATTAACTTTTTGAAAAAACAACACAAGCTACAATACTATTTTATTTAAAAAAAAATTTCGCCTAAATTATATTTACAAATTTGCTTAGAACCACTTTACGCTAGGATGGGTATTTTTAGTTTAAATCGTAAAAAATAACATTGAAAATAAACAACTTAAATTTATCGAAAAACGACACAAGTTGCAATAAAATGTTTATTATCAATATTGTCTTTTTTTATAGGAAGCGCACTCTTTTTGATTATAAAAACATTTAAATGATAGAGTTGTCAGGGTAGCTGAGAATAAAAATTAGTGCAAAATAAGGAGCAAATATTAAAGTAGTCATGAAAAATAAAATTTGTACATTATTTTGAAATATCTGACTCAACAGTACGAGCCCGAGGTACAGAAATAAATATAATATACATTTGATATAATAGTGTTGAACATAATGTAGAAAACTTTACATGTTGGATATAATCGAGTGCGAAGAACGAGATACGTGATAAGAGAGTGTTCGTTAAAGCCGAAGGAGCTTTAACAAAAGAGAATTCACAATCATCAAATTACAGTTGTCGATGCTTTGACCTTTAATTTTAAAGGTCTGTCCACAAATGTGGGGGAAATACAAAGACCAAGCGTGTAGCGCGAGGTAAATACTTTATCGAGCGCGAAAGTTATAACCGAATACTTCGATTGACCTTTTTTTTATTTATTAAAGCAATTGTAACCCAGAGAGAGGGTTATTTTGCTGAATTGACCTTTTGATTGCCTTTGTGATTTTCTGAAAATAAGATTTTCGGTAAGACAGAAACATAAGCTCGAAAAATATCAAAAGTGTCGATTTTTTTCTTTTTTAAGAGAAAAGCCTACTTCCATAGGAAGAACATTTATTTGATATCTATGCGGAAGCAAAGTGCTAATAAAATGAGCGCAAATAAATACACCCATGTCCAATAGTAAATAAATCCATATTCCATATAGTACTTCACAGCGGTATTTTAAATTAATAAGTGGAATAGTATTGATATAAATAATGATGATTAATTCTTTATTATTTAATAAATTCATTCAATTTTTCCCCAAAATTATTACTTTTACTTCATAATTAATATTTTATCAGATTCATTATTAATGACCTGCAATTTTTTCGTATTTCAAAGACTTCTTTCAACATTTTTTTGATACTTTCGTATTATTACATATATGGAATCTCAACAAAAGTAGAAGTTATTTTATTATTCAATGCTATTTGTGAACTGTGAAGGCATTTATATATGACAGAAAGAAATCGTTTTTTTCGTTCAGTTATCTTCAAATTATATTGACTGTGAATGTTTAGTTATCAATTTCTGTCATACAATAATACTTCTTGAATTAATAAACAAATTGTATAAACAAATGCACAATTTCGATAACTTTTGTACGAAAATGGATGATAAATAATCTGTAACCGCCGCTTTCAATATAATTTATTGGAAGAAAAAAGCTATCTCCTTCTGCCTATAAAGATTCTGACAGCATTTGTTTATATTATTTGTTTATAAAATTAACACACAATATTGGATGGCTCGAAGTTGAATTCTAAGGATATTCTAGGATAGTGAACCGAAAAGAAAGGAGAAAAGAGGAGTATCTTGGGGTGGCGGGATTTACTTAGATCAGAACGTATACAAGAGCCAGGGGGTGTTGAAACAAAAATAGTTTCTGGGTCTGCAACCCCTGCAACGGATGTTGAGCTATTTTAATGTCCCCACAAAGATCTCACTTATTTCTAGTGTACATCCTTACGATCTCTCACTAAGATCCCCAAACAGGGAAAAATCCAACGTACAACTCATAAAAAGTCCCCTGAAAACATTCAAGGTCGACTAATCATCGTCAGTTTAAAAAAAACTGTCGTGAGAATTCATGCTGCTTCGAGTTCTTTTTAATAAAAAGTGTACATCAGCTGATTGTTTTTTGCAGATTTTACTTTTTTTCGAAATTTGCAGGTGGAACTAAAAAGGGAGGGAAAATCCCACCAAGTCGTGAGAAATTCTCTCAGAAATTCCGAAACAGCATACTTTTTTATTGGAATTTTTTGGGACTGAGTAGAATTTTTTGGGGGAATGCCGGACGTAGGTGAAAAAACTAAGTGACCGGAATCACACGTTCTTTGGTATTCATGAGTATTGAGTATAGTGGGGAATATCGATTGACTTGGACAGTAAATATTCGATTGCATTGTGGGCCAGCACCCCCTCGATTTTTTGGCCATAGTCCCATGGCGACTCGTGTTGCCCCGTGCGTGGTATTCGCCATTTGAATACGTGTTACGCGTGCATCCTCTTTCTCCCCTATTATGTGTAAATTGTATTATTTTTACCCCAAATATATTTCGCCCCAAGCGCTAGCCTCATATGGGAGGTCAACAGTTCAAATTGCACATGTCCACTGAAAGTCACCCCCTGGACAGTGACTGACCTCCCCCTCGGCCTTTCTTCTCAGTAATTCTCTCTTGGAGTCATCTATGTTCCGCACTTAACGCATCAGAAGCCGATCGAAATTCGAGAATCCTTGTCCTTTGTATTTGATTTCATTTTTTATATATCATAATTTTGCTGTGTGATTTTGACACTTCATCTACAGATTGTATTTATATAAGATCAAATTGTAATAAGGAGCTCTGGTTTTAATTTATGCATGGTGGATGGTTGAAGGGCCCCTACGTCAAAATGCTATTTTTAGAAAACTTACAAGAAAGTTTTCATTTGAACATAACTTAACAAAAGGTAATGAAATTCATACGTTGATATATATATTTTTTTTGAAGTTGCGGTACTATGTCCACTATATGTACTTATATATGGAAAAGTATAACATATTACACGTAAAATATATACGCTGTCTATCGATACCAGCAGATTACTCTACCCTTTGAAAAATATATCTGAAATAAAAAATTGTATTCTTATATTGAGACAGTTTTACAGTTCACATTTATGACATGGATACTTATTTTTCTCTCTATAAAAATTTTGTTTCTAATAAATTGGAAAACCGTAGATGCCAAACGGTAGACAGCCATGAGAAAATTTTTCAAACTACCTTCTAATAAGTGCAGCTATTCAAATTGCTCACGCAAACAAGCAATTTCTATAAAACATCAGTTTCGCATATCTTCAGAGTGTTAAATTTCGACATTCGTTGTCAAGGAGATTTTTTTAGTTCGATGATGCCTTCACATCGAATCAGTTTCGTTAGTTTAACCGAAAAATTCGGTGAAATAGTAAACTTTTTTTCTGTGTAGTAATTATTGAATTTCAATGCTATTCTTAACTTCATTGACTTCAAATATACATATAAAATTGTTTATGAAGTGTTCTTTAAAAAGCGATTGATACTAATTAAAACATTAAACATCGTAGAATATTATGAAAATTGTTCTTACAATATATGGGCAACTCTCCAGAATCTTAAGATTTCTATATAAGATTTTTTTAAGAATAAATCGTAAGCGACACATATGACCTTTTGTATATTACTTTTTTTAACGATCAGAAGTTTTTACATTCTCACCATAATGAGAAGGTATTAGTTTTGTGTAAAAACTGACTATCGAGGATTCCGCTAAATCTCCACGTTTTGAGAATACCTGATTCCGAAAAACAGATTTTACGATGTTGTCTGTCTGTCTGCCTGTCTGTCGTCGTCGTTATCGTCTTTATCGTCTGTATACCGGATAACTTTTGAAAGACTAATCGGATTGGATTGCGCTCCGGCACACGTTTTTAGGGACCGAAAAGAAAGATCAAGTTCGTTGAGTAGCCTTTTTTGACCAACGATTGTGGTTTTATTCAAAGAAAAAACAACTAAAAAATAAAAAATGCATTTTGCGGTCAATCTATGCAAGATACGAAAAAAATTAATATAAAACCAAAATTGTTCATCAAAGAAGGTCTACAAATTTGTTATTGACTATTTTTTGGTAAAACGCTTAGTTTTCGTTTAGATCCTAAATATAACGTTTAAAATGAAAAGATTCGAATTTTCGGAGAAACAAAACAAGATAAAATGAAATGTTTAATGAGAAAATTGTTCACCCAGAATATATCTTTGAATTTATTCTTGTCTATTTTTTAATAAGACGCACAGTTTTTGTTTTAATTGGGAAAGATAACATTAAAAATAAAAAATTATAATTTACGGAAAAACGACACAAGATATATATGATAAAACGTTTTACGACAAAACCGTTCGCCTAAATTAAATCTTCAAATTTGATTCCGACCATTTTTTGATAAGACACATAGTTTTTGTTTCAATCGAGAAAAAAATCCATTACAATATACAATAGGACGGAGGTCCCGGACCTATATTTTCTTTTAGTTATTAGTAGTGATGAAATGAGAAAATCAAAGTATATTTTCGCAGTCTATACGAAATTATATTGAAATAAGTTTTTGTTAAACTAGAATCTCTAACGTCTTTCCCTTG
The DNA here is from genome assembly GCA_932195095.1 of Andricus curvator. NCBI lineage: Eukaryota > Metazoa > Arthropoda > Insecta > Hymenoptera > Cynipidae > Andricus > Andricus curvator. The sequence continues at coordinate 582,515 of CAKNYM010052132.1, read as the reverse complement.
TTGAAGCTGCTTTTAAAAAGGAGCTAAATGGGGCATTTTCTGCTAAGGATGAACAATGAACATACCTTCAATCATAAATGATGACAATGTAAAAACGAGAGGTGTAAGCTTTTTTGGGTTGAATTCCATCAAAGTCCACTGTGTAGTACTATTTCTTTCTACATTTCAACAAAGTTCCTCACATGTTTTAAATTGAATATAAAATGATCTTGCTTTTAACGACGTTGTTTGGCGTTTGCCAAATCAACAATGCAGACAATATCTAATAAATAAAGATTAGAAATAGGACGCCTGCTCGTTTTTTTCACCTCTTTCTCAAACTTGTCACCCTTGCCCAGTCGAGCATAATAATTTCTCGCGTGATTTTAAAACCGTAAATTTTTTACCTTGTAACCACCATCACTTCTACTTCTCCCCATGCATCGACCCCTTCGCTTTTTCTCTTCCAACATGCCCCTCGGTTGCTTTTTGCCAAACGAAAAACAGAATCGTGCCATATCTTTTCGCGGTGTGCGCGATCCGACCAGTTTCAGAGACCGGCGATCGGTTATGATTTCACACCGATTATAATAAAGCGTTAGGAAAAAGAGAGCGAACCGAGATTAGATGGAGTAAAAAACGCACCTTTAGAAAAAGCGTTTCACTATGGCCCCTCGAAGGACCGATCTTAAATAAGTATATAATAATTCCGAGAGGGGGTAGTTTCAACCCTTTACCTTCGCGGCCTTTCTTGTCCGCTCCGCAACTTTTTCATCGTGAGGTTTCGCTCTTGGACTTTTTTACGATCGTTTTTCTCCTGTCCCTCGGCTAACGGATAAAATCTAAATTAACTGAATTAAGGGCCCGTTCACTTCCACCTAGTCTTCTTTGCACACAATTTATAAGCGCTTTTTGCTAGCCATGCCATCCGCGACCTTTGTCACTCATGCTTTTCTTTCTGCTGTGCATTCCTTCTTCTCCCTGATTTTTTTACCTCTCTGCACCCTTATTCTCGGTTTCTTTCGCGGAAGAACACTGTGATGCTGTTCTTTTTTGTAAACTTGTCGCGCGAGCGAGGATCGTTGAAAGGTCGATTTACGGTTATAAAATTACTCAAGTGAGATTCGTGCCGGCGGGTTGCATTTATGACGAGAATTTATGCGAGTTACGGAGAGCAGAGGGGGGTAAGGAAATAGAGAGCAAGGATATTAGGCGCAGTTCACGAGTCCTCGCAGGAATTTGATCGTCAACAGAAATATTCAATGATGCTGCTGTAAAAGAACTGGAAGAATTTTTCTCTATGAGGAAATACATGTTATAAGAAATAATGGTAGTTGAATTAAAAAAATTTGCTTACATTGTAAAATATATTATTAAAAATAGGAGTGTGTAAAATGATTTCGTATCGGTTCGGTTCGACGATCCGAAGGTCCGAACCGACTGAAATGTGAAATTAGGTAAACTGCAGTCCGAAAATTCTTAACGTTTGAAGATTTGTATTCCAAAACATTTGAAGTATTTAAAAAAATACAAAAACTGCTTAGGATACTTTAGGGTGTCGGTCTACGACAGGATTTCGAATCGGGGGGGCCCCCCCCTTTGTAGATTTCAACTTAGTTCGCTATTCTTATAAGTATGGTAAGTTCATCGAGTGAAGAAGAGATGTGATGATCTATGATAAAATTAGAAAATAACAAAAATTTGAATGCTTCAAAAAATTTAGAAATTTTTTTTAATGCCGTAGTGTCAATAGGGCCCGTTTTTTACCCTTACCGCTTTCGCTCTCATTTCTTGTTTTTAATAAGTATAAATTATTAGTTTATTACTCTAATTAAACAGCTCAAATTTCTTTTAATTTGAAAGAAAAAACAATAATAGAAACCTAATATATAAATATTTGAGGGAGCTAAAGAGATATTTTACAATTTACACCATGGCTCGCTCTATAAGAAAAAAATATATAGATACAGGGATCTTCAGCGTTTACACTGAATTTAGAGAAAAAGTTAGATCTGCTTTCTCGGTAATCCACAAGCGCTTTCGATCTTTTTTGTATGTAAAGCGGTGTAAGCACTAAAGTTCCTCGTAACTATAATTTTTTTATATATTTCTAAACCACGGTAAAAAATTCCTTATTATTTTCTATAACTTGCATTATATATTTCAAAAATTTTCGAAATGTGGCATTGAGTATAAATCTCATTTTGAGAAGGCCATGGCTACTTGTACTGAAATTTTTGTATGAATTCTAACACCTATAAAACATTAGCAATAATACACTTCAACTTTTTCATTCCCTTAAAGCATATTTTCGTCCAGCACTTTTTTCAACACAAAACAGTAAGGAAAAAAAGCAGATTTGCGTACAACATCGAGGTGTATATGACAATCTGGCAACTTTTTGTCTGATATTTACCATGACTGTTTGGTCATTTTCGGCAAGCACCCTCTTTTTTGACCCCATGACCATATGTGGTGGCCATATGCAAAAGCGGCGATCGATTTACTCTTCTAATAAAAGATGGAAAAGCCTGGTGAAAACGTGAGCACCCATGAATGAATGGTGTCTCATTGCTTTAGTTAAATTACGCGAGGCTCCTGAATAATGACTTACGTTAAGCCGGCCGTTCGGATGAGAAAGGGAGAGGAAAAAAAGTGCGGAGAAAGAGAGCGAGAGAGGAAGAGAGAGCTGTTGGAAAAATCTGGCGTTGTTGCCAATAATTGGCTGGCTTATAGATACCGAGCGAAACGAGAAGCAGGATGTAATTTTGCTTACATTTGTTACAAGTGTATTTAATTAGGAGTCTTTGGGCACTTCTTTCAAATACGCAGTTATTCATTCCTGAGAAAAATCTGATTCTGTAAACTCATTTAAAATTCAACAATTTCGAAATTAAATCAATGGAAGCCTCTGTAAATTAAACATTTGTGATGATTTTTATTAAACTCTTTAAAATTGGGAACTTTTGATTTGCAAAGTCAAAAGTGCAAAGTAGAAAGTTAATCTTTTTAAATTTTATTTGTTTTGCATTAAAACTTTCAAACTTTCAAACTTTTCGATTATCGAAATGTCCCTATAGCTTTATAATAATTTGATATAATATAATCATTTGAAATGCAAAGATTAAGAGTGGAGAAATTTAGACTGTGTAGAATTTAATGTTGAACTACTTCAATCATCAATTAGAATCGTACGAAAAATGGAACAATGTCAAAAGTAAACTATTTATATTGGATAATTTCTGAATATTTCAATTGAAAAAAATATAGTCTACCTCAAATTTACTGAAAACCCCATTTTCATACAGCATTTCTGATTGAGCAATTTTTAATGAAAATGTATAAAATGGAAAAAATGAAATTGTAGGGCGCAAAATTTAAGAATTGAAATTTTTCAATTAAACACTAACGATTTCAGCTGTAATAACATAAAATTGTATATTATCAAAATTTAACATTTTCAAAAATTAATTTAAAAAAAAAACGATGACTGATAGAGTGATAGGGGAAGAGAACCTATTCCGGATCAGGGATCCGAATGAGGATCACTATTGCTTTTACCGCAAATTGATATAATTATAAAACCCAATTTTCTGGAATTTTTCGTTGAAGTAAACAGTGAAATTCGGAATCTTAATTATTCTAATAAGTCGCAGCACTATTATAGATAGACACAAAAAATATTTTCATAAATGTTGTCCACTCTGACATTTCTCATCATGGCTAAGTTAGGTTTTATTACGGTGAGTATGAATTCCTTTAATATTTCAGGGACTATTTTTTTGAATATAAAATTTCATAAAATGTTCACAAAAGTATGACGTTTCAGTATATTGATAAGGATTTTACAAACTCGCGCTACTTGCAATTGCGGAAGTTGTGAAAAATAGCGTTTTTCGTCCTATATCCTCAAACTTCCCACAATATTTATATTCTTTTTAGAATCATGTGTTCTTTTTTTTTTACAGAATTATATAAATATTTTCTTAAAAAGTTCTTTTATCATTAGTGTTTCTAATTTGAAGAACATTTTGTAAAAATGTTGTGATAAAATTAGTAAAAAAAATTTTCGCTGATTGAAATTTCCAGTTTTCAAATAAAATGAATATAAACAATAGTTTTGTGGACAATTATTTACTATAAAAAGTAAATATGACTAAAGTTAAAAAAAACGTTTAATAAATTTAAATTTGTTTTATTAGAGCTATACCTATTTGAGACGAGCTAAACAGGAACTGAAGATTTAATTACAGACTCTTTTGACAAAAAATGTATTCAACGAGCAGTTGAAAAAAATGATTATTCAAAAATGTTCACTAAATAGTGTGAAATTATATAATATAGTAATAAATTCTAATTCTAATTTTAATTTCTTCACAAATATATCGCACAACATTATTTTTTATTCGAAATAAGTAAATAAATAGTTTATTATTTATTAGGATTTACTATTTTACAACCAAGCAAGTCACGCCTACCCCGAAAGGGAAATGGCTTAATAGTATAATAGTGATATACTGACATTTAAACTACATTAGCTCATCTTTTTCGTGAATTTTTAGCGCGAAAAACGCCTCAGGTGCGGGGATCAATGCCGGATCACCAACGATATAATTAGTAATAAAATTTGGTATCAGTTATAATGCTCAAACTTACTTTTGAACATCCTCTGTTTGATGATGTGCTAGGATTTAACCATTTCCGAGAGTGATCCACATTTGGAACTCGGGTACAAATGTGGATCAAAGTCATACCTTGACAAAAAATGTTTTCAGACTGATGGAAAAGTTTTTTGAAATTCGACAAGTTGTGTTTTGCATTCCAGAGGATCAACCGAACATTTTCTAGAAAAGAAATTGATTTTTGATTAAAATTCTATTTTTAAACACATTATTTCTAAAATCCGATCCACAATTGGTTCTTTGAATTTGAATGCATTTTTGCTCTTGACGAAAAAATGCAAATACTTTTACAACACTGAATATTAAAAATTGATGATTTTTTTATTGTATGTAATTATTTAAATCAAAACAGGATATTTAAATTTGTTCTGAAACTAATCTTTAGAAAAAAAGTTTAATAAAAGAATTACTGTACATAGTTTGCATATAAAAAAGATGGTCTGAGATTTTCTTGAGAGAAGCTTTTGTTTCATAAAAGATGGACATACAAATTCCAATATTCAACATTCAAAAATATACCAGCTAGTTACATTTTTAGAAATATTTGAAACTGATTAGCGATCGTTTAAAACACTTTAAACGATTCTTCGAACTATGAAGAAGAATACTTTGAACAAAGAAAGGTTTTCAAGGTGTTTTTTTAGTCAAAAATTAGAATTTTTAAAGTGTGTTGATAATTAAATTAAATTTTATTCAAACAATTGTAATAAAGACAATTGTATTGAAAGACACTCTTCAAAAAACTGCACGAAGTTAATAGTATTTATATAATTCAGTTACGCTCAATTTTTCAAACTGATTGTGTTATATGTATAATGTTTTATAACAAAATAATATCACTGAGTTTTTTGAATCACGAAAAACGATCCTTAAATGAGAATCGACAAAGAACCACATAAATCATCAGCTTTCGGACATTGATTCCTGAATCAGTCCCCTCACCATCAGAAATAGTGTGGACTGGAGGCGATTCAGCGGAAAAAATACATTTGTCAAGGCACTGCTCCGGAAAGGCAGGTCGCGTCTCCATGGGGGATTAATTACTCTGGACACAGACAAACTAATTAACTATAGTCAGAAGAATTAATGAAATGGCCTTTTTGTCATCTCGTAGGGCAAAAAGACTGATCAAAGGTTACATTTAAAGTGACCTCTCTCGAAAGGGTTTGCGATGACCTAGCACTGGGATTGCAAGTGCTACAAGAGCGCACCTGCCTGGATGTAATCCGATTCAATCGGCAAAAGAGTCGAGGGTGCTTTAGGCTTTTTACTCCAACCTGGGACTGACATTTTTTTTACTCACTGTTTTCCACCGGGGAAAGGCGAATACGCGGAATTCCGTGCAGTGACTCGGTCAGTGATGATTTTTTCTCTCACGGGATTGGGCAAAGGGTTGCGTGTCGTATATAATGTGAATGCAGGAGAGGGGTGAGGACTTTTTTGGTACCTATGCTAAATAGGGGTGCGAGTGAAAAAATATTAATAGCCATCCAGCCCCCAGATTTTTCTCCGCCCTGTCCCTCATCCACTCACCCCATGAACTCACCCTTATGTGGTAAGATATACCCATGATAGTGCATCCCTGACTTGACAGTACCAACGATTTTTCCATCCAGCGTTCATAACGTTACTTAAAACTTTCCTGCTGAAACGCAGCTGGCGTGAATATCTTTCTTTTCGACTCATTGATATGGATATTCGACGAAATAATTATCTGTATTATTAAATTGTATATCGCATTACAAAAGTTGTAAAGTGAGGAGATTCAATGGGGCTTTCAATGGATGTATAATGTATCTTCTTGTAACTTATGCATTCTTTATTGTTTCATGTTGTACTAGAAAGATTTTATTTCCGTAATTCTTATTCCTGTGATTATTAGTTTCATTGTCAGCGATTGCTGTCGTGAATTGTATTTTAGTCTATCATGAATGAATGACTGTGTTTACAAATTGCCTGATTCTTTCAACTCTTTTCTTAAAGTCTTCTAGATCCAGAGTCACCAAACCTGAATTCCTATGAAATAAATTACTTATTAAAATAATGTTCATCAAAAATGAACTCAAGGAGTATAGGATTGATCTTAAATTGAAAGATCTCACAAAGTATCAGAAGATTTTCTTCACGAACATATGTATATTAAATATAAACAAAATATTCTTATCATTAATTTCTTCGCCATGTTTAGCTGCGTGATAACAAAAATTATTACAATGAATATTTTCTTCAAAAAATGATGCAGTTTGTAGAAGGTTGAACCAGTTTGTTCTCTTTCTATCTTCTAGACGTAAAGATTCTGCTTGCTGAGTTTTACTGGCTTTTATAGGTAATAGTAGAAACTTAATGAAAACTGTAAATATATTTTATTACTTTGTGCACAGAAAAAAATAAAAGGTGTTCTTCAATGATTATTTATCTTCTTATATAGTTTTGCAAACAAATTAACAAAATAAATAAAAACAGACAGTTGGAAAAAAATAGAATGGATACATTCATTGCAAATAAAACATATACGTACAGGGAGAAAACGTTTTAGGGTAATTTTCACCATATTATATGGATTTGACGAAATGAGTGACAAATAAGGTACGGAGTACCTTACATTTTTACATTATTTATTGAGCGAGAATAAGGTAGGTAATGCAAAAAAAGGGGAACGGTTACTCTGAAATATAGTAATTCCGAGTGGCCATAGCGAACTCGAGACGCTCGAGACTACCAAATATAAACGGTAGAAGTTTACAGAATTGAAGGGATTTTTACCATACTCGACGGTAACACACTCCTCAAGTATCACTGACCTTATCGTGTCATTGTCCCACAATATGCTTTCAAATTAATAACATTACTTATTTATTTTTATTTATGAATATATTCATTATATATTATATTTTATCATTATAAATCATATATTATAGAATTCTGAAGTTAAATCCAAAAATGTTGTCTGTTTTGGCGCATCTCTTTCCACTTATCAGAGAAATTATATTTATTCCAACTTTGAACATTCTAAAAAATATTTGAGATATCTTAAATAATAAAAACCGGTACATTCTGAATTTCTATTTTTCGCAAAAATTAATTCGAAATTGAAAAAAAATGTATTTCAATTTTTGAATCCTTGGCTTTAAATTCGACCGGCTTGAACCACCGATGTTTCCATCGAGTATAGTACGAATATGTTGACTACTTGGCACTCTTTCTCCTACTTTTATGGGAATTAATATACGTATATATTATGAACGATAATAATCTCACGCCTATTCTTCCCGGACGCAAAATCAGGTTACCATATTCATCGGAACGATTATACTACATTTATGGGTAAATCTTCCATGAATTTGCGTAAGAATTTCCATATTTGTCAGTCTTCCTGTCAGATCCATATAATATGGTATAATTAGTTACCCCAAATGTTTTATCCGTGTATATTTCTTTACTAAGAAACTAAGGCTCTCGGAAGGGAAGCCAAGCAGCTGAAGCTTTAAAAAACAATAATTATTGAATCAATCAAAGAACTTAATGCTATTATTATTCAGTATATGGTCTTTGAGAAAAGGTTAAAACGATTCACATAAATAAATCACTGTTTTTTGCATTAACATTATTAATCTTTCCGTTGTAAGTTTTTTTGTATACCTGAGAGCAAAATGTTTAACGTTCATGGAAAATAAGTAATTTGTCAGAGAAAAGACAGGAAATTTCAAAATTGGTTCTTTGTAGCAATCCTAACCAAATATAAGCTGAATAATAAGATGGGGAAGTTTTGGTAACAGAAATTAAAACTAACAAAAAAAATATTGAAAAAATACTAAGTTTATTTAGTCGTTCCTGAGAAAATTATTATTTTTATCATTTTTATAGTTATTTTCATAGATATCAATTTTCTCTTTGTTTTGGGAGGATATATAACAGTTTGCCAAAGATTTATTTTTATACACTGTACCATAAAAGAGGTTTCTATTATATTGAAGACTTTTTGTTCATAAAAATTCGCTAAAAAATTGCATGTGCCTAGAGAATATAAAAAATATAAATGCAGCAAAATTTGGATTTTCAGGTGTACGTACTTAAAAAAATTATATATATCTAGTTTAGCTTACAAAGATACTTCTTACGTCTGACTGGTTTCTAATTATCTAAAAACACTACAATAGATTGACAAGTTTAAGGCATCTAAAACGGAAAGGAAACATGTATTCCACATAGTCATTTTCATGCGGGGGTTTTAATCATTTTTCTTCATCCAGCTAGCTTTAAACATTATTTAAAATTTTTCAGAACAATACTGATAAAAGAAAAATATTGGAAAAATATGCGTCAAGTCTGAAAAATGAAAAGAAAACACTAAATTTTTCATTGATCATTTGAATCAGAGATAAATATTTAATTTTTCTTTGTTGAGGTACAATTAAACAATATTTTGAACATCCATATAGTGCATTTAATTATTTTTTTCTAGATCGCTTGAAAAAATAATATTTCATATTCAGTTGTGAAACTTTTTTTCTATCTAGTTAAAAAAAAAAGTATATATCTTGGAACTTCAACCGATAAAAAAACACGAAAAAACGTATAATGCTGAAAAAAAGAAAAAGATAAATAGCAGAATTTAAAAATGCTGAATTTTGAGTTGATCTGTTTTTTACATTTTCAACTTGTTAACTTTTTTCTGGTGTTTTTTTTCGGTAATTCAGGAGTTATACATATGCATACCTATTCTGTGTATATTATTACCTCTATTTCTTGATAACACCAATAAATCGTCACAAAAATCATTTGTATGAAAAATCAATTTTAAAATTAAATGTGTATTGTGTAAAGGAATTTTCAAAAACCCTGCGGGAATTTGACGGGAAATGTACGGCAATTTTATCGTAGGTCTCCGTCAACTTAACAGAAAAGTTCAGTAAATGTTACAAAAAATATCCGTAAATTTAGAAGATTACTGAAAATTCTGTGAACTGAGCAGAAAGTTCGGTAATCTTTACAGAAAATGTATGCTTTTCTATTTTAACTGTAAATCCTGTAAGTTTAGCATAATTTTATTTCTGCGTGTTCATTTAAATTTATTGTAATTATGTAAATTTAATTTATATAATTAATAAATAGTAATTGGCTCGATAAAGTTATAATTTGTGATACTCTTAATAAAAGTAGAGGTTTCGCCAAGCTATCCTTGAATGTCGATTTTTTTTTATCCCTCACAAACCACCCTTACCTAATACCTACTCATAAATATCTTATGTTTATTATTTCGTTGTTCTACAAAAATCGTAAAAATTTTAAAGTTCCTAAATTTATTCAAAAATATCTTGTACAGTACACTGTACATGTTTCTTGATACTAGCCAAATGAGATCAAATTTCTTTTCAGCCCCAAATCCTAGGGCCTAAAATGCTGTGTAGTCCGGATTTCAAAGTGTGTAGTCCGAAATCAGAAAAGTATGGAGCAGAAAATTAATTGTATGTATGTATGTATACCATTAAGCCATTTCCCTTTCAGGGTAGGCGTGACACTTCCCGATTTGGGTAGTGTTTCTAGGTTGATAGCTTGAAGTAAAATAACTACAAGTGTGGGCTCACCACACCCACGATGTGCCAACAGCACTCGGTTTTCTCGAATGGTCACCCATCCAAGTACTAACCGCGCCCAACGCTGCTTAACTTCAGTGATCTGACGAAAACTGTTTTTTTCAGCGTGGTATGGCTGTTGGCCATAATTAAAATTAATTTTCTAATAATAAAATATAAAAATTCCCAAAATATCGGAAATTTATTCAGCTATATGTCCCTATACCTAACTTTAAACGGACCATAAGTGCCCTTTTCATATGGAAGCGTACAAATATTATCGGTGCAGCTGAAAAAGATGGGTTTTTGGCTTCTCCTTGTAGGAGGATGGGGAAGATGTCTACATACAAAAGGTGTATAGCTCGAAAAGCAATACGGTATAGCCTCTGCAGAAAAAACCAACCGCAATTAGGTAATATTAACCTTATTCCTATAGTAATGATACCAAAAAATATTTTTGAAAATCTGAAAGACCAAAAGTGGATATAAAATCTCCTTTAAATGATTCTTTGAATTTCTCACCGGTGACAAAATACATGAAGAACCCTCAAATCAACTAAAAATTCCATAACATTTTATGTAAATAGAGGTGGTTTCTGAGGATTGGAAATAATTGTCACATTTGAGTTCACATCGCAAATTTTTAACAGTGTGATTCTAAGGTTACATCTCCAAAGTACATATTTTCTTTCCAATTCAAATTTCAAATGTTGAGAGCTTTGCATCTCGTGAAAAATTCAGGAATGTAGATTCTAAAGCAATGCTCTTTTGCAATGAGACTCTCCTCACAGATTTTTTTGTTAGAAAATGCATTCATTCAAAAAATTTACTTTCTCAATGTAACTCTTGAAGTTAAGAAACCCAGACTTTCTAGAATCACAAGATGATTTCGGTCTGGTGTTCGTGAATGATAAACAGACATGAAATTGCGGTTGATGTGATGCTTCGGCTGAAAGCTTTAATTCCTGTTTCTAGACAATTCATGAATTCTGTCAGAGTCGACGTTTGCTTACAAGAGATCTCTCAAATCACGAACGAAAACGTCCATACAACATACGTACAGCACCTACAACCATACAGCACACGGCATAGAACGTAACATCTAGTCCGCCCGCAAGAGAGAAGCTGCGCTGCTCCAGCAGGGACGATCATGCAAGCCATGCAAGCTGTGATGTGACGTATTCCCGGCGTACGACGACCATATGTATTTGAGGGGGTGGAAGAGGTTAGGTAGCATAATGGGAATACGTGTGCAACGAACGCTTTCAGATCCACATGTGTGAACTGAGAGTTACGATGAACCCTTTCAGGCTTAGGGCATCCCGCGTATGTGTTGATGGACGGACAAACCGAGGCGACGAACGGACATACGGATTCAGTGCCTAACACCCCCATGCAACCCCCTGCTGCCCGCCCGCTTGCTTGCGCAACGCAACAAAACAACAGCTGCGTCCCACCGTGCACAATCGTCAAAATATCTCCGAATTCGAACGGGCAACCCTTCCACAATTCCATATCCACACCCGGACTGAAGGGGTAAAGAGGAGGGTGAGAGGGTCCATCATCCACGATACGTATATTTTTTTCATCGATATTTAACCAAAAGGGGCTCGACTTTGACACTTTGTGGCGTCGTTACACGCACTCGTCATCAAGTAATGAAATTTGTACTGCAGGATAGTGGATATATCGTTTTTTAGGATGGGGAGCGAGGGTTTTGCGAATAGAGTCATTTGTCGATATAGAATAAGAGTTTACTGTGTTGGTAAGTGCATTTGCTGATTTCCCGTTTTTTGTGAGATTTTTTTCGGTATCGAGAGGTTATATCAACCCTTTTAGTCAAGTACGTTGTAAGGAACTAATAGTTATTGTATTTTAAACGATTGTGGGGCTAAGAGACGAGGGGGCATTCTTGATATGGCCTCTCTGAATTCAAATTACTTTGATCTGACTAACAGTTAGTTATATTTAATTAATTTTCAGTAAGAGTGAAGTGATGACTGAGTTCTTGCTGTAACAATTAGTGAACATTTACTAATTCCCTGATTAACTATTTCACCAATTCACAATGGAATAAATTACTAAAACCTTAGTAAAAATGCTTTCTGTAATTTTTCAGGCCAATAGCATAACTCAATATTTTTCACCAACTCAATTAGTGGAATTTCACTGAAAAATAATTCAATCAAAACACAGTGATTCAGTGTCTGAGTTCTTGTTTTTTCATTCCAATTCTTGCTTTTTAATTTGTAATTTTTAACCAATTCACATTTTAAAAGGTGTTTTTTTTTGTGGGATTGATTAAATAATGATTGGAAAAAGTATTTAAAAAGTTATAAAACTTTTATTAACTGAATTATCTCAGCTTGAATTCACATTGAAATGTTGAACAGAATAGTGCAGAGATTTCAAAATCAAACAATGAAATTGTAACTTCACACAGTGGGCCAGGAGACTCGATTCCATGGACAAAAGTCCAATTTTAATTTTTTAAATATTGTATAAAAAAATGGTGTTATTGAAATCAGTGATAATTGATGTATCTATTGCGGCCATCATTTTTTATTTAATGAAATACTGCACCGTTGATTGTTGCACAAACTATAAAATCATTTCTTAGTTCTTCATGTGCTTTCCGTTCAAATATTTCATAATGTATTTACAGATCCGTCATTAATTTTCAAATGGTTGCTTTTTCTTCCTCATGCTCAGTCATACAGAAGTGAAAGAAACGTTAATGGAATAAAAAATTGAATAAAGTTTAACAGTATTAATGTTAGTACTTCGGTAAATGTTTCCTTATGATATTTACTACAAGATAGCACTGCCCACTTCTTGCCTGTTTTCATAAGTTTCATTAAAAATCGCAAGTAACGGAGTCAGCGTCCGAGCGCATGAGGCCGCATATTAGGACGAATCTGTTATTTACTGTTCAAAATAGTCTACAGCCTGTTATTTTTGACGGATTTGACAGATTTTTTTCATTTGCATTAAATTTCTAAGACAACTATTGAAGCAGATTTGATAATTTCTGTTTGGGTTCGATCATGATAATATATAAACAAAGACAGCGGGAAAATTAGCTATTTCAACAATATGATTTTTTATCTTTGAACAAATTACTTAAATGAACTCGATGTTGATCAGAATTATTGAATACAGATCCAGAAAACATGAACATTTCATTCAACAATTTACTTTATTTTCACAAACAATTCACTAAAACAAATAATCCAGTGTACCAGTTTGTTGTAGACAAAAATTGTTTCGTACTAAAATCGTTCTGCTTCATTATTAGAATGATATTTAATAACAAAAAAATGGTCATATATTTGCAATTTCTAACAATTCATAAATACCAATAGATATAACAAAGGAAATAACATTGGGATGAGAGCATTTGATTAAGATATGATTTTAAATAGAAAAGAATCGGATTTTCCGATTGTTTAAACAAAAATTATTTAAACAATTTGTTTAGATCTATGAGTTATGGAAAAAGTAAATACGTGATTCAATTCTACAGAAAAAATTACATCGAGTTCATGTGTTGGACAATTCTTGTGTCCACCGACTTTTTTTGTAGTACATATAAAAGTTTTGTGGAGAAAAAGATTACCAAACACACGGACTTCATCTAAATTTTTCGGTAGAATCAAATGGCATAATTAATTTCATCATAACTGACAGAATTAAACATATTGCTGAATATCCTTTGTTATATCTATGAATTTGCTCATGAGCCTTGGAAGATTACAAAATTTTCATGATTTTATCAATTTTTCATTCATTTTTAACTCATGAAAAATCTTTTGTGACTAAATACCTCTTTAGGAATAAATCAGATTATTTGTTTAAATAAACTGTTTATAAAAATAAAGTCATTTTTTAAATTTTCACTTCAAATTCGTAATCAGCGCCCTCGAAAACCCGTACATCCCGAGTAAAAATGCTTCGACTTGAGGATGTCTTGAGTTCGTCTCCAAGACATCGATGCCTGGCTGCGTCTCAAAACTGAGACCAGACATAACATAATGTCTTACTTTTATGCTCTTAGCATGGTGATTTCAAGTAGACGTAAACTTGTCTCAAGACGAACCTTTTTGGACTCAGAAATGAGACTGTTAACAGATGCGAAGGATTAAAATTAATGAATGAAAAATTTGTAATTATTAAATTAGATATTTTTAATTTAAAAATTCAGAATCTCTGGGTCTGAACGAGTATAACTCTGAAAAATTTTCTTTTACAAAAGATTAGCTTTTATGACAGTCAGAATGACCCTTTTTGTCAGGGCAGGTATATACTCGAAGTTATAAACCGCTCGTCTTGAAGTCATACAAATTCGACTCAAGATATAAATATATGTCTTCAAGGCATAGAAACTTGTCTCCAAAACATAAATTGAAGTCTACGAGGAAGTCTGGCTCCGTCTCAATAGGGAGACATGCTGGAGTCGAACTTTTCGACTTCAGGATGTCTTGATTGGGGGCAATTCAAGTCGAAACCAAGACGAAGAATTTTTACTCGGGATGCCACGTTTCAAGTAAATCCAGTAATTTTTTGAAACACTTGTCCACCAAATTGGATCCACCATTTTGTTTTTTGATATTTTAACTTCAAATTCGGAATAATTGACCCAAAAAACATACGTAGACATAATTAGAATTTATTTTCGTACATTTTAATGGGTTTACCGTCTTTTCGCCACGAAACCGCAGTTCCTGGCCCATTGAGCTACAGTTAATGTAAATGGCAAAAATGTCTATATTTTTTTTAACTTAATTCTGTTTTTAAATTTTAAAAACTTGAAACTTTTAATGTTTTTAATCTGTTGAGGTTTTAGTTTGATCTTTGAATTTGTAAATCTAAAATTTAAAGAATTTCTAAAAAAAATTCCAATATTATTTTGAAAAATGTAAAAAAAAAATGTTTTTTGTATTTGTATTTAATTGCACAATTTTAAGAAGAAAGATCTGCATATCGAATTTGAAATATATCGTACAGAATAATGTTTCAAGTCGACGCAAAACACATATATACATCTTGTACATTATGACACTGGCAAAAAAACACCAACTACGTATGTATGTGCTATTTTTTAATTATTAAACAAAAAATGTGCAGTTTTTCAAATATTTCAATATCGTGAATTTTGCCTCTAATTGGTGATTGTCATGCTTCAATAATCACGACAATTTTTTCAAAGTAATTGTGATCGAATTAGTTAAATATTTATTTTTCTCCGATATAGTTATATTACATTTATCTGCATTGACAAAAATTATTCACTTTAAGGAAACATTCCTTAAGCCAATAAAAAATGAATGATCTTTTTCATTATTTTTATCATTATTATTATTAATTTTATAGACATCTATGTAAGAGTAAAATAAATTATTTGAAATAAGGGTCGACTTAAGTATTAAATAACTGGTTATGGCATTGAGTGCTAAGGGGACACTCTGATGCGAATCTATATTGTTGTCGCGCCCTTGCTCACTTCCCTAGGACTGTTTGTTAAACGTCCTTATTGTATTACATATAACAGTAGATATAAGTTGTTTCTTTTTTGTTCTCTTTAACATTTTTATTCGATATTTTCATGGCTATAACATTCAAAGTGAAAATTATTTAATATATTGTACTTAAAATCTTGCAATCAAATTCAAAACCCTGTTCAATAGTCCAGAACTACCACTCTATTCAATTTTGACAAAGTTTTTTTCTACCAAAGACCTGTTGCAAAAGTGAGATCATTATATGAGGCTTTTCCCGTCTCAATGACATTTTTTGTTATATTTACTCTAGATATTTTAATTATTAAATCATATTTTCATGCACGAATTCTATCTATAAGTTCTACACATTTTTTTGCTTATGTTAATCCCTCATGGTACAACAGTGTTGAAAGCGATCGAAAAATATCATCATATGGAAAGCTTATTTTGTCGCATATGAGCTTAAAAAGGGCAACTGCGTTAATAAAATAAATGAAGAGGAAAATGTTTATTTTGGTTTAGTTGTCTCTATTTTATTAATAAAATTGCACGAATTCAGATTGCTGTCGTATATACTTAAAAAATGAAATCATCATTAAGCATTTCGAAGACTCTTCGATAAGATCTCACAAGCCAATTACTGAAAGCAGGACTCTCCGAAGTTTTCATAAAATATACGATATAAAACAAACCATACCGATCTTATATCTACTTTCGAATGAAATCTAACAATCAATATTGCAAGTCAGCTACGTCCAGTGATTGGCCCACTTTGGAAAAGCGTCTTTGGCTCAGCCTTAAGTTCTGCACGAGATGTTCGATTGCGCGATAGGTGCAATAAATATTCTTCGAACACCCCGTATATCGGTCATCGAGGATATATCTGCCGCGAGCGACCTTAGCGGGTCACGCGGCAGCACGTCCACACACGCTCATCTTCAGTTTTCTTCACTTCTACATTTCTTTAGTTCCTCAACATTCTCCTAGCGGCAATCTACAATTCTACATCCGCGGCGATCCTCTTCTTATCCACCTTTCGTCTCCTCACTTTACTGAGTTTGCCTCTTCTCATTCTTCATCCAGTGGTCTCTCACCTTCTCCTCCCTGTTCCTTTACTCTCTATGGTTGCTTAAAGCCACCGCCGCGCCGCACCGCTTCCACAATCCACACCGCCTTTTCGCCTTCTATCCGCGAGGCGCGTTAATTATGAGCGGCTTCCGGCGATCTAGATTTCATTCTTTCCTTCACCGCTTAGGCCCGGGAAATGATAATAGGTACGTGACCCATGTGGTCAGTTCACACGAGAAATGAGACTCGCAGTACCTACTATGCCGCGGCCTCACTGCAGCGCAAGCGAGTGACTTCCACAATGCGCCTTGTACGCTCCCACACTCAAAGAGTCTCACGCCCTCACATCCTCCTCCTCGCCTACCTTCTATACATGCTGAAATGCTCAAGACTCTCTTTACGTTACTTTACTGTAGCTTCCACATCCACCTAAGTCCTAAATGTAACGTTGTCATACCAACCACATCACGTCACTGTCCGCTCGGTTCCATGTCGATCTCGTTCAGTGCTCCCAATGCGCGAAAACCCAGATTAAAGAATTAAAGGGCAATCAGAACTTTAAATCTCAATTCAGAATACTGGGTGGTCCCATAAACCATTCAAATATAAAAGGAAAAGTTACTTGCACCAAATTTTAGATTCAACTCTGGGGTTAAAATAACCTGCAACAGAAACTACACTTATCACAATCAATATACGATCCGTACAGCAACGGTATATTGTGGGATATATCCTATTTCTGTCCCAAGATATCTTAAGGATAGACATACGATGCTTTGGGATGTTTTTAGGATATTTCTGACTCGGTTTCTGAAATATTCAGTATTCCAAGATATATATATATATATATATATATATATATATATATATATATATATATATATATATATTGTCGAGAATGAGAAGCGCCGCATATACTGGAACTTCATATTCTCGAAAATTGTTTCTGTTGCGCACTCGAGGCCTGACATAGTTTTCCATGACTTCGCGAAACGAACCATGTTCGTTATCGAATTGTCGGCACCAGCTGAAAAAAACATCATAGCCAAGGAGAATAAAAAGAAAGAGAGGTATACCTTACAAGGGAGCTGAGACGGTTATACCCGAAATATTCTGTTAAGCTAATCGTCCTGATCATCGCCATCGGCGCTCTTGAAGGTACCAAGCTTTCACTGGCCAATAACCTGAAAAACATCCCTACGTGTCAACAAAATGCTAAGACACTTGCAGCCGAAATGCAGAGGGCGGTCGTCCTTGGGTCGCTTCGCGTCCTTAGGGTACACGAGACTTTTGCCGGGCCATCGTATTGAGTCCGTCACAGACTATAACTACCTATCACACGGTCGTGAGACGTGGTTACGGCTGAAATTTTACCGCGATTTCGCTGAGAGCGGGTGCAGTTTTTCAGATTAGCACCCGCTCTCGGCGAAATCCCGCGGTTGTCCTTATGACAAACTTTTAACTATATATATATATTATTATACGATTTAGCCATTTCCCTTTCGGAGTAAGCGTGACTCGGTGAGGAAGGGAGTAATGTGAGAGAGGGTTTATCTTGAGTTCGGATTTAATTGCCGTCCTCAGAGAATCGGTTTCTTTGTCAACTCTCAAAAGGCTATAATTTTTTTAATTGATCTGGAAATCTCGTGTTATTTATTTAAATAACACGTCCGTTCCGCGAAACTGCTCCGACCCGGGTTGCTGATAAATCTCTCTAGCGATCACTACGAGTAAAGAGCCTCACAAAGTCATCATGTGAAGCTGCCCACTCGGGCTCATTAGTATCCAAGGTCTTTTGTTTCAGGCTTCATTCACTCCACTGACACTCTTCTTCAATCATTTCTTATAAACTATTTGTCGCCACACTTTTCTGTCTTGGCATACCTCTCTAGCTTCCTTCACGTCCATGCATTTTCTCATGCAAGCTCTTGTGTTTCTATGGCTTCTTATGTCTCCTCGAATTGGGGTCTCATTCACACATTCTAACCATTCTTTCCGCGGTCTGCCTCTGGGCAAATTGCCATTTACTTTACCTTGATAGACTTGTTTTGTTAGTCGTTTATTTTTCATTCCCTCAAAATGCCCAAACCATCTTAAAAAATTTCTTTCACATATGTCAACTAGTGTTGACAGCTTCAAATGCAAGCGTTAAAAGTAAAACAATTGAAGGCTTAATGAGAATGGACTGATAAGTAACAATAAAAAAATTTGAATAGTGCAAAAATACTGATGTGAAAAAATCTTCTGACGCTATCCAGGTCCAGACCAGACGGCCTGGGTTCCAGTCATGGCGCGGACCGTGCGGTCTAGCCTGGGTCTGTAAGTGTAACGTTTTTTTCGCTAGCCCCAGGCCAGACCTTATGGTCAGCCGCTACCTAGATTGTCTACTCATAAGTAAATGAATAGTATGTACACGGACTTTGTCTCATAATCTTGGATATGAGAGAAAGTCAATTAAAATTCACAACCTTCAGTATTCAAAAAAATGATTAATCATCATCTGAAGAGCATGTAACGTTTTAACAGAATTTCAGAGACACAGTTCGCAAAACTAAGCGACAGTCACTGAAAATTTAGTCGGCAGTGGCTTTATATTCTCGGAGACAAGAAAACTAAATTCTAAGCGACAGTTTATGAAAATTCAAAACACGATTTTTCAACGAAAAACATTATTTCTCAACTTGTTGTTATAACAGAATCTTAATTTTTTATAGTTATTATGTTATTAAATACACGATTCGCAAATACGGTCGCTTACACATATAATCGCACGCCTAAACGCTTTGAAAAATCGCACTTCGCTGAGGATTCGAACCCTACCTAACTACCTAAACCGCGCGCTCTAACTCATTTCGCTGTCGAAGCACTTGGATCACAAAATCTCGGCCAAGTTGTACGGTGAGCCTCCATCAACCATATTCAAACTAAAAGTTGTTGAACTCAATGTTTCTTTAAAGAAAACATATTTCTGATGATTAATGAGTAGTTCTAAAGCAAATGGAAAATTTTCGAGAGACTTAATCAAAAAAAATGTATTTAGAATGAATTTAGAATTGAATTGAAATTTAGAATTTTACTTATTTCCAAAAAGGCTCGAGATATTTCTGTTATATAAAAAGCTCCATAAAACGCGCAGTTTTCAATTTATCCTATTCTTTTATAATACTTTCTTAGTCAGTTTTTAATGCGTAATAACAGTTCCTAAACAATAATTTAAAATATGTGAAACAAAGAATTGAATTTCACTTATTTCAGAAAGGGCTCAATACTTTTTGTCTTTAAATATTCAAATCGTTTCAAAACGATCCAAAAGCATGAATTAATAAAGAAAAGTCAAGTACAAAAATGCTTTAATAAACTCAATGACAAAAAATTATTTTCTGCTATACAAAAACATCCATAAAATGCACAGTTTAAATTTATCCAATTATTTTATTATACTTTTTTACTCATGACAGTTTTATATGTGGAATAACTTTTCCAAAACAACAATTTAAAATATATAAAACATATAATTACATTTTACTTATTTCACAAAGGGATCAATTCTTTTCTTCAATAAAGATTTAAATAACAGTGGAATTCAAAAACGCTTTAATAACCTTAGTGCCAAAAAAACTATTTTCTGCTATATAAAAACCTCCATAAAATGCACAGTTTTCGATTGATGTAATTCTTTTATAATACTTTGTAACGCAGCTTTTTGTTTAAAATAACAATTCTAAACAATAATTGAAAATGTATAGCAAAAATCCATCTTAAGTTTGAATATTACCTATTTCAAAAAGTGCTCGATACTTTATTTTTTTTCTAAATATAAAATACTTCGAAATCAAAATAAAAAGAAATTCTGTAAAGAAAAGTCGAGTGCAAGAACTTTCAAGTTGAAAGTGATTGAATCTCAAGGTGGTTGGATGAAAAATATTTGTTTGCTTTCTCCTTTAATTTTTAATCTTTTTATTCGAAAAATGTGTAATTGTCAATTTTCCATTATTCTTTTATAACATATAATGCTTTCTTAATAAACTTTTAAAAAATGTTGTTTTTGACTTCCTTTTCTTCGAATATCTCGCTTTAAAAAGGCATGACATTTTTTTTAATCATTAAAAAATGTAATAATAGTATCTTGAAACATTTTTTAAGACTTGTAAACTTGCTTTATGCTGCCATATATTTATTTTTTATCATTTATATAGTAAAAAAGGATTACATAAGTATACGGGTGATTTCCAAAAGGTTAACCATTTTTAGTCCCAGGCATTTTCTATGATTAATGAATTCTTTCCTCTCTAAATATGAATCAGTGACAAATTCACTGATTGAAATAGTAGTTGGACATTTCACTGATTAATCAGTGATTCCGGACTTTTCACTAATCAATTCAGTAACACCAGAGTAAATCATGCGAGACATAACCTCTAAGCTTTATAGTAAAGCGTTTTTGTTATTCTTTTACTTAAGTAGCAAAAATATTAAATCTACTAAAATCTTATTTTATTATGATGCTAAATTGACGTGGTGCAGTGCTGCTAACTCACAAAAGTGAAGCTTTCACTGAATGAATAAGTAACTTTTCACTGGTTGTCAGTGAGCGGATTCTAGCTATTTGAATCAGTGAGATATCACTGACAATCAGCGAATTTTCACTTTTTCAGATTTAGAGAGTCTAGAAATATTTCGACTTCGTTCAGAAAGTACAAATAAAAAATCACAAATTTAAAACTGAAATTTTTTTAAATAATATCAACAAAACTTTTATAATTAGTTAAGATTCACATATATCACTTATATTGAATGAAAAAGGATCATAATCAAGAAGATGGTTTCATATTTTGGCTAGGAAATTCTTGAAAATTAAAAAGACCAAGAATCTAACGACCAAGTTTGAATGTTGGACGTTAAAGTGGAATCTAAATTTTGAATCATTTTGAATTTAATTTATTAAAATTCAATATATCAGGGTAAAGGATTCCGAAAAGCGCTTGCAATTATGTCCCGATTTGACAAGTAATCTTTACAATTAAACAATATTCATAATTAGAAGCGCTTGAGCTCCGAAATTTTAATTGGTATCAAAGCCATGTCAAAGACTTTCAAAATGATCTGGCTGAATCTCGTATTATGCAATTATTTTTTATTAAATTATTTGGCAGTCTCTTAAACTCTAGAGAAATGTTTATTATTTATCAGAAGGGTTCTATCGGTTTTTGAAATACTCATCCATGAAAAATCAATCATAGAATAGCCACTTAAAATTTAAGTGATTATTTTTTTTCGTGTAGAACACAATAAATAAATAGTAAGTAATATATAAATTGCAAATATCAAATAAATAATGCATAAAAGACTGAACAAAGTTGTATTCTCTTCCAAAAGCCTGGTGTTTAAAATGTTGTAGACCAAACTAGGAAGAAAAAGTTAATTGAAAAAAATATCTGAATCACAAAAACTTCTAGTTATATTGAATGTATAGATACTTCTTAAAGTATTCTAAGTTATGTATATATATATATATATATATATAAGGCTAGAAAAACGCATTCGCAGAAAATTTCTTATGCACTGAGAATCGAACCTTGTTCCCTCATTAAATATGAGAGTCACTCATTCGCTTATGTCATAAAAGGCTGCCGAATCGATAAAAAAACACTTGTTTTAATAGTGTTAATTTCGTTTGTATTATTTGTTTAGACACCCTGTCAGTTAATCAAACTATGTAAAAAGAATTTGCTGATAAACACTTAGAAATTTGTTTGTTCTTCTAAAGCTGATTAACTAGGATCAACGTCCAAACCTGGGCCCGACTAGACTGTCAAGATGATAAGGATAAAAGCCTTGTTTCGATTGTGTGAAATTCTTAATTTCTATCATTTTAGACACCCTATCAGACCTGGACCAGATCAGACCTTCCAGACTAGACGGTCCAGATAAAGCCACACCTCGGCCAGACGTGATTGTAGAGTCGTAGACTGTCTTAAAATTTTGCTACACTGCGCGAGGATATTGTTTAGGTATGCCAGAAGTGTGGACATTTTCGCTTTGTGGGGATATCCCACCAATATCCTGATAATGTCTCTAGGATGTCCATTCTCTAAATTTGAATCAATGATAAATGGATCACTAAATCAAATCAGTAAGAATTTTATAATTCACAATGCAATCTCAATGATTCAAATAGCTAGATATGGGTCACTAACTGAAATCAGTGAAAATTTTACTAAAAATCAGTGAAATCTCACGGATTCAAATTTAGAGAGAGTAGAGAGAGTGGTGAGTATAGGTATAGTATTGTTTGGTAGAATCGCTGAAATTATTTATAATTGACAGGGATCAATTTTATTTAATACTTGATATTGACCAATTTTATTCGCAGTACATTGTTTAAACATTTATGTACCTTTATGAAGCATTATAAAAAATACCTTATAAAACATCAAATAAGCGTGAAATAATGCCAATAATCGAACGAGTATTGAAAAAGGAAAACAGAAGTAGAAATTTATAAAATATTTTAAAATTATATAAATATTATTCACCTTTGAACAAGAATTAATTTCTCTAACGGTAATAAAAACTGCATATAGTTTTATACATATTGCCACAAACTATATTGATTTACGACTTTTCCATAGGTATGAATTCATGATCTATAAACTGCTAAAATATTTTTTACTTTCCTATTTTGTTAATTTACTTGCATTGTTAAAAACAGCACTTTGTAACTAACTAAAAGGTAGGGTGGCCCAAAAAAACAAAAGTTTCCAAGTTTTTTTGGCAGCTCCCCCGCCCCTCCCCTTATTTTGTGGGCTTCCAAAAAAAAGTGTGTACGTGTTTTTTTAAATATTAAGAGACCCCCCTGAAGTTTTCCATTAGAATAACATGGGGAAAAAACACATTTTTGTAAATTCGTTCTGAAATGTGAAAATGTACAATATATATACCATTAAACCATTTCCCTTTCAGGGTAGGCGTGACACTACCCGATTCGGGTAGTGTTTCTAGGTTTTTCTTGTAGTTATAAATAACTACAAGTGTGGGCTCACCACACCCACGATGTGCCAACAGCACTCATGTCAGTATTCTTGAATGGTCACCCATCCAAGTACTAACCGCGTCCAACGCTGCTTAACTTCAGTGATCTGACGAGAACTGGGGTTTTCAGCGTGGTATGGCCGTTGGCAATAAAGTATAGAAAATACTTTCATGATCTTATGAAAAACCTCCAAATAATACGCATCTATCATTAATTTTTAATTTCAACTCTCTTAAGCTCCTTTCATCGTACGCGAGAAACTACCCCATGCAAGTGCAATAAGGATTTCGCGGAATATAGCCCTTCATTTTTTTTTATATCCCTTTTTCTAATTTTTCTTCCATATACCTCAAACAATACATTATTAGGCCATAGCATTCAGAAAATACCATTGATTTGCCATATTATAAGATTACAATTTTTTGAAACAACTAAAATTTATTTCGACAATTATAGGTTAAAAATCTAAGAATTTGGAGAAAGTAATGAAACTTATTTAACAAAAGCACACAAAAAAAGTTTCTTTAGATTTTTCCTGTCAACAGTTGCATTTAAACAATTATAAATTGATTAAACAATAGACAAATAAAATGAAAATATTCTCTCTTTACATTCATATATTAAGACACCAGCAAGGATGCACGATTTTTCAGCTTTGTCTGTTGAGAAGCTGGACTAAAAAAAATAAATTGTTTAAACAATAAACAAAAAATAAAAATATATACTCTTTAGGTTTATGAACAAGACCATAGGATTAATAAATTTGCCTGAATTCGCGATATTCTATGGAAATAAAATTGTTCAAGTGAACCAAAATTGATTAAGCAGTAAAAAGTTAATTAAAAATACATCAACTCTTGTAATTAATTTATTCAGGAAGATCTAGTTCAAAAAATGAGGAAGAAGTAATAATTAAGGGCAACATTCCGCCAAATCCTAATTTCACTTGTATAGATTCGAGAAAGATTCAAAACTTTTCTTATTTTGGGTCACCCTACTGGCTAATAGAAGGTTTACTTAGCAATGAGCATGTATCTACCTGCGTTCTTAATAAATATAATATGTTCGATTGTTCATATTACAATATTGAGAGATAATGAGATAACGCACATTAAAAAAAAATGTTCATAAAAATGTAAAGACAAACTTTAAAAGAGACTGATAACTAACTAAATATAATAATTTTAATAACTTGTACCACACCTTAAGATAGTTTTTAGTATTTGCAAGGCGTTTTTTTTGACATTCGAGTCAGATATCTATGAAACTTTCTGTAAAATTTGATTTATTTGTAGATACAGGGTGTTCAAAAAGTTCCCGTACCTTTTTTTTTGGTATTTCAACAGGCCATATTTTTTACGGGAAACTAATAAAAACAATACATTGAAAACCAAAAGATTAATTAAAACAATGAAAAGAAATGTACGTAAAAAAATACAGCAAGCGTTCAAAATTCCCCCTTTGACTTCAATACATTTGCGAAGTCGCTTCCGAAGATTGCCGACAATGTTCGCACAATCTTCTACCGTAATCGCGTCCCAGGCGCGGATGAGAGCCGTTTTGAGAGCATCTACGGTGGCGTAACGTGTTCCTGAGATGTTTTGTTCCAAGTTGGACCAGACCGAATAGTCCATCGGGTTCAGGTCCGGTGAGTTTGGCGGCCAAACGTCCTTGCCCCAAAAACCGGGAAACAGCTCTTCGCAAACGGCAATCGTGGATCGAACTGAATGTGCCGGCGCCCAATCTTGTTGAAGTACAAATCCATCTGGGCCGAAGTGCATTTAGGGACAAAATTACATGAGGAATTCAATAAAACCATCGGAATAAACAAAAATTCTGATTAAAAAGGAAAAATAATGGCTAGAAAAAAAGTACGGGAACTTTTTGAACACCCTGTATTTAACACAGTGATTGATTAAATACATGAGGTATTGTAGCTCAGGTGGTAGCTTGCTTGGTCTTAGAACTGCTGGCCCTCGCAGTTTCTCAGCGCGCAGGGCGAGAGACGGTTGCGAACCTTGCTTGAAAAACACCAGCAGCGTAGTGGAAAGGCACAGTGCACGGGTACGCACATGCGGAGATTTCGCAATATTATGTATTCCAATTGGAAACGGTTCAGACGGCCCTGACTGTTTACATTTGAACCCCCCTGATTTGTTGCCAAGGATATTTTCAGGCAACCCCCGAAACTGGACTGAAACCAAGAGTTCGGTGTATAGAGAAGTGAATCTAAACAATTTTTTGCTGCTCTTTCATCGTTACATCAAATTTAAATTAATTCTTGATTATTTATTTGAGCATTATTTTTGCGTATATTTTTATTGCCTTAGGACTTTATTGGTATTTAATTAATGAAGAAATTGATATTATTTAGCTTGATATTCGATAATTCCATTGCAATTAAGTACTAAATCACTTTATGCAGTAGTCGAATGTTATATTAATATATTCTCATTTGTGCCCCCTTATCACAAGAATCGGTTTTCAAGTTAATTACAAAAGAAGTGAATCATATTCCTTCCTGATGCACGATGTTCTACGAATCTGACTTTGCACAGAAGAGGGGGGAGGGAAGTTGGTAATGGTGAGAATATCGCATCACGGAGTATATTACAGAAGGCGAAGACACCTGGGAAACATAACCGTTTGAAAAGGACCGAATGACCGGAACACGATTCTCCCCCACCATAAACGTCACGTACTGCTTAGCGCGCTTACTATCTAAGATCTTAACCATTCGACCTAGGTAGGCATACTCCATTTCATTAATTTTAATTGTCCAGCCACTGTACAAGGTGTTTTCTGTTCTCGGTCTCCTGTTTCTCTTCCAAGTGATTTAAAGTCCTAGATGGAAAACCATGTATGTACCTACATTTCTACTTATACATACACCAACGAGTTTCACTCCTACATTCATTTCCTTCCTCTACCACTTTTTCAGGGTTGCCATGAAATTCCATCACTTTTTCAGATCTTTTGTAGATCAACTTTCCTCAATTTCTTGACCAGGGCTTATAAAATTCTTACTGATCAATGCTAAAAAGAAGCCTAATATGTGAATTGATCAAACAGCTTCTACATTTTAAGATGCAGATCATTTTTGGTTCCCGAAATATATTATTTTTTACAGGAACAAAGGCAATAATTTTCCGTAAATGTTAATTCTGAAGAATAATTGTCAAAAAACGACTAATTTTATAACCTCTGTATAGTTTTTTCACTACTATAAATATTTCAATTTTATATTTATTACAATGTTCCTTGGAAAAAGGAGGCGATTTTTACAAAATTAATATTTTTAAATTTAAATTTTTTAATTTTCGGAAAAATGCAACTTTTAATTTATTTTCCAATTTTTATTTAAATTTGTACTATGTAAGAAATAAATCTTCCAAGATTTCGATGTGTTTAATTTTTTTCTCACGAAACTGAATAATAATCGTAAATTGAATTATATGGATAAAAATAATAAGAATCATGCAGAATCATGTATCCCGAAAGGGAATAATTCTTCTCTAACTTTCATTAAAGTTTTTTGGGCAAATCATTAATTTAAATGAAGAGTAAACTGCAATCTTCAAAAGTGAATATTTGTGGTTGTCCGCATGAAAATTGCCGTTCTATATGGCCGATTCTCTAGGAGATGTCCGCGTTTTTCTAAGTAAGGGTCAAATTTATTATTTTCGTGATTGAGTGGAAGATGATTGTAAGACCCAAACTGAATCTATTGGCACTATATTCATACTCGTATCTCACAAGCAACCATAAGTATCTATATTTCATGTTCCAAGAAACGTGTAACAAGTGCGATTCAGTAAAAAACACAACTTTTCGAACATTTTTTCTGTCTCTGCAAGCAAAAAATACATTTTCTGTCTCTTCAATGCGGCTTTACCATATACCTTTTACCAGCACATACAATAAAAGGCTTCGGAGATGTTATTTTTATCTTTTAAGTGATATAATTCACACAATTTTTTTTCAATAATGCCAACTTTGGAAAAGGGTTTTGCTCTATGAACCCTACAAATTTTATGGTGGAATTTTGTTAATCAAAAATTATTTTCCGTTTGATCCTCTTTTTTAGGATGCTTCGGATTTGTTATTTCAGGTTCCACCCACAGTTTTTTCCTCGGTTTTTTCTGTGTTCTCAGACGACTTACGAAGATTTAATCAAGTTTCAGATTCTGAAAATGCCTTATATCAATAAAATTTGATAAACACTACTTATTTGTTATGATTATAATCCGTTATGTCACATATACCCTCAAATTCGTTATACATATAAAATATAAAGGCTTCAGAGTTGTTATCAACAAACGGAGGGACACAAATATAAGCATGATTTTTTCAGTCAGCATTTATAATCTCTAGCATGCTAGTATTGTAATTTGAACTGCATCATATATTTAAAAAAAAGTACCAGCGGCCAATACTGGAAAAAAATTTTTTACCAGTCCCGTCACATTTGAAAGATGTGAATCAGTATGGAGGGACACATAAAAAGGCTAAAAACTGACTACTTAATAACAAAAAAGGTGAAATATGTTTCTTTTTCACTTTATCTGCATAGATTAAGAAATTAGGCCACAATATGTGCAATTCTTACTTTAAGAGGTCAAAAATGTTCTAGGAACTTCGAATAAACATCGAGAAACATACAAATTGAAATCTATTTTTAAAAATTTCCTATCTAGCATCGTTCACAAGAAAAATAAAAAAATAAACTAATTTTTCGCGAAAAAAACTCTTGATCACAAAAATAGTTTAGCCCTTATAAAACTTACAGAATATCTTCTTTGTACAAGCACGAATTTTTAATAAATATATGTTAAAATAAAGAATGGGTCTTTTCTATAAAATTCGACCGTATTTTTGGAGCTAAATTTTGAAAAGAGAAAAAGTTGATTTGATAAAAATGCTCATTTTTGCATTTTATACAATACTCGGAAAATTCGTAAGTTTTATGCTGGCCAAACAATTTTTGTGGACACGAGGTTTTTCTAGAAAAATTGATCCAGAATCCAAAATCTGAAAAGAAAAATTCAATATCTCAATTAGGTTCAAAAGTTATAGAAATTTAAAGAGCGAATTTGTATTTCTTTGAAAGACAGGCTTCAAGAGCGACGTAAGATTTGATGCTAAAAACCGATAAGTCGGATAGGGCTGACATATAGTTATAAATGCAATGTCGAATTGTGCGAAAATACAGTTCACAGAAAAAACAGAAGATAAACTTTACATCGATTTCTGACGAAAGATTCTTTGCAACAAAAATTAACTTCAAAGGATAAACTTTACACAAATATCGGTTAAACTTTCTTTTGTTTTTCCATGACAAACACATGTATTTTGTAAGACTCGAAGTTGGCTGAACAAAACTTTATCGCTCTAAAAAATTTCCTGCAACAAATTTTATTCTTAGTTTTTTTCTGTGTTAATTAAGGTAACTGTTTATATAGTTACTAGTAAAAATCCAATTATTTTTCTCCAAACCTATTTTTTTTTTTCTCAAAACCTATTACAAAACTGATCTTATCACTTCTTCGAAGAATGCATGTATCGCAAATAGCTACAGTTAGTTAACATCTATATAAATAAGTCCTCATTTCTATACTATGCTGGAGCGGATAATATAACGCGATAGCCATTTTAAAGCCAAACTGCCGAAATTCTGAAAAATTTACACTCAACTCCTGACATAAGAACAGTTTCGGGCATGGCTTGCCTTGATCCTAAATAGGAGGAATCCAAACGTAAGCGGGCACAGCTATATGAATTTTATTAATGTTGGATTTGGAAGCATGATGCAACTAACGCGCTGAGAGTGCAGCCCTTGAGCTGTTTGTTACGCTTGACTGAGCACCGCCTCTCTTCTAGCCCCGCGACTCCTCTATAAATCACTCTCTAAAAATCACGAAACTGCGGAGGCCATGAGTTCTAGAAATATCGTAAACTGGGGGTTTTTATATCGGTAGTTGATTGTATCTTCATAGATTTGGTTTTGAATGATACGCAAAATATAACCTCTACATTTTTGTAATGAATATATAGATACTTTGTTTTATTGAAATGATGTCTTCGATTGTTACAAAATTATTTAAAAATTGAAATAATAAATAAAAATTCAAATAATAAATAAAAATGAGAGCGCACCGAATTGCCTAAATAAATAGGGTAATTTGACGCATGGGCACTTTCTAGGAAGATTCAACCAATAAGAATTTTATTATACGTAGATTCAATTCTTACTATCTACAAAGCAAAGATATTAATCTACGCGTTACATATTTTACGATCCCATTATCGATTATATCTTTCCTCCTATTGATTGATATATAAATATATATATATAATTATATATGTTTTATGTGTATTATTTACAATATATACAGGTAGTAAAGCGAGTGTAAGGGTAAATGGGAAACTGAGTGACTGGTTCGATATTATGCAAGGCGTGAAACAAGGATGCGTTATGTCCTCGTGGCTATTTATCATATTCATGGATAAGTGCCTAAGAACTGCCCTCTTCGACGAAGAAGGTGTAGATCTCGAAACAGTGAAGGTACGTGGGTTAGCTTTCGCAGATGACAAGATTGTTATAGCAGAATCAATCGAGGACTTGCAAAGAATGTTGAATAAACTTAATACAAGCATGAAGAACATGGACCTTAAAATTAACGTAAATAAAACAAAAATCATGGTGTTTGAGGGAAAAAGTGAGAAAACAATATGCAACATTGACCTAAATGATGAGGGATTAGTCAGATAGGCGCATATATGAAGGTAAGAAGATTATCGGTAGAGCAGGGTCCATTCTCAGAAGTAAAAACATACCAAAAAAAGCTAAAATGGCCATACATAATTCTATATTCGTACCGACTTTACCATACGGTAGCGAGACATGGACCTGTCAAGAAAAGGACAGGAGTAAAATTAACGCGATCGGCATGAAACCTCTGCGCATAATATGCGGGAAAACACTGATGGACAAAGTCCGAAACGAGATAATCCTCAAAGAATGTGGTACAGGAGAGACACTAGGTGACATATAGGAAAGAAATTAGTTAAGGTTGTTTGGACATGTTGAAAGAATGAAAGATGAACGACTGACCAAACAAGTGTATAAAGGTAAAGTAAATGGCAGAATGCCCAGAGGTAGACCGCCGAAAGAATGGTTAGAATCTGTAAATTAGACATTAATCCGAAGAGACATAAGAAGCCATAGAAACACAAGAGCTTGCATGAAAAAATGCATGGACGTGAAGAAAGCTAGAATAGTATGCCAGGACAGAAAAGTGTGGCGACAAATAGTTTGTAAACAGAGTGACAATAGAATGAATGACGCCTGAAACAAAGACCTTGGATACTAATGGGCCCAAGTGGGGAACCATACATAACATTTTTGTGAGGCTCTTCACTTGGGGTGATCGCTAGAGAGATTGATCAGCAACCTGGGACGGAGCAGTGTTGCGGAATAAACGTTTCATTTAAATAAATAACACGAGAATTCCAGATCAATCTAAAATATCTATACCTAACACCTATATACCTATCTACCTCGTACCTATATACCTACCTACTTTATACCTATATACCCATATACACACTACTATTTTCCAACCGAGCAAGTCACGCCTACCCCGAAAGGGAAATGGCTTAATGGTATAATAATAATAATAATAACGTGCGACCTATCACATTGACAGCATGTCACATTAGCAGCAAGTCACTTTGTGGCATCTCTCATTCCGAAAGATTTTAAGTTCACAAAGAATTGGCAAAAGTGCGTGGTGACAAGCCTGTGATTAGTCACAGAAATAATGTAGGTCACACCCCTCACCTTTTCCAATGTCTCGTATGGAGGGGGGGGGGAGACACCGCACTGATTGGTTACAGAAATAATTTAAGTCATACCAATAATTACTACTGATTTTGTGTGGACCTTAATTTTGGAACAGCGGCTCATATGGCGCACATAACATAGTGTATGTATGTCGATCAATAGCAGAAGAAGTATAATCGATGATGGGATGGTAAAATATGTAACGCATAGAATTGAATCTACGTAAATTAAAACGCTTAATTATTGATTCTTTCTAGAAAAAAGGCCGTGCGTCAACTTAACCTACTCTTTGGGTAATGTGGCGCGCACTTATTTTCATTTCTTATTTCAATTTTCAAATAATTTTATAACAATCGAAGACATTATTTCTATAAATTGAAGTATTTTTATTCATTAAAAAAATGAAGTTTATGTTTCACGTATAATTCAAAACCAAAGCTATGAAGATACAATTTTCAGAATTTTCTCAGTTTGACTTAAAGATGGCCATCGCGCAATATTACCACGTGCTTCTGCATAGTATAGAAATAAAAATTTATTTATATAGGTGTCAGCTAAATTGAGCTATTTGTGACACACGTGTATCCTTCGGAAAAATCAGAAGATCAGTTTTACAATAGGTTTCATTACATTTGGAGGAAAATACTATGATTTTCACTAGTTATGTCGTAGCTGACATAATACACGAGAAACACCCAAATCGAACGAATTACCCGCTGCTCCGCATTACCCGCTGGCCCCCTAAATACGTAAAATCTTAGAAACTGTTCAAGATATCGACAATTGCTGTAATTGATATTGATAATCCGATGCTACTGACTTCTTGTTAAAGTTGGGTATCAATCGGTTGGATGGAGTTTTGCTGTAGTGGTGCACACATGTAGAAAATTTGTTTTGTTTTGTTTTAATCTCACACTTTCTGAAGCATTAACGTAAAATTATGCTTAAACCTATTTGTCAATAGTTGGTCAATCAGCTGCCAAGTGTAATTGAAATCGGTTAAAAATTGTGCCGAGAATCCAAAAAAGGTTCTAAATACAATAGGATTATTCCAGGCAAGGATTCTTGGTAGCTTTTTTTTTGTACTTGGGAACGATTCGCTACCGTGAATCTTGATCTTAAGGAACAGGTTCTTTCAGAAAATTATATACTTGAAGGGAATATTAATTCGCTTCCAATTTTAATGAAGATTTATGAAATTGACCACTTTTTAGTTTGCACATATCAGATTCGAACACTTGTACCTTCAAATTGAAACTAATCTTCAAAATTCGATTCTTTTTTTACTTCGAATGTTTATAGTTTATATAGAAAAGTTTTCAAAACTGAAGGCTTCTAAATTTTATTTGCATTTAAATGCTTAAAGATTCTGAAAATTGCAATTCATATGTTTTCTTTTAAATTTAAAACCTTCAAAAGTTGAAAATGTTTAACACTAAAACTTTTTACCTCTTTAAAGTAGAAGGCCTTCAATAAAATTGAAGTGAAATTTGGATTTTTGTTTTCGGTAACATCAATAATACGTTTATACGAACTGAAAAATATGACAGAGGAAAATTCTACATATATATTTAGAATGTACAAAACTGTTGAAACTAGAAATGCAGCAATAAATGGTCTATACGTTTTTGCTATATCTTTGCCGATTTAAGGTCATTATTTGCACCACATCATCTATGTTACAAATTCATCTCGAAATCATTTCACACGAAATAAGGTGGTGTAGATGAATTAAGTCGGCAGTCTCAAACGGTCGTGCGGTATTCTGTCTCCGGAAAAATGAAGAGAGAGCCAGCGCAGATGCGAGAAATGTACATTAATTGTTAAGTGTTATGATTGTTTTAGTTCCACAGTTAGAGTCCTTTTCTCTACCTAATATTTTCCGAAATATGAAATTATTTTCATCACACCACAATAATTATATTTTTTTTTTTACAAAAAATGTATGACCACTAAGTATGTACAGAAATTTGAGTATAGTGTCCAGTCAGAAATTTAAAAAAAATAATAAGAGACAAAGAGCAGACTGCACGACAAACACAAAACCCTTTCAAGTCTAAATAAGTCAAGTCAAAATTTAATAAATAAAAATTGGATGCATGATAAAAACAATGAGATCCAATTTTTACATTCTCATCTGAGAAGGTATTGGTTTTATGTAAAATTTGACTTAGTCGGTTTTCATCAAATTTCCACGTTTTGAGACCCCCTGAGTCAGAAAAAACGATTTTTGCGAAGGTGTCTGCCTGTCTGTAGTCTGTCTGTAGTCTGTAGGCACGATAACTTTCGAAAAAATATCAGATTGGATTGAGCTTTGACACACTTTTTCAAGACCTAAAAAGAAAGTACAAGTTCGTTAACCACCTATTTTGGTTAAAAACTCAAAAAGTTAGAGCATTTTGAAAAATTTTGAAACCATTTTTTTCAAGATTAAAAAATTATATGTACGGCTATTCATAGTACTCGGAAACTCGTATAATTTATCCTCATGACATTTTTCGATAAAAATAAAATTATCAGAGTTATAGCATTTTCAAAATCTAAAAAAACAAACGAAATTGAACAGACGGAACAATGCTCGATATGAAAAAAGTCAGGAGAAGAAAAACGTTGCTTTTTGAAAGTCCTACAAGATTATCATAATAACTCTTCGAATTTTGTCGAAAAAACAAAAATTCAAAATTTGATCGCACCAAAAATAATGAAAAATTCCATTTTGCGGTCAAACTATGCGAAATACAAAAAGAGATAAAAAGACAAAAATTGTGCACCCAAAAAAGATCTACAATTTTGTCAAATCACTTGTTAATAGGACGCTTAGTTTTTCTTTTATTCGTAAAAAATGACGAGAAGGTTTTGGTTTTATGTCAAATTTGACTTAGTCGGTTTTCATCAAATCTCCACATTTTGAGACTCCCTGAGCTAGAAAAAACGATTTTTACTAAGGTTTCTGTCTGTAGTCTGTCTGTACACTGAAAAAAAAAAACTTATTTGAATCAAAGGAAATTTCTTTGATTCAAAGAAATGGTAGAGCAGAATATGGCCGAAGAAATATTTCTTCAGATTAAAGAAATCTTTACTCGACACTATAAAATATGCGTTGAGTGAAATAGATTTGTTATTGACTGTAATAAATAAGTATTTGATATGATAGGTGAGTTCCGTAATGTAAAGAAGTATGGTGTAAGTCCAAGAAGATAATTATTACATACAAATAAATGTAACTCGGACTGAGCAAAAGTTTCTTTTGAACCAAATATATGATTCTTTGATTCGAATAAGCGTATTTTTTGGTAAACTAAACATTTCTTTGCAACAAAGACATTTTTTTTCAACGGAAATAAATATTTATTTGTTTCTAAAATGCAGCATATTGTTTAAAAAAAAGACGTAACAGAGTTAAGAAAATATTAATTGATTCAAAGAACAATTTACTCAAACAGAAAGTTCTCCTATTGTTTAAAAATGTTGAATAGTTAAAGTATGAAAATGAAGCAGGGCCATTCATTGAAAAAAAAAATATTCAATGCAATTATAATGATTATAATTTATAATAATATATTTAGCCAACGGCGATACCACGCTGAAAACACCAGTTCTCGTAAGATCACTGAAGTTAAGCATTGTTGGGCGCGGCTAGTACTTGGATGGGTAACCGTTCAGGAATACCTGCGTGCTGTTGGCCCGTCGTGGGTGTGGTGGGCCCACATTGGTAGTAAATATCCACCTAGAAACACTACCCGAATCGGGTAGTGAGGCAATGACCTTTCGAGTTCGAACTGCTAATCTATGTATGTATGTATGTAATAATAT
Organism: Andricus curvator; assembly: GCA_932195095.1. Taxonomy (NCBI): domain Eukaryota; kingdom Metazoa; phylum Arthropoda; class Insecta; order Hymenoptera; family Cynipidae; genus Andricus; species Andricus curvator. Next base: position 547,020 of record CAKNYM010052132.1, on the reverse strand, counting down.
ATTTATTTTCATTTTCGTGGAGTAGGAAAAAGAATTTCAAGCAAGACCAACTGACTAATGCTTAGAAAGACCGATAAACACCAATCACCACATTTTTCAGATTATATCTACGGTGAAAATGTATGGCTAACTTAAAGACTGGAGAATCCATTTCTATTGTGAGATTATAAAATCTGCGCATCTGGCGGTATATGTCTGAACTACTCAGTACAAATAAGGAATTTTTCCAAAATATTTTTTCGAACGAATGGTGTATGAAGTTATTTCAAAAATATATTTCTTCACTTGAAGGAAATATTTATTGGACATAAATCGCTTCACTCTATTTATTAGAATACACATATCTTCCAAGTGAATAAATTATTACTTAAGTGAACAAATTACTTTATTCGACTAATGACACGTTCTGTTAGAACGAAAGAAATATCGCTTTCACTTAATTAATATTGCTTTCATTTATGTCAATATTTCTTTGATTCAAAGAAACCAAAATATTTGTTTCACGCATCGATGAATTACTTATTTCAAATGAAATATTTTTTAATTCAAAGGCTCAAAATTACTGAAATAAAAAAATATTTCTTTGGATGCGAAAGTAAGATTTAAGGAAATTAGGTTCTTAGTTTTAAAGATATCAATTCCTTGAGTTAATTATCTCATATTCTGAGGCCAAGAAATATTTCTTTATTTCAAAGAAATGGCGCCCAAAGAAATGATTCCTTTGAATCAATGCACGAGTTTGTTGCTTTTAAACAATATTTAGTACAATTAAGTAAATCTTTTTTTGGCTCAAATGAATAAAATCAAAGAAATGCATTTCTTTGGATCCAAAATTTTTTTTCTCAGTATAGGCACGATAACTTTCGAAAAAATGATCAGATTGGATTGAGCTTTGGCACATTTTTGTAAGCCCTAAAAGAAAAGAGAACGAGGCAAAAAGTATCCGAGCGCGTAGCGCGAGGTATATACATTAGCGAGCGCGAAGCTGGAGGTAAATATATTATCGAGCGCAAAGCGCGAGATACAACAACCGCGCGCCCTAGGTGCGCTCAAACTTGCGAGCGTAGCGAGCCGCGCGCGATGAGAATGTGCCCGCGAGGCGGGCAGATTTTTATTATTATAATTAGTATTATTATTATACTTCTTCGAGAATGTTGATGTAAGTTGTTGGCTGTAGGGTCCCATAAAATTAGAAAACAATTCTGTTTTATTGAACACTAAAGCCAACAACTTATATAAATATTTTCAAAGATATTTATTATTGGGGGCAATATAATCCCCATCTGATAAAAAAAGAAAACCTCAGACTTGAGTTGGAATTTTGGGGCGAAAATTTCTACACGGAGCTTTCCCGGTATGTATCATCAGTCACGCAAGCATTTTACTGTAATGCAGTCAGCAAGTGATCTTATGAAAGTAGTATGCGTAATATGACACATTGTGCAGCCTGCTTTATTTTTTACCCATTCATCTAAGGACTATCCCCTTCATTAATATTATTATAAGATATGTTAAAGAAAACCTTTCATCACAGGTCCTTAAAGGACCTGGTTTCAAGTCCACTGTAGGACAAAGTCAACTACATTGGTTAGTCGCGAAGTAAAAAATATAAAAACGGAGTATATACATACATATCCGACAAACAAAAAACCCGTTAAAATGTATATGTAGACTAAAAATTCAGAAACATACATATTATATACTGGTAGTCTGAAAAGTTCCAGCCTATGCGGAAGGTGTTCAGTAAAACTGCTTTTTAGACTGCAGCTAGCACCCTATCAACTCCCAGGTTCTCCAGGTGACTTCTTAGCCTCGTGCGGACGTTTCTTGTGACTTAAATCACGAGAAGATGAATCGCCACCTTTTTTAAATGCCACACCCTCATGATTTCTTTATTATTTTTGTGTTTTAATACTTCTTTTTCTTCGTATAAACCCGGGGTTTCATCATCAGTCACGGACTACGTCAGGTATCGGATGATTTAAGGATTTAAAATTTCATAAAAATATTTGGAAACCTCTTGCGACGATGTTGAGATCACATTTAGTTCTGGTTCCATAAGGTTTCAGTCGCCTACTTCCCGATAGTCTAGGTCTAGATGGCACATTGCGATAAGTGTTAGAAAACCCGCCTTTTGAGATGCTGTCCGTATTTTATTGACTCCTAGATGTTTGAGATATTCAGTTCATGTTACGTGCATATTGCCCGTAGTCGAAATGACAATAGGATGAATGTGTCACATTTATCCATATTGTCTTTGCTTCATGCCTTAGCTCGCTATACTTTTATTTATACTTATAATTATAGCGAGCATGGTTGTATAGGTTAGCAAGTTCGGTTTAGTGGAAAAGCTATGTCGATGATGTAGACGTTTCCTGGCACTGGAATATATCTATAGAAGTGCATCCATTCTGCTAAGAGTGAAAGGTTTTAGGGCAAGTTCTTCATTCACAATGTTCGCTATATCGTTCTGTCTGTGCGTGTACTCTCACTGAAGCATTACGCAACAACCATCAATAATGTGCTGGATGGATTCGTTGGTATCTTCACACAATTGGCATCTGTCAACCATGTCTTGATGTAAGACGTGCTTGAGATAATTTCTGGTGCTGATAACCCTGTCTTAAATCGCTATCACGAATCCCTCCGTTTCCGGAAACAGGACGCCCTTTTGCAGCCAAATATTGGATGCCTCTCTGTCCACTTGATTAGGTTCTAGCCGTTTAAGGTTGCTCGCCGTGGATATATTTTTGTCTACATTTCATTACTAATTCCTCCATGATATCTGCCCTAATGTTCAAGGCCTCCTCTGAAGAAAAGTTTAAGGACGTGTAATCGAGATCCGATCCACAGATAATGTAAAGCGAAACATCTCCCTTCCTGTTAAAATAGCCTTCCCCCTATGTCATGGTAGAATTACCCTTTTAATCACTAAATTAGTGTGGCGCATTCGCTGCTCGGTCATTTCAACGAGGATGCTTCTGTTTATCATTTCCAGGTCGGTGTTCGACCATCTGATGAACCCGAAACCGAGCCCGAAACACTACGTGAGGACAGGGATGGTATAAGTGTTAATAGCCCTAATCACCTTCAGTCAGTGCTTCGATATGATCCTCATTCTCGTTCTCCAATTCTGCAGACCCAAATTCTTCTGTGATTAAATGCACTTTCCTGCATTATTTTATCTAGTCCAAACTCCGCGTGAGCTGTGAATGCCATTGAAAAACTGCTTTGTGACATGGATCACTTGCTCTAGTTTCTTGTTTGAACTAGCGTATACCTTCAGCTCATCCATGTACAGAAGATGGGTCAGTTGATGACCAACCTTGTTATTATGTACTCTGAACCCATTAGACATAATATTTAGTATTTTGCTCAATGGATTCAACGCTAAACAGAACGTTTTGTCCACGATCAAAATACTTCATGATGATTATTAGTTTTTTGTTTAACCTTTTTCTCGGGCGAATCTGGTTTTTTCTACCATCAGCCACGGACTATGTCAAGTGCCTGCTGAGTTGAAGATGTTTCATTGTAAATTATTATTATTATAACAATTATTAATAATACTTATAATTAAAATTCGAAAATCTTCTGATTTATTAATCCTATTTTTTGTGTTTTCCATTTTCGTTTTACAATTTCTACGCTTGCTTTAAAAATAAAATTAGGTAGAAAAGAATATTCTGATAATCTTTATAAGGCCTATTATGAAATTGTTTGTGAACCAAAAAGCATTTTCAGCAGACTGCTAGTGGCTCAGGGGTGAATCGAGGAGAGAGCACGTCCGCGCTTTCAACGTTGAACCGGTCCACTTTAAAACAAAGGAGTCTATCAGATAAACGCTTTTTCAATACGAAGAGAACTACATGAGGGCTGTCCACTGCAGACTGATGCTATGCCGCGATTAACTTCAAACAGCGTCCAGTGCTGACTTGATTTTGAAAAAACATTTTTTTCCTGCTTCGCTTCTCTCGTTGGATCAGAATTTATCTTATCTCTCACTCATGGGGTCAACACGCCTAAATTAGGAATTACATATGTGTAAACTTCCACTGCAAATATTCACGAGTTAAATTAAGTTAAGAAAAAATTCGATAAAAATTCTTTAAGAATTTTTCAAGTTGCGCAAAAATTGAATTGGGAAAGTTTAAAATTAACACGTTAAAAATATATTTTATGCAATTATTTCGAAATATAACAAGTCATCAGTTATCAATAATATGTGACTGGCAAGTAATTAAACAACAATCAAACAGATCATATATCAGGATCATGAAATCAGAGATGTTGATACTAATCTCTTGTAATAATTCTGTGAATGAACGTGTAGCTTGGAGAAATTATAAAGGTGATAAAAATTGAATGTAGTGCCAGGTGTTGCTAAAAATGTAAATAATCATCTTGAGTGAAGCTCCTGGATGTTTTCGCGCATCGTATAACGAGATAACATTAACCAGGCAGGGCTAGTTTCTCACAGAGGCATCAGACTTTCTCTGAACGTCGTAGATTTTTCATAGTGTATTCGTATAGGTCGTGGTACGGGGTCACGAATGCCCTTAATAAAGTAACCACGCCGGCGAGTGCTTGTTACGCGCAATATATTGCGCTATTCTTTCACAGAAAAGCAAAAAAATTACTTGTGCAAAAAACAAATTAATTATGAAGAGAGAAATGAAATATTGAATAGTCTGGAAAGTAAAAAATATAATATAAATCAGTCATTATTTCTGTTTTAAGGCTTTCCATTAAAAATATTATTCAATTACTTTTGGCGTTATTTTAATGAATAATTTAAAGAACATTTTAACTAACCATATACATGTAGAATACGTTCTTATTTTTAATAATGACAGCGGTATTACTTTTTAAATGTCAATGATTGATGAACAATAAAAAATTCACCTAATTTTCCGGAATTCTGACCATTTTCTGGAATTCCGATAGCTTTATATGTTTCTGATGCGTATACAATTTTAGTTCAAACCCTAAATTAAGATCGCTTCTAAAGTTGAAAGAAAGCTTTGCATTTTCTAGGAGACATATATATAGATAGTTTTTTTGTTTTAATTTCTATCACTTCAAAATTGACGAATGGCTTTCGAATTTCAAGCAAATCAATATTGAAAGATGCCAAATTTTAAGCAAATCAATATTGAAAGATTTTAACATTAGATGATATAAATATTTGATCAAGAAAGAAAAATGTATAACTTGGATTGTCTAGTTTCGAAAAATTGTATATCTACACTTAAGCTTTGGTCCTCTTCAACATTTGAATTTTGGTGTTTGATGTTTGGTAAAATCAATAATACGGGTGCACGAATTAAAAAAAAATGTGAAAAAAGAAATCCTGTAGCTATTTTCAGCATGTTCAAAACACTACGGGTACTGGAAAGGTTTTAAATTATTTTAAATTTTAATTATTCATTTTAAATGATTTTAAAAGGTTGGAAATTATTAAAAAAATTAAAAAGGTAGAGATTTTCAAGCTTCCAATCTTAATATTCCAAGGCATGAAACTTTAATATGTTAAAGGCTGTGTCTAGTCGCCCCGAAAAATTGGCGAGCTGGAAAAGGGGATGGACTGACTAGCCCAACTGATGAAAAATATTTGACTACTCCAGGCGCAAATCCAGAAAAGTGACCTGGAGTGGGGGGCTTCGGAAAATTTTCTACACATATGGATGTAGCAAATATCGCTTCAGAAATGCTGAATCAAGAGTGCGCCACTTTATCCCACATGCGCCGCACCGCTTCGCCCCATTTTAAGATAATGAACAGGGAATAAAAAGAATGATACTGTAGAAGGAATCTGTAGAACAACTCTTGTTTAAGTATTAACCAATGCAAATAAAAAGTTGAACGGAATTCAATAAGAATTTTTCGATTTTCAACCTGAATAGTTTTACTCACATATAAATTGTTTTCATTCGGGATTCTTTTAAAAATGCAAGGTTTCAAATTTGAGTTGATTTAAAATTGATAATCAATGCATAATAATAATAATTAATATATTTAATATAATAATTAATAATCATTAATAATAATAAATAATATAATATATAATAATATATATATATATATAATAATAATATTAAATAATCAATTTATAATTGATAATCATTGATACCACGCTGAAAACACCAGTTCTCGTAAGATCACTGAAGTTAAGCATTGTTGGGCGCGGTTAGTACTTGGATGGGTAACCGTTCAGGAATACCTGCGTGCTGTTGGCCCGTCGTGGGTGTGGTGGGCCCACATTGGTAGTAAATATCCACCTAGAAACACTACCCGAATCGGGTAGTGAGGCAATGAACTTTCGAGTTCGAACTGCTAATCTATGTATGTATGTATATTTTCAAGTCTGATCGTCTTGAAATGTAAGAAAATTGAATTGAGAAGCGATTCAATTCAATATTTCCTGTATAAAAAAAAATTTGAAGGTATCTGAATGAAGAACTTTATACGTATCTAAGAATCTTATAATATCAAAAAATCCAAGATTTTCATAGTCCAATCTTCACATTTGATTGAATTTGGAATTGAAATATGAAACATTGGAATTTTCAAAAGATATCATGATTGAGATATTTTCTACTTATTTAAAAAGATTTCGAACTTGCAAGTGCTATGCAGTTAAACTGTTAAAGTATATTAGTTAGCGGCAATTTTAAGTAGATATGGCTCAATTATAAGATCTGTTTTAAGCTCAGAATCTGGAAAGCTTTTTTTGTGGAAATAAAATCTAAAAAATGGTTTTGGAATGGTACATGCGTAAAAAAATTTCTTCTGAGTTCTCATTATTTGACGAATTACGGGCAAATACGGGGCTAAGCGGGACATGTGAAGTAAAGCACTAAACCAGCTTCTCATTTAAAGAAAACAATATCAAGTCAAGAAATACAAAGATTTCGTGTGCCCTACTTTACCCTACAGTGTATCTACACTCGTTTTTCAACCAGGAAAGCAATATAATAAGCAAAATTCAAGATTTCGTGTGTCTTGCTTTCCCCAATTTTTGTCCCACTTAGCCGTGTTTTACGGTCCATAAATTATATAATTTTATGATTCACGGCATTAAAGGCGAAAAAAAAAACAAAAGTTTGCTATTTTAAGGGTTTTCAATTAAAAAGTTTTTATAAAAATATTGTGCTTAATTCTGAAATAATTTTTAAATTATAAAATGTCTTATATTTTTTTTATGGAATCCAAATTGGATCATTTAAAATTTTGTTAGAATCAATCCATTTGACACTAATATTCTGAAATATTCTGAAAAATGTGGAAGCTTTCAATTAATAATTGCAAGCAATTCCAATTAGCATTCACATTTTTGTTCACACAAAAAACGAAGTGTAATCTTCACCCCGATTTCAGAGTATTCTCTTCATTCAACAAAAAATTCTTCATATGGTAGTTTGACAAATATACTAACAATATTGGATACGGTTATCATGGTAACTTTATAGTATCTCCTTTTGTTTTGATGCGAAAAAGATTCAACATTACTCGCTTGAAAATTACCCACAAGAAAAATTACACTTCTGTTTTTTTCTGTGTCAGTTTCACATTCATGGGTTTTCCAAAGATCAACTGAATTCGAGATTCGGTGCATAATTCCAATATTATTTGTAGTTACTAAAGAACATTTTCAATGATTTTTATATCTTGCAGATTTTTTGTATTTTGTCAAATACCTGAAAAGCTTTAAAAGCTGATAATAAGTTTCAGTTACTCAGCAGAATTAATGTTTGTAAATAATAACATTTCCCTATTTCGTTGTTCTTGAAAAAATGTATGTGACCGAACGGCAATAATACAATATAAAAGGCCATGCGTCAAAACGGAGTGTTTTTAAATATTTATTTGGAGTGTTACAGCCTCCGGTGATGAGATTAATAATGTTGGGACAGCGTAAGTGAAATAAAAATGAACCTGTGGTAGACGGCCATTGGCTGGCCGCGATGAAATCCCAGTCGGTGTATGCGACGAGATAGTGTTCGCAAATATCATAAAGATAAGAGCCTCGAGACCACGAAAGCATCATAGAAGAATCTCACGTAGATGGAAAAACGGAACACGGATTTTTTACCTCTCGCTCTTTCACCTCCACTCGCTTTTTTACCCTCGCTCATCCACCCTTCGGCCCATTCTCCACCCCAGAATCCGTTAGGGCAGACATAGTTTTTTGTCGGACCCGAAATCTTTGTCTCACTCTCCTTCCTCCGTTTGAATTCACCTCCCCTCTCACTCTATCATCATTCTCCTTCCTATCCTCTTTTCTCTTTTGCTCCTTCTTTTTATGACATCGCATCCCTTTCTAGCTTTCGCTCTTTCGCTCTTTCACTGTTGATTTTCAATTGAAACGAGATCTCCTCAAATATTGGGCCCCGCCGCGGTATATCGAACAGTTAGGTCCATGGGAACTTTTCCGTGGACTATCCTGGCCGTTTCGCTCGTTTAATTTTTTAGCCGACGTTTGCGCAGTGTACTGTATTTCATTGTGGTGTCGAGTGACTCGTTTAAAAGAGAGGGAAAATGTATGATTAGTGGTGAGTCTACAACTGTATGCCTCGCCAATGACGAATTCTTCTTAGATTTCTAGCAAATATGATGTCGAAATTCACTGGGCGTTAGTCTCTTGTTGTGCAAAGAAAATAACTTTAATAGAACATTCATTTCAAGGTTTTCTTTTATGAAGACGCCGAGAACCAAAATGTCGCGATGTAATAATTTCAAAATAAAAACCACAGTAGATTCGAAAGGATCACAATGTCACGAATAATAATTGAAAACTATACTCAGGGTCATTGGGACCGTGAAATTATTTTTGAAAACAAACCAATCTCACCAAAAACATCTACGATGCAAACAATTCCGCCAAGTGAAAGGTCATCAGTAGAATCAACATAGTTTGTGAAATCAATGTTTGCCAGATAATTCTAAAATATATTTAAATCTAAAAAAAATTTCACATTGATAAAAATATAGAAGTTCTAAAAATATATTAAAAGTAGAAAAAATTAAAACTTGGCGAGATTATTATCATCAAAAAAAGAGAGAAAATCTCGTAAAATTTTCCATTTTTTCCCTTTCAATATATTCTCGAAATTTCTGTAACTTTATCAATCTAACAAAATTTTTTCATTTAAATATCTTTCAGAATTACCTGACAAACTTTGATTTTACAAACTATATTGACTGTACTGATAACTTTTTACTTGGTAGAATTGTTCGCATCGTAGATGCAATTGATCGTTTCGATTAATGGTTTAAAGGCAGTAGAAAACTTTTCAATACACAGCATAGTACAATGCATATGATTAGCATTGATATTGATATTATAAATGAAAATATAACTATATACAATTTTTCCATTATCCTATGTAGATAACTAGATATTCATGAAGCGGAGTTATATTGAAAATTTTGTACAAATCGGTTTTATAGTGTAAGCTCCAGGTCGTCTGAATTGCTAAAAAAATCCATTTTTTTCAATTAAAAGTGGAGAATCTTGAAAAAGAATTGATTATTTACAATTTTTTAGGTCATCGTCTTAGACATTTATCTAGCGGAGTTATGTTGAAACTTTTATATGAATCGGTTCAATTGTGTAACCTCCAGGTCGACTGAACTGCTAAAAAATAGAATTTTGGGCAAAAAAAGTGCAATATATTGAAAAATAAGTGATGAATCAAAATTTTCTGACGAACGGCATTACAATTTCATATGATCAATTTACATTGAAATTTTCAGACGAATCAGTTAAATAGTTTAGGCGCCAGGTCGACTGAACTGCTAAAAAATCGAATTTTGTGCATCAGAAGTGACATATCTATAGAAATGATTGATAAATCAAAATTTTCTGAAAAAGGACACTTGAGCTTCATCTACACAATTCATACTGAAATCTTAAGATAAAATGTTTGAATATTGTAGGCTACAGGTCGACTGAACTGCAAAAAATCGAATTTTGTTCATAAAAAGTTAAATAGTTATTGAATAAAAATTTACTAAGAAATCCATGTGAGCTTCATCTATTCAATTTCTCCTAAAATTTCTAAACAAATCGGTTGAATATTGTATGTCTTCTTGAATAATCATAATTAGGTCTAAACCCCGTTTAAAAAATCGAATTTTATGGCGTAGGTCATTCTTTCAAAATAAAAATGTTTCTTTACCAGATAGACGAACCCTTCGTGTAATTTATTTTTTCTCCAAAAGTTACAGACTGATACATTCATTTTTTTTTTAAACGAATGTGGGAATTTTTAATTTTTATCATGAACCATAATAAGAATTTACATTCTCCTCATTTATTATTTAAATACCTAATAAAAAACTACAAGAAATAGAGCGGAAAGTCTGTCTAGTGATGAAAAAGTATATTTCCAAAAATAAACCAAGTTTTATAACTCATATTTTGTACAAAGCACGCTAGCACGCTAATTGTGAGACTATTGTGTGCCTTCACAAATATGTCTTTGGACCTGTTTGTCATATTGTTGTAATGTATTTCATAAAAAGCCTGATTTTTAAATATAATTAGAACTTAATTCTCTGGAAATGGTCATAGAGAAAAGGGATGTCTGAAAAACGAAAAATGTCTCACGAAAAAAAACTTTTTCTTAAAACCACTTTTGAACTAGGAAGATAAAATTGAAACTTTTAAGAGAACCTTCGTTTTAATTCACCAAACGTTTTCAGCATTTGTGTTTTTATTTTTTACTTCCTTACTTCGATTTCAACTTTTCACCTCTAGATCAAGGTTGAGTTTTTCACAAAGAGTGTTAGAGCCTTTCGCCTATTTTAAACATTTTTTTCTACAAAATTATATTTTCAAACAATTTTTTCAATAATATTAACGTTTATCTTTTTGAGATCTGCGATTCATAATTGGAGCATTTTTCTGAGACAATTTTGTTCACAATAGCACAATAACATTAGTGAATGTTTTGAATTTTTTTCAAACATTCTGGTTCATGAGAAAAGGGCTTGCAAATTACCCTATTGGCATTTTAAATTTTGATCAAAATTAAAAAAGTTATATACTTCTCACAATTTTGAAAATTTGTTATAAATAGAAAAAATTATTTTTCTGATAGACTGAAAAATTTCATTCGAAATTTGTACTAGATATTAAATATATTTCGAAACTATCCTTATTAAATTTTTTGATTAGACCAAAATTCAAAAAGTTAAAGTATTTTCAAAATTTGAAACGAAATTTTTTAGAGTTTTACAAATTTTCATAAAATTTTCTGGTACACGACAAACACTTGCAAATGATATTCATGCCATTTTTAATTGTTATAAAAATTCAAAAAATAGAAAAAAAATGTTTGTTTGATAGTCTAAGAAATATCAATCCGCATTTTTAATAGATATACAATATATTTCGAAACTATGCCTATGAAATTTTTCAATTAGACCAAAATTCAAAAAATTAGCTCATTTTCAAAAGTATGCAATTTTTGTTTTTGAGAGATTCGTAAGTTTAAATCGTTATTTTGAGTAGATTTTGACGAGATTCACAAATTGAAATTTTTCAATTTGACACAAATTGAAGATGTTCTAGATTCTAGAATAATTAATCATATTAGAGTTGTCTTAGAACTAAAGTTTGAACGAACGGGACCAAAGCCTACGGCTTAATGTAGCTATTTAGTAAATTCAAAAAAAAAATTGTATTTTTTTATCATCATTTAATTGAAAAACATACCTACTTCTTATATGCTGTTAAATTTTGTATACAACATTTTATTTCTTAAAGAAACCCGTCTCTATAACCTAATTATCAAGCGAGAAGCGCGAGTGTCGCAAGAATGTAATCGTTGAAGCTGCAGGCGCTTTGAAAGCTTTCTTTAAAAACAAATTGAAATCACAGATTTCGATTTAAGTTACAATATTTATGATATTTGAACAAATTTGGTTAAAACGCTTGCATCCAGCTTACAAAAATGAGCGCGAAGCACGAAAACGTACCCGCGTGCCCTAGGCGCGCTGAAACTTGGCGCGAAGCGCCGCGTGCGTAACGCATAATGAGAATGTATCCGCGCAGCGGACATATTTTTTATTTTTATTTTGACAAACTGGGTTATGTATCTTGAATTATGATTTTTGAGCCAATAAAAACGGTTCGATAAGAGATGGCATTTAGGGTGTTTTAGTTTGACACCCTTTGACTGAAGATATTATATAATGAAAATGAATGAAAAATATAATGAAAATAATTATATAAAATATTTTCCTATGTTTCATTCAATTTAAAAGCCGCCGATCCTGTGTGCCTGGACAGGCGTATTTTATATGCACTTAAGAAGACTCGCGATTCGAAAGGCAAATTCCCAGGTTTCGAGACAGTACCACGTGGAGAAAGGAAGATTCCCTTAGGATTTAAAAGTGGGCCCGACGAAGAAGAATGAGATCGCCTCTAAGTCTACGTCTAAAACGACCTAAGTGCACTATCTTGAGAGGGCAAACGATCGTCCGATGGACAGGATTGATCGCTGCGATATCCTGTGAGCAGGACGATATCCTGACCTATCGCTTATTCCTATTTTTTTTCCTTTTATGACAAAATGTCAGAACACTTAAGCTCGCCCATGACAAATTACGGATCGTTTCACGCCTATAATATGCCTCCTCACGTCGAAAACTGTGCCAGATCCACAGTAAGAAGAGGCTACCTAAAGGGCGCTTTTTCACAGGGAGGACAATGGTGCTGGGCCTTAAGTCCGGACAGTCGTGGCTTGAATAAAGCGTTTTGGGATTAGGACGGTGGACCACCCAATGGAAAAAAATCGCAGCGAATCGCGGATTACTCAGGAGACTTTTATATTATTTGGTGAGGGGTCGGTGTATTCTTGCTTTGTATGTTCCTGTTTTTTCTTCAATGTGTCTTGGACAATTTCTTTTTAAGGCGATTTTAATATCCGATGTCCGTTTCTTCCTGAATTGGAAGTCGTATTTTTTGGATTGACCTTTTCGAGTTTTATGGTGAGGCATTTTTCAGTATTATCGGTGATCGGTCTAAAAAAATGTAAGTCCTCAACTATGTAACAGAGGGTGGAAATCGGAAATACAGTTTCAGTTTTTTATATATAAATACATCTCTTTTAGTCTTTATAAAGAATTCAGAAATACTGCATTCTTGAATCATATTTTTAACAGATTATAGAAGTATTATGTTTTCAGCTATTGTTATAAACAAATAAAGAGGTATTTTTTAGTAAAGTCTTGTCAGTTTATCTTCGCGGTCTGAGTTTTTCAAAATTTTAATTCTGAAATTTTCTCAAATGTTTTAAAATCGCAGAATATGCGTACAAAAAATTTGGCAACTTACTAAAGTTTATATTTAAAAAAAAAACAGATAAAAATTTGTATTTAACATCCAGCTCAAATTTAATTTCACTATAAAGTATATGCAGAATTATTGAACGTGTAAGTTCTACGAAATAATAAAACAGTTATCCATAAAAAGTAGTCAAATACTATATATTTCTCTACTTTGTGGTCTCAAGTGACGAATTCAAAGATTCAAGATACCCCCTACGAGTGACACTGAGACCCATTATTGGAATTCCATTGGGTTTTAGTGGTGAATAGAGGGGCCAGGTTCTAAAGGGGGTTTCGGTCACTACTTGCGAGGCCGAAAAAGGGAAACACTTATCGACTCTCTCCTCGGACCCTGGTTTCTGTGTATCAACGGATACGCCTTGTTTGTCCAGATAAGGGTACAGGTGGGGCAGTGGACAGTGCAGCATTTCATCTTTCGCCACGAAGACCGGCCGGTGTTTTTTCTTCTGTTTACTTAGCGATAACTCCCACTATGTTACGGGAAATGACGAAGAGTCGAAACAAAAAGTCTCTTCGACTTAAACTCAGCCCTGACGAAGTCCGTTTCTTCATAATGATAAGGAATGTCTTTCAAGGCTGGAATAATGCATACAAACTTTTTTAAACTCTTTTGAAATTTTTAATTAATTATTCATATACATATAAACTTCAAAATTATCATTTTACAAAATAAACTCTTTCACTCTTCAATTGCTAAGTCTGTCAATTTCAGGCTTAAAAAATGATCAGTTTTCAAATTCTTATTTTTTACAAGTATTATTTCTCACATCCCCTCTATTACTATTATTCGAAAGAAAACCTCAAACTTAAATTCTTCAGAAAAGTGCAGTCAAGTGATATGATTAGAGTAGTATACCTAATACGACATTTTGGGCAGACTAATTTCTTTGATACCCCACCATACACGGACTGGGTTGGGGATGGGGAACCGGCTGAGGGATCGAACCCCGGACCTCTAAAGTCTAACAGGAAGTCCAAATGCATTTTACATTTTTATTCAATTGAAGAAGATTCGGAAATTGATTTGAAATAAAAGTAATATGAATTTACTGAAATTCCGATAATGAGAAAAAAAAGAAAGGAAATTAACGTTTTTTATAGAAATAGTGAAATAGAATTCGGCAAAATAAAAATTATGTCAAATACTATTTTGGAAAATATCAAAATTAGGGTAAATTGTAATTCGAAAAAATGAAGTTACGGGTAAAATCTATTTCGTAATTAAAAATGTAGTGCAAATTGTTATTTAGAAATATAAAGCTTAGGTCAAAAGGTCATTTGGAAAAATAAAAATAAGGGAAAATAGTAATTGGGCAAAATAAAAATTATGCCAATCAGTGATTTGGAAAGAAAGAAAAATTATAACCGTAATGTATATACATATAATTAGATGTTATAAATCAGGAATTAGATCAGTCAGCTTGTTTCGGAATTGGAACAAAATCTCGCAAGAAGAACGTCGAAATGCTCCTCTTTCTAGCAAACATCCTCGTTGCACTGCATTAGATATCATTTATCTTGGAAGTTGTATTGCTGCATAATAAATGCGGTCGCGAGGGTCCGTCGAACAGGCGAGGACGTAACTATATATCTATATGTGAATGTGTTTATAATATGCTTTGTGTATCGATATCGTATGTGCATAGTATATGATATATATATATATATATATATATATACAGCGCACGTTTCGCTTGGAGAAGATCGCCTTATGGTTATCGATCTCCATTACACCCGCTGATTGGTTTCGACTCGATTCCCGTGCTGGCACACGACTATTCACCATAGAGTGTACTACCATACTACGTATGCGGACGTTCGAGCCGGCAATTTGAGAAATCCTGTCCCTGCAATTTATTCCTTGCTGCTCCTATACTCTATTGCAAACTCCGATCCACACCCGCACTATTACTGATCTTGTCGACGAAAAACCGTTTAGTATAATTATTTCTGAAAAAAATATATGTAATTTTTGTATGTGTTGTATTATATTTATTTATATTTATTTAGAGTTCACAGGACAAAATTTATAGACGGCTTATCCATTTAAAAAAAAATGCGTTTTCAATATGTAAACTGAGTTTGGCACTAATCTGAAAATAATTTAAACTTTAAGTATTCAAGGCTCAACTTCAAATTCAAGCATTAAAAGTGAAACAATTGAAGGCTAAATGAGAATTGCCTGATAAGTACCAATCAAAAAAATTTCAATAGTGCAAAAATACCCATGTGGGAAAAATCTTCTGGGGCTAGCCGGGCCCATACCACACATTCTGGTTTCCAGTCTTGACGCTGATCAGGTGGTATCAGAGTTCCTCAGGGGAGAGTTGAGACACGGGGTACTCCAATTCTGATTGGTGCCGCTGTACCGGAACTGGTTGACCTTTTATGAATTTTGATTGGCTTGAGTTGGCGCGATATTCAAATCACAATTTTATTTGCTAGAAGATTTAATACAGAATAGAAACAACACTCATCTCACGAACATTATAAATTATATGGGGGAGGTTAGTTATTAAGGTTAGGGATGAATAATATTTACTTTGAAACACATATAATACTTCAAAAATTTCAAAAACAAAAGCACTGATAAAAAAACACTGTTCAAACTTTTCCCGCACCATGAAAATATCAAAGTTCCAGTACAGCGGCGAACATTTGAAGGGGAAACTTGTCTCAACTCTCCCTAGAGGATCTCTAGGTGGTCTAGCCATGGTCGGTCTAAAAGTGCAACTTTTTTTTTTTTTTTTGCTAGCTTCAGGCTAGACCGAATGGTCAACCACTAATTATTGGCTGGACGGCCACTAGTTGATAGCTGATTAGCCACTAGTTGAAGGCCAGTCAGCCTCGGGCTGGACTCCCTTTATTTTTTTAATTATTTTGAAAAAAATAATTCCACCCCCCCCCCCAAACATGGGGTTTTAAATGGGAAAGACACGATTTTCAAAAAAATAAGTTACTTGTTATAAACTTTTTGTGAATTAAAGTATAGTCACCTCTCAAGGAGTCTTCAAGGAATAGTTTCCACCTATAATCACTTTTAATTTTGACACCAATAATCTTCTTTTATTCTGCCCGGAAAATGCCCCACAAGATGCAAAATGGCAGTTTTCTATCAAATTCATGCTAAAGACGATATTTTTTGGAATTTTTTCAACATGAATTATTTTTAATCGATAAGTTACGAGTTTTCAAGTATTTTTTTAATAAATTTAAGTTGTTTGAACAATTATTATTTTTTTAAACAATGTTTCCCCCTGTAAATCGTAAAAAGTTATTATCTCTTAGGATAAATGATACAAAGTTGATTAATGTCAAGAGTAGTAGTTCTTGTTTAACATATTTGGTAAATACTTAAACATTTTTCATTTGTTCAAACCATCTTTGCTCCCTAAAATCGGAAAAATTTATTCTTTTTTGGAAATAATGACACAATAAATGAATGCTGAGAGCAATATATTTCTAAATGATATATCATTTAAACAATTATTTCTTCTTCGAACCGAGAAAAGTTATTATTTTCTGGAATTAATGACACATTAACGGATGTTGAGAGTAATATTTTTTTCTAAAGGATAATTGGAATCTGTGAACTGAAAATAATTTGCATGCAGAATCTATGAGGGATGATTTTAAGAAAAAAAAACACTTTACTTTTCTCAGAGCATTTATACATATATGTTCTGAGATAAGGAAATACTGAATATTAGGCGACATAGTGTAACTGTTACCATGTCAACTCTATTAAATCTTATTTTGTTTCGATGCAAAAAAATTTTTCTTTATCTACTTTAAAATTACCCGCAACAAAAATTCACTTCTGTTTTTTCTGTGAAGAGATTATAAAAATCTAGACTTTTCTCCACCTTCCGTACGAACAGGCACAAGTGAATGATTATTAGTTGTTTAAATAATTGCAAAATATCTTAAGCAAAAAATATTACTCTTAACGTTCGTTAATTGTATCATTAATTGCAGAAAAGAATAATTTTTCACGATTTACAGAGAAAGAAAATTGTTCAAAAAATTGCTAAATATCCTCGTAAATATTCTTCGGAAAAAAATATTATTCTCAACATCCGTTAATTGTGTCATTAATTCCAGTGAATAATAATTTTTCTTGCTTCACAAGGGAAAAAATTGTTTGAACAAATAAAAATTATTTAAATAATTACCAAATATCCTTAAAATATATATTGCTCTCAACATTCTTTAATTATGTCATTATTTCCAGGAAATCATAACTTTTTCCGATTTTAGGGAAAAGAAATTGTTTAATCAAATGGAAATTGTTTAAATTACCAAATATGTTAAACAAGAACTACTTCTCTTGGCGTTTATCAATTGTGTATAATTTATCCCGAAGGTTAACAACTTTTCACGATTTAGAGGGGGAAAGATTGTTTAAACAAATAATAATTGTTTAAACAATTTACAATTATTTGAAATACTGACAAACTCGTCACTTATCGATTAAAAATAATTAATGTTGAAAAAATTCCAAAAAGTACCGTCTTTAGCATGAACTTGATAGAAAACTGCTATTTTGCAATTTTTGGGGCATTTTTCGGTTAGAATAAAAGGAGATTGGGGGTGTCAACATAAAAAGCTATCGAGTGAAAATTAGACCTCGAATACTCCTTAAGAGGAGATTATACTTCAGTTTACAAAAAGTTTTTAACAAGTACTTGTTTTTTTTCATTTTTTTGAAAATCGAATTCTTTCCATTTAAAATCCCATGTTAATTTCAAAAGCCCGGGGGCACGGGTTAACGTTGAAAAAAAAATTACGAAATTTCTTTTTCCGGAAAACAAACGAATTGGGAGGGGGGTGGGTCATCACCAAAAACCGAAAGTCGAGTTTTTATAGGTATAAATTTGCACCACCCCAAGGCACATTTAGCTGATCAGCGCAAAACCTGGTCCAGACTAGACTGTTCAGATTATAAGAAAAAAAGTCTTGCTTTGATATTATGAATTTGTTATTCTCTATCATTCAAGACACCTTGTAACTTTTTCGAAATATATCCAGGAAAAATTCGTTGATCGAAATAAGAACTTTCTTGTTCTGGGATAGCTGACCAGCGCCAGCCCTGGGCCAGACCAGAACTTCCAGACTAGACGATGTAGATAAAGTCAGACCTGGACTAGACTAGCGTTAGATCTGGACCAGATTATATCTTCCACACTAGATAGTCTAGATGAAGCCAGACCTGGGCCAGACTTGACACCAGACTGACATGAAATTTTGTCACACGGGTATATTCTGCAAAATAGAGCGATTAGTCAATTCATTGAAATAATATGGGAGGTCGCTTAAAAAATGAAATTTTTTAATCACAATGATTTTCCAAGCTACCATCCTATAAGAAATAAGAGTGATTGGTACTCCCATTTTATATTAGAATTTACATGCAACAAAAATAATCTTCAAGTGGTTGAAATCTACCAGCAGGGTTATTTGTAGCTACATGCTTTAAATATGTGACTGATATCCATAAAAATGTAAACAATATAGGTATTTTTGTTTCTTTTATTACATTGTAGTTGATATTGTTAGAATGTATAGTACACAATAATTATGAAAAATGTATGGAGAAATTATCAGCATTAAAGTATCGTTTCTTGTAATGTGAATGAGAACACTTGTGTGCGAAAACTATTGGTTTAGTTTCGAAACAGAAATTTTCACGCAATCGCAGTACAATGACCGTAACGATGTCAGAGCTCATCCTTTTACAGATAAGGCGGTGATCATTTGTTACCTTGTCGTCAAAGCATTGTTTTCTATGGACGATCGATCGTCTCACACCCCTGAACATTGTTTTCGTCAACCCCAGCAAAAGAAGATCTCCATCGAGTATCCCCGTAGTAACACGTTTTCTACTTGTGCGGTTATCATTAACCTCTTTTTCGCGAACAACACTATAAGAGTTCATTCAAAAGGGTCTTACTGTTGTTTTTTCTTAGACTCTTATAGAGAGATAGAGGTCACCTGAAAAATCCATTTGTCTTCTCCCCGTTATTTATACTGAGACTTGAAAATTATACGTGTCAACCAAATGTAATATTCATGAAACGGGGTGTTGTGTCATTTTCAATGTCAATTTTTTCGTGCTAAATCCGAATGTGATCTCCATTTTTTGCCTACACGTCAGGTTTCTGAGACACTTCGGGTCAAATGTTTTTTTGAAACTTCACAAATCGCGCTATAAATGAATGTTGGAAATTAGTTTGGCAATAAAAGAGGGCACACGGTTTTTTCCCTTTTTTAACGCTGAATCCAACTTCCACGTTTATTTCGAAATAGCTTTGACAGTTATGAAGATTTGATAGAAAACGCTTTACTCGGCCCAATCTTACCTTCTTTTTAATTAAACTATATATAGCGGTCTTTTTTTCGTTTCTATATGTTAAAAAAATCTACATAAAAAAGTCTATAGTTCCAGCACTGACTGTTTGCAAGTTATATCACAGAGAAACCATATCTTTTTGTAAAGTTGACAATTTAACAATTTAGTCTTATTTATGTGTGACAATCATTGTACATTAGAACGAATTCATTTCATATCGGTCAAGTAGTCCGCCTGCTCAAGCCACAGCATAATTTGCCAATCAAACGTAATGTTTTTAAAAGGGAATAAGACGACACGTATCTTACCGATATGCTTAAATTTTTTTTAATATATATATTTTTTAAATCCTTTTTTTTCTTTTTCTTTCTGATTCTGATAGAATTTTTCATCCTCTGTCAAAATCGTTGGAAAATTTCAAAATAGTGTAAAATTAGCAAAATGGTATTTGTTTTTCTGAAAATATTTAATGCCAATTTACTCAAAAACCCCACTGTTTTTTTCTCTTAACTTTATTCTAGATTTGTCCAAATATAAAGAGTATATTCCATAATAGTCTGTCCCATGCCCGCGTCATGAAAAGAGATTTTTTGTCTGAAAAACGAAAATTCACATTTTTCGCCAAATCGACAAAAGATAAAAAACTAAAAGAAACAAAATTATTTCTCTAAAAAGGGCATAGAAAAATTCTTTTTGATATTTTTTCTCTCTCGCGTTATTTTCGAGATTTTTGCGAAAATATGTATAAAATCCTTTAAAACTTTTTTTTTTCTCAACAATATAATTTTATGGTATTATGAACAAGGAAAAAGACGTAATTTAATAGTTTTAATAACGTGTTTGTGGTAGAATAATTAATGTAGTAAGTTAGACAAAATTGAGAGTATCGGCTATTTCAAAAATACTGACTTTAAGGGGAAAAGTTTGATGTAAAAGTTATTGAAACTGTTTAATCAGGTTCTTCTCTGTTTTTGATGACACCATAAAATTGTATTGATGTGACAAAACAATAAATACTTAAGAATTTAAAACGTATTTTTGAAAAATCCTCGAAAATAACGCGAGATAAAAAAAAGTATGGAGAAGCATTTTTCTAGAACTTTTTAAGAGAAACAATTTTGTTCCTTTGACTGTCCTCGTATCTTGTGTCGTTTTGCCAAAAAATGTGAATTTTCGTTTTCAGACGAAAAATATGTTTATTTGAGTTGCAGATGATTCTGTGATGTATGATGTATGATTCTATTGAATTCATTGGAACTTTTTTGAAAGTGCATAATAGTCAGTTTAAGAGAATTTACGTTAATTCAAGAGAAGTCAAAGCAAAAAAAAACGCATTCGAGCGGGTTTCAGCGGATTCAAGAGTACTCAAATGAATTAAAACGAGTTCATGGGAAACTGATGGAATTCAACAGAATTATAGCGAATTTAATGGCATTTAAATAAATTCAAGTAGCGGAGAGTGGCTATCAGTGGGCCACACAATAAATTGTTATTCTAACGTCTAACGTGACTAGCGTCACCTGGCATCAGTTGGTCGCGTCTTTTAAAATACTGTTTCATAGTTCCAGAACAACATTTTCTTTTTTATCTTGTTAACAATTTTTTTTTTAAGAATTGTAGGGAAAATTTTCATAATATTTTATTTACGTAATAATAATATAAAATAATGAATTTAATACCCAGGTTACGTTTCTTGTCGGATGAAAAACTAGAAGATGTTGGTACTTAGCACCTTAACTTTTCTAATCATTATGCACAATGGCGCACGTATTTTAAAAATTGATCTTACTTTTGTTTTAGTGGTATTACTGTTATAAAATTACTAATACCTAAATACATGGAAGAAATAAATAAACTCCTTTAGCAATTTTATTTGGAAAAAAACGTTACATTGTCATCCTAATGAGAAGGTATTGGTTTTGTGTAAAATTTGACATTGTCGGTTTTCATCAAATCTCCATATTTTGAGGCCCCCTGTGCCAGAAAAAATGATTTTCACAAAGGTGTCTGTCTGTAGTCTGTCTGTCTGTAGGCACGATAACTTTCGAAAAAATAATCAGATTGGATTGTGATTTGGCGCACTTTTTTGAGGTCTAAAAAGAAAGAGCGAGTTCGTTAACCAGCTATTTTCGATGAAAATGCAAAAAGAGCATTTTCAATAATTTTGAGAGCATTTGTTTCAAGATTTAAAAATTCTATGTGCGGTTCTTCATAGTACTCAAAAACTGAAACAATTCATCCGAATGACTTTTTTTGCTAAAAACAAAATTATCAGAGTTATAGCATTTTCATAATTTAAAAAAAAAAACGAAAATGAAAATTTTTAGAATAACAACGGACGATATGAAAAAAGTCAAGAGACAAAAAACGTTTCTTTTTGATAGCACTACAAGATTATCATAATAACTTTTTGAATTTTGTTGAAAAATCGAAAATTCAAATTTTGACCCCACAAAAGATAATGAAAAAAAAATCCCATTTTTCAGTCAAACCACGCAAGATACGAAAAAAGATAATTGGACAAAAATTATCCATAAAAAAAAGATCTCCCAATTTGTTGTTAATTATTTGTTTATAGGACGCGTAGTTTTTGTTTTAATCGTGAAAAATGACATTAGAAAATAAACGAAAAAAATTTCCTCACTTCAAATTAATTCGAAGTGAAAAAAAATTACTCTCCCAAATCGATAAAAATTGAATATATACCCATAATTTTGTTGCATTCTTTACAAATTAAAATTCTAATATTAAATAATGTTTTCATACAAAAATCTTTTTAAAACGAATTACATATACATTACCGAGTGCGAGATACAACAACCGCGCGCCCTAGGCGCGCTCAAGCTTGCGAGCGAAGCGAGTCGCGCGCGATGAGAATGCGCCCGCGAAGCAGGCAGATTTTTTTTGAATATAGTGTTTGAATGCCAACGGCGATACCACGCTGAAAACACCAGTTCTCGTAAGATTACTGAAGTTAAGCATTGTTGGGCGCGGTTAGTACTCGGATGGGTGACCGTTCAGGAATACTGCGTGCTGTTGGCCCGTCGTGGGTGTGGTGGTCCCACATTGGTGGTAAATATCCACCTAGAAACACTACCCGAATCGGGTAGTGAGGCAATGAACTTTCGAGTTCGAACTGCTAATCAATGTATGTATGTATATGTTTGAATATGTATCAGATTCATTGAAAATTATACCACAAATACAAACGCTCTTTTGGAATTCCTAATTCTTACCGCCTATATTTGTTTCATATTTTTAAATAAATTAAATACTAGTATAGTATACAAAATATAAGACATAAAATAAATAAAATAAAATGGAGTTTTTTACTCAAGTGATGATATTTTAGCTGACACCCTTAGCAATATTTATCATAACATACATATTTGTCAAGTCGCCTATTTCTACGCAAATACTTTCTAAAGTGAAGGAATATTTTTTAAACACTATCTCAAAAACAATTATTTTATTTGGCTTTTCTATTAATAGATTTAGATTTAGTCAAATAATTAAAAAGACCTACTGTCTACAGCAGAGTAATCAAAGGGAATGTATGTAATATATAATATATATCATAATATATATTATAATTATATTATGATAATATATTATATATAATTATAAATATATAAATTATATTATATTATATAATAATATATCGAAATATAGGCTTGAAATTTCAATGCGCTCCGACGATTTTAACATCTGAATATGTTTCATATTTCTCATTATTATTATCGATTCAAACGAATTGAAGTATATCCGATGGATTTAAAGCAAAATTAAGCGATGGATTTAAAAATAAATGTTTTATAGTGGAAAATAACGTAGCACTGTGAAAAGGAAATATTTGTAAAAACGTAATGTTCAATATTCATAATAATTTTATTATAAAAACATTGTATTAAATTAAATGATATAAATATGTGATATATAGCAATGTGAGGCTTGATAATTGAATGACTGAAACGTATCAATAATATTTCATATTAATCTGAGTCAAGAGTTGAGTAATCGAACGATGAAATGCAAAATGGAAGTTTAATCAGTTACGACATTATTGAGACATCTCAATATGAAGTTACAATTTCTAATAATTGACTCGGATGTAATACAACGCAATTGGTAAGATTTATACGAATGCGAATTACACGCCCTTGCTTCGTCCAGCTTCTCGATTCGCAGGCTGTTTCCTATAATTTATGGCACTTTCAGCGATACTTTCTATTTGATTTATAAGCAAGTATATGTATATTTGTATGTGAACATTTTTGGTTTCTTGTGATCCTTAGTCCTTACATTGCAGTAGCAATGTAACATTTAATTGAAAGTCCACATTATGAGACACCTGAGCTGAGCGTCTTTTACGAGTTATACGAAGAATTTAATTTCATCGTCACGTTTCGAAAATAGTCGTTAACAAAGTTAAATGAACTGAAATTTACCTGTACATCTATATAGATACATACCTGATGCAATTGGCATGTCCTTTGTACATGCATATATATATATATATATAAATGGAGATGCTCGTCAAGTAATTTGAAGTCGGTGATTAGATTCAGAGTTTCAGTCTTTGACGATAATTACGAGAGGGTATTTCGATTCGTATTTCGTGCGAGAAGAGGACACGTTGAAATAAATAAATGTACAACATTGTAGGTGCCATGCAACCTCATTCTAATCGCTTCACGATTTTACGATTTTCTACTTGTACGCATAATTTCCTGCGGCATCATCCTGCTCGCTTGTCATTTGATATATCCCGATGATCCTCCACTGTATAAAGGCTCGTCATTGTCGCCGATGTATTAAAGAAGAAAGTGTTCGTACGTGCTCGGAAGGATGATAATACTTCGAAATTTACCGCTATATGAATGTAAGCTTTTTGCATATGTAGATGAAGAATGGAGATGAAAGCACTATTATTTTTGGTTGTGATTTATTCAGGACAAGAAACGAATTTTATTATAGCACTTCGTCATTTTTGTATCTTATTCATACAGGCATGGCTGAATTTATTCATTTTTAAGAAATATAAATAATTTTACTGATGCATTTTCGTTAAAATAATCGTTCACAGAAATGTTTTCAAATCAATGTTTGAGTTTTAAAGTTCTACAGATTCAGGATTTCCAATTTTCAATCAACCCATGTGCAAATAAAGGACGTACGCAGGCTGTAAAGAATTTTAAACAGGATTGAAATCGTTTGTTCAAAATATTTTTTGTCGAGGTGATTTTTTTTATAAAGACAAATTAATATTTCAAAAATATGAAGAAAAAAACTTAATTCCCATTATTGATGTAAAAATTATTAATCTTTGAAACTACTTCACTGTGACTATAAATTGTTGATGTACTATAGGGCAAAGAAAAAAATATATATTTTTTTTCGAAGGGGATCTAACAGTTGAAGGGTTGCAGTACAGAACTACCCTGCTTAAAATGCCGGATAAGGCCCTGATAGAAACCGGATAGAACTTTTATACGGGTATATACGGGCTCTATCGGGTTACTTATTTTTGATGTGGGAATCATTCAGGACTATCCGCGTTCTACCGGGACAACGTAACCAATAATTTATTTTGACAAAGTCGACATTGTCCTTCTATCCGGGTACATCCGCGTCGTATCCGGAGAACGGATACAGAAATTTATTTTCTCTGAATCCAAACTAGCGTCTATCCGCGGTCTATCAGATACAAGAACTCAATAAGTGTCAATCTATCTGGTTCTACTCGGGATCTATCCGGGACATGGAACCAGAAATTGATTTCCTGTAAAGTCAAAAAGTACGTCTATCCGGGCGTATCCGGGATCTGACCGGTCCCGTATAAATCCCAGATAGGCTCAAGTACAGCAAATTTTCGACTGAAAAGATCCCGGCTAGGACTAAATAGGACCCGGATAAATCTTTCCAGCGTCCCGTATATGAGTCTCAGATAGCCCCGGATAACGAAATCATGTGCCGTCTTCATCCCTGCTAGAACTGAATAAGACCCGGATAAATATTTCCCGGCGTCCCCTGTAACTCCCGGATACATCCTAGTTACAAAACTCGGAAGTTTCCCGAATAGGTCCGGATAAAGTCCCGAGTTTATCCGAGCATGAAGAAAAATGGATGTTCAAACATAACATCGAGATGTTTAGAGTTAACATATTTTATGTTTAACTATAGAACAGCAATCTCGATGTTCAAAATTAGCATCTGTAGATATTGAAAAGTGGCATGTAACTCCCTAACATCCAAAATGTTAAACTGAAACATCCAAAATATTACATGATGATTATGTCAAATAACGGTGGCAAATAATTGAGAAGGTTACTTATTTTTGATCATTTTATAATTGACTTCGTTATTGCGCATGAAAGACTACGAGAACTAGTTAAATATACAAGAGTCATGAGGGGTTACGAATGCAATACTGATCATTACCTTTTAGTCTCCAAAATAAACTTAGGGCGGGGATGGAGAAGAAAGAGAACAACAAAAACGAAACGAACGCGAATTAAGATTGAAAATCTTTGTGCGAAGTGATTATAGAAGTGCGAATAGACTTTCAGAATAAGATAAACAAACACATAGATCAGGCAATTTGGGTGACACAAATAGATAATGAAAATACAGTGGCCGCATCAACCTTGTTTGTGGATGTCATTGTTAGGAGTGCGATTGAAGTGCGTGGTACGGTGGTTGTAGGAAGAAAATCTGGTGATGCATGGTGGAATGATGAAATTGAGGCAGCCCAACAAGAAAAGAAAGAAGCGTACGAGAGAACGTTTAACATCACAGTTCTTAGCGATGAGGAGAGAAATAGGCTCAAAAATGATTACAGACACAAAAATAGGAAAGTTAAACGACTAGTCAAGGAGAGTAGAGATAAAATCAGAACAGAAGAAGAGAATAAAATACAAAACGACATTAAAGGAAGCAAGAAACTAATATTTAAACAGATGAAGGAAAGTAAAAATACAGAGTTTGTCAGCATGAGAAACAGCAAAGGTGAAATGCTATATGATACAGACAGGATAGTAGACGCTTTAAAAGACTCTTTTAAAGAATTATTAGGAGGTGAAGATATAGGACAACAAAACTGCGACATAGTACATAATGTGTTAGAAAACCCAATTGAAAAAGTCTGCGTCACTGAGGTTAGTAGTATAATTAAGAACTTAAAAAACGGTAAGGCTGCTGGTGTAGACAGTATTAGCGCTGAAATGCTTAAATACGGTGGCGAGTACATACCTCACAGGTTATGCGAATTGATAAATTTATGTATCGAGATGGGAGAAGTCCCAGACGATTGGAGAAAAGCGATTATCGTACCAATATACACAAGAAAGGGAGATAAAAGCAACTGCAGTAATTACAGAGGTATCAGCTTACTAAGTGCCGTAAGTAAAATATACTCAAAAATTCTTATTCGTAGGGTAATGAATATTACAGAAGAAAAGATATGGGAAGTCTAAAGTGGATTTATGCCAGGAAGATCATGTACAGATCAGATATTTAGTTCAAGACAGATCACAGAAAAAAGCTTGAGAATAGGAAAAAAAGTTTTCTGTGCATTTGTTGACCTAGAAAAAGCACTTGACAAGGTAAATAGAAGTAAACTTTGGGAAGTGCTTAAAGAGTACGGAGTCAATGGATGGCTCCTACAAGCAATACAAACAATATATACAGGTAGTAAAGCAATAAGTGTAAGGGTAAATGGGAAACTGAGTGACTGGTTCGATATTATGCAAGGCGTGAAACAAGGATGCGTTATGTCCTCATGGCTATTTATCATATTTATGGATAAGTCTCTAAGAACGGCCCTCTTCGGCGAAGAAGGTGTATATCTCGAAACAGTGAAGGTAAGTGGGTTATAGATTTCTCAGATGACAAGATTATTATGGCAGAATCGATCGAGGACTTGCAAATAATGTTGAATAAACTTAATACAAGCATGAAGGACATGGGCCTCAAAATTAACGTAAATAAAACCAAAATCATGGTCTTTGAAAGAAAAACTGAGAAAACAATGTGCAACATTGTCCTAAATGATGAGAGATTAACAAGTTGACAAGTGCGTATATCTGGGTAGCCTATTCACTAGTGACGGAAAAATAGATGGGGAGTTAGATAGGCGCATAAATGAGGGTAAGCAGGTTATTGGTAGAGCAGGGTCCATGCTCAGAAATAAAAACATATTAAAAAAAGCTAAAATGGCCATACATAATTCTATATTCGTACCGACTGTACTATACGGTAGCGAGACATGGACCTGTCAAGAGAAGGACAGGAGTACAATTAACGCGATTGGCATGAAACCTCTGCGCACAATATGCGGGAAACACTGATGGACAAAGTCCGAAACGAGATAATCCTCAAAGAATGTGGTGCAAAAGAGACAACAGTTGACACATGGGAAAGAAATAAGTTAAGATGGTTCGGTCATCTTGAAAGAATGAAAGATGAACGACAGACCAAACAAGTGTATAAAGGTAAAGTAAAAGGCAGAATGCCCAGAGGTAGACCGCCGAAAGAATGGTTAGAATCTGTGAATGAGACACTCATCCGAACAGACATAAGAAGCCATAGAAAGACGAGAGCTTGCATGAAAAAATGCATGGACGTGAAGGAAGCTAGAATAGTATGCTAGGACAGAAAAGTGTGGCGACAAATAGTTTGTAAACAGAGTGACAATAGAGTGAATAACGCCTGAAACAAAGACCTTGGATACTAATGGGCCCAAGTGGGGAACCACACATAACAATTTTCTGAGGCTCTTCACTTGGGGTGATCGCTAAAGGGATTGATCAGCAAACTGGGTCGGAGCAGTGTTGCGGAATGAACGTGTCATTTAAATAAATAACACGAGAATTTCAGATCAATCTAAAATATCTATACCTTAACACCTACTTACCTAGATCTACCTTATACCTATATACCCACCTACACAGTACTATTTTCCAACCGAGCAAGTCACGCCTACCCTGAAAGGGAAATATCTTAATGGTAGGAATAATAATGATAATAATAGTCAATAGGAATTTTTTGCTGCGTAACTTTTGGAGGATATTTATAAGTCCAAATAATAACTCTAAAAATTCTTTCCATTAATTAAAAATTGTTGCCAATAACAATATTATTTAATTAGGTTTAAACAGGATTTTTCTCCTTTTTCAAGTTTAATAACAATTTACGTTGTATCAGGATTTTGTTACTGCTACATAGTTTTCGGAGAATTATTAAAGTTGTTAATAATAATTTTCAAAAACCCTTTTTATTTATTAAAAAATTGATTTCTTACTAAAATAACAAAACATTCACGAACATAATATATATATATATATATATATATATATATATATATATATATATTTTTTATCTGCAACTTTTTGTAGGAAATCCGGGAAAAATGTTTGGTTCAGAAAAGGAAATAATTTTCTTGGTATTTGTGCACCAACATTTTTTCGTTGTTTTTTTTTAACGTGCTCTGTTTTATTTGGCACTGATGCTTCAGTAAACTATATTGTCATTTTATGGAAATTTTGTGATTGTTATAAAGAAATTTTATAAAAAAATGCTCAGTTTAGGCAATTTTTAAGATTTTCAGTCACTTTTTTTTGTTAAACGTTGTTTATTAGACATTAGGCTTGCTAGTGATACTTTAGTAAACCATGTTGCCATTTCATGACAAATGTGATTGTTATAAACAAATTGTATAAACAAATACCCAGTTGGAGCAATTTTTAGTGTTTGTGGTACTTTTTTTAAACGAGTTTAGTTTGACTTGCGAGTTTCAGTAAACTATATTGTAAACTATATTGGCAACGGCCATACCACGCTGGAAACACCAGTTCCCGTTAGATCACTGAAGTTAAGCAGTGTTGGGCGCGGTTAGTACTTGGATGGGTGACCATCTGATACTACTGCGTTGCTGTTGGCGGTGGTGGGTGTGGTGAGCCCACACTTGTAGTTATTTACTACAAGTAACTATCCACCTAGAAACACTACCCGAATCGGGTAGTGTCACGCTTACCCCTTGAGGCTCGCCGAAAGGGAAATGGCTTAATGGTATATATATATTGTCATTTCATAATCATGATTGCTAGGGAGCATGCAAGTGTTACACAACGCAGTTTTTCGGAATTTTTGATTTCCCTTCCCCCTTTATAACGCTTTTTCTGACTTTTCCCTGTAGTTCTTCGCCATTATGTAACATTTGGCCTGACACCCCCACTCCCCTTAGGGCGTTACGTAATACTTGAACGTTCTCTTATTAACAAATTTTATAAACAAATTCACTGTTTGAGCAATTTTCAAGAGTTTCAGATACTTTTTTGTAAACCTACAAAGGTATGATTTATAAGTTGATCACGCCTGACATTTGAGGTTAGGTTGACGCGACCATAATTCTTCACGGGCGACAGCGAATGCGCATGTGCGGAGTAAGCTTATGAGTCCATAATATTCCTGTGGACCGATAATTGTCATGTGCACATGCGCATACACTGTCGCTCACCCTGCTGTCTAAAAGGCTACTTTCAGAAAGAAAAAAAGGCTGATAAAATGCGTAAATCATGCATGATCTTCGTTTAACGCAAGCATGCTTGCCTTAAAGGAAGATTTTTCTAGACCGCACTTATATGTACATATATATGCTAAAATATATTTCTGTATAAAATGGTTAGCAGTATACATATTAGGTAGCAGAAGGTCGAGTTGAAAAGTATAATGTCGATGTTCTAAAATCTAAATGACATCTATTCTACCTTGGTAGTAACATTTTCTTTGATGAAAAGGTCAGCGATCGATTTCGCGCATCGTTCCGGGATCGAGGAGCCTATTCGCGGAAAGATCTCGAATCCCACGAGCTCATGGATCCCTTATCAATTGGAATCGGCCGGTGTACGACACGAGACACGTCAGAGTCAACAAAGTCAATAAGTCAGGAGAGCCGAGCCAGGCTCCGGGTATACACGTAGCCGTAGCGTAACGACCGCCGCGACGGATTATTTTCTAAGGGCACATATGTATGTATGAGAATACGAGAATATACGAGAATACCAAGTGCACTGCGACTGCACAGTCGCAAGTGTAAAGCACGTGTATGTATGGTATTGCCTGATGCCGGCCATATAGGCTAGGCATACATGGGAACTGCAGCGGGCGGGTGAAAAAAATCCTAGTGAGGCCGAAAAAATGA
Organism: Andricus curvator; assembly: GCA_932195095.1. NCBI lineage: Eukaryota > Metazoa > Arthropoda > Insecta > Hymenoptera > Cynipidae > Andricus > Andricus curvator. Next base: position 516,106 of record CAKNYM010052132.1, on the reverse strand, counting down.
ATTCGTGCGCGCATCCCGTGCCCACACGTCTAACTTTCACTTTGCTTAGATCGGGCAGTCGACGCGACGCTTGGCCTAAGCCTGTGCCACCTCGCGCTTCTATTCGCGATTCTGTATATCCGATACAAAAGACCCAGACTCAGACTCTTATTATTAGTATTATAAACTAATGTCTCAGGCTTAAGATGGTATATATTATTATTATCATTATCATTATACCTACCTTTATGTATACGTCATTTATTATTCGTTAAGTAAGTTTAGTTTCAGTCCTTATGTTCTATTGCTATTCGATCCTACGCGAAAGCCTATAGGACATCATTTAACCATTCTTCACAACTATCCTTTCTCTGAAGAAACGATTGCTTAACTTTATCCAACACCTTTTAATAAAATATATATAATAATTGCAATCAACAAATCAGCATGAATTCTGAATTCTTTGTTTCACTTTTATTTTTTTCCTTTCTTAAACAAAATCTAGGCAATTTTTTGATCTATTAAACATTTGACATTGTAAAATAACTTTGCGGACTAGAAAGTGAGTTAGAAATCATGCTTTTTTCCCTTCAATTTGAGTGGGCTTTTAATGAGTTGTAATTACAGTCCACATCGAACATTAATTATTATTTTCCTGCACAACCACTAGACTTATTAACAAAGTGGTATGAGCTTGTCTTCGAGGGTTCCTTTTTAGTTTGTTGATTTTTCAATAGATGGCCAGTGACGTGTGCCGACGTTTCCAATTGCGCATGTACCAAAAAGCGAAAACCTATTTGAAATTAATAAATAATAATAATGACAATAATAATAGTGTCGGGATTGATTGCTTTAAGGAACCATGATCGTAGCTTCCGGAGCCTACAACTTCTCATAATAGTGTGAATAACCATACAAGTAAATATTAACAAAAGCTTTCTTTTTTAAACAAATTGAATTGAAGGCTAGAAATACGTAACTTCTTAAAACAATTTAATATTCCCGCGCTTTTCGGTACATGTGCAGTTGAAAGCGTTGAATTATTAACATGACTTTAAAAACTGTCACATATTATATGCACTATCTTCCTTTCAAGAATAATTAATCTCTATAATTTTAGTTTCTTTATTACATTTTTCCCAATGCAATATTATTTAATCTGTATTATAAAATAAAAACTGCAGCATTAACTTGTTAAATATTCGAAGTCGAAGTATAAAATGAGTTTTATACAAAAAGTCTGTACTAAAACCCATACTTTGGGTTCCTTTGAAACAATTAATCATTTTGCTTTACGTTTTAGCAAGAGAGGTAGGTTCCTTTTCGCTGCAGCTCCCTTGGAACCAAACATCGGTTCTAATAGAAACCCCAGTTTTTTCTGTTAATATTTCTGAGCTTCATCGTCGAAAAATGTTATGTATCTCATTACGAATTTTTATAGACATCACTTGAAGCATCAGAAAACACAACTTTCACATTCATCAGTGAGAAAATGGGCACTGAATCAAATCAATAAGTATGTTTACTGATTATTCGGTGAATATCAGTAATTTCACTGATGGATTTTTACTGACAATCAGCGAGAAATCTTACTGATGTGATTCAGTGTCTCACTTCTTCCTGATTCTAGTTTAGAAATGCAACATTCAATTCTGGATCGTCGAACTGTACAAAATACAATCGTACTTGTATGGCAAAAATGGTCTCGGAATGAATAATATTTTTGTATGCTTTAATTCGAGAATTCGATCAAATTACGTTAAGGATATTTTTTTCGTTTGGTAACACTATTTCTATGAATATTGCCACTTCACCATCTTGTTGTGACATCACGTGCCTACGTGCGTTCAAAAATGATAATGAATAAAAGTAGAAGAAAGTCTCCTTCATGAACCAAATATAAATAATAAATAATTCATTATTTTGACGGCTCAACTACAGAGAGCTCCAACTTCTTCATCTTCTGTATACAGCTCAAAAAGAATAGGGAATCAATGTATTTGGAGCTGTATACGGAGCGAAAAGAACTTGGAGCTCTTATTTGCAGTGGAGCCGTCGATTTATGACTTTTAATTGGGTTTTCGCCTCATGAAGGCGCTTAAAGTATTTTTATATTTGGAATATTCGCTATAAATCTAATTAGTAATATATATTTTTTCACGAAAAAGTTTTCCAGCCAAAAATGAATAATATATATGGGTAATTGCAAAGATGCTGACCACCTCAAATCTCAGTCCTTTTTCCACGTTTTCTTTGAATAATAATTTTTTTCTTTAATTATCTCAGTAAAGTACTTATGTCAATAAGTTATATTTTAGTACAATTTGAAAATTTTACACGATTCTGTTTAAAAATTATAAATAAAAAAGTACGCAAATGCCTTGCCACGCATCTGTAACAAACTACAAATTAAAAATTAAAAATTGATAAATAATATTAACATCATTTTTTTCAATGTTTGCGATTCATAGATATCATTGATATTAATTTGAAAAGATAAAAATCAATAGTAGAGTTCAATATTTTAGAGTTGAGGATTTTAAAAATCACATCAAGGTCTGTACCATGCTGCATTGCTATTTTAGGTTGAAACTCGAAAATAATTGTTCGAACTATACATAATGCGCGATAAAATTGTTAATCTTATACTTACAAAGATTTTAGTGTAGTTCAAAATCAATTTATCAACGTTAATTTCAAATAATAGTTAATAATAATCACTATTTTTTAATAATATTTTTTATAAAATGTCCGGTAACGCTCCACATTAATTTACCATACTATAAAATGAGAGGATGTTTTGAAACGCTGAATTCAAAATCAAATAAATCGTGAACATAGTGACTTTTTCTATATTTTTAAGTTTTTTTACGCGATCTATAGGAACGTGTTAAATTTATATCTATCACAAATACAATCCTTGATCTCTTAGTTTTACATTTTCATACTCTTTCGGGTTACCATAATTAAATATATATATATATATATATATATATTTTAGGCAGTTTGAAAAATCTTTTGTTTTCAAAAAGATCATTGCACTGCATTATTTGTTAATTTATTATTATAAATTATTTAAATAACTCAACTTTAAGCGTAACAGAATTTCCATGTAGATGGCTCTATAAGTTTTATTGAAAAAACGGAGTCGTTTGTTTGAATTCTCCATGCAAATTTGAAAACACACTTAGAAGATTAGATTTTGCGAAATAGACAAAAATGTAACTGTACATCAAAGCGGCTAGATTTCTTAGATTATTACATTTTTTTAAATTAAAATTACTCCTTTTTTTGGGAGAAAAATTGAGCAAAAAGTCAAGTCGAATCTTCAAAATTCAACTTATTCAAATATTTGAATAAATCAAATTTCGAAGATTCGACTTGACTTTTGTCTCTATTTTTCTCCCAAAAAAAAAGGAGTAGTTTCGACTTAAAAAATTTAATGATCTAAGGAAATCAAAACTGTTTTATTTACAATTAGATTTTTTTCTATTTCGAAAAATCCAATTTTCCAAGCGTGTCTAATTTTGTATGTCCAATAATGTATAAACATTCGAAAAAAACAATTGCACACCTCTAGTCAAAGTCTCTAAAAAATTACGTATTCCGTCATAAAAATTGGTTCAGTCAACCTTTGAAATAAAAAATATTATAAATCATAATAATAATAATAATAATATTGCTTGTTTTATTATAATTTTGTATGTGCATAATAAATAGACTTATGCATTTGTATGAAGAAATATTTTTTATTTAAAAGTAAATAAAATAAAGTGAAAAATGAAATAACACATTTTTAGAGATTTGCTTTAATAACAAATATAATATTTTACAATGAATTCGTTTATCATTTTTAAATATTGAACACATTAAATTGTTTCAACATTTAGTCAAATTCTAAATTTAACCACCAAGTTAAAAATTAACTGAAAAGTTAATTATATTCCATTGAAAAATTGCATTCTCAACTATCAAAACCTTTCATTTCTCTCAAATATTACTTTTATTCTTCTCTGATGAAATTTGTTATTTAAATTTGAATTAAGAACTAGAAAACAGTTAGTTCTTTTTTTTCGAAATCGACTTCTTTGAAATTCCGTAATTTTTCTGAAATAATGTGAGATATATTCTATAAATCTATACGTGTGAGTTCGTACGTGTGCGAACATGGAGTGCGCGTCCTCTATTGCGCTCTTTTCGTGACGAATGAAACATCCGTATTGCGATATCGATCTCGATTATGCTCTCTTCCGTGTGTATAAAGAAAGGAGCATCTATGGATAATTTTTTCCGAACTTTCGGTTACCTTGTAATCCAGTCCGATCTTGCGATCTTCTCCTGATTCGTTAAATAGAAGCATTTAACTGTTGACGATTTTATACCTGAGAGTAATAGCTGTCACAAATCTCAACATAACGTATTAAAATTATGAAAGTCAAATATATGGAATCCATACTCGCGTATTAATCGATATTTTATTATTACAATAAATTAGTCTTGACAGATAACAGATTATTGGCATCTATTAAAATATTATTGGCTTCTCTCATTTTGTTCCATTTTTCATTCTTTTGTGAAGAGTGCCCTATTATATATGCCGGGTATTAAACTCAATAAATAACTTAAATTACAAGTTGTACTTTTTTTCTATAAATGAGGTGGTTCCTTTTGTATTGCGGATTTATTTGCAATATATAGCCTAGCTCATATTTATTTCCGATGACAATACAATATTCTATACGTCCAGTGGATTTACATACCCTCCAAATATGAATAAGTGAAAAACGCACTGATTGAAATAGTAGTTAGACATTTCTCCGAAATTGTTTCCTAATTCAAATCCCCCCTCTCCCCGAAAATTGTGGCTGGCTACGGCCTTGTGATCGAATAAGAATGCTTAAAAAGTAGCATGTGTCTAGTGGACACATATATGTGGGCGTCCCAATGAAAAGGGCCCTAATGGCGGGTTTTAGATTAATTTATTTCTAAGTTAGGGTCAAAATTATTATTTTCGGGATTGAGTGGGGGATAATTTTATGACCCATACTTAATCTATAAGCACTATACTCATATCTCGAAAGAAACCGGAAGTGGCTTTATTCCATGTTTGAAGAAAAAATATTACATGTGCGCTTGTGGCACTCGCAAAGCTTAGATGCATTTTTCTCGAAAAGCGATTTTTCGAAGATCCAACTTAAAAATGTCCCGGCAACTAGTTTTACAAACTAAGCGGTTCATTTTGGGCTTACATTTTTAAATTCCGCGAATTTAACCGGATATATGACCCTATACGTAACTTTATACCAACCATTAGGGCCCTTTTCATGCGGACGTCCACATATTTTTTTCAATCGAAACCATTTTTAGTTTTTACCATTGAATTTTCTATTATTTTAAAAATCTAAATTATATCACGAATCAGTTTATTATTTTTTTTTTACTTTTGTTTGGATAGATAAGTAAACAAATAATATCAGATAAAAACGGTGTATATATTTATCTATATGTTTTTATTTATGAACTTATTATATAATCTAGTATAATGAGAATAGAAGAAATAATCCAGAAAAAATGATATTACACATGCCTTGGCGAAACACACAGATTGTGGGGTTAAGTTTGGTTGGATATGATATATCGACGCCTCCATTCAATATGAGTCTATGTGCTGACAGCGCCGTGTATGAGACTATGCGCTGTGTATAAGCATAGGGAATAGTCTCATACAGAGCGGTGTTAGCACATAGACTCATATTGAATGGAGGCGTCGATATAAGGAATAAAATATAGGTTAGAGTTTAGAACGCCGCGCCACACCGAATTGCTGCTTGTTGCAAGATCTCCAAAAATGGAACTATTTATTCTACGTATTCTAAGTAACTTTGAAAACAGTTCTTACCATGAGCATTAAACATCCTAAAGTATAAATTATGCAAAGACAAAATTATACACTCCAAAGAAAAACCATAAAAGATTCGTTGACTCAGTGTTATCATAACAGCTTTTCAGAAATCTGAGGGCTGAAAATTATCTTCATTATCGTCTTGTTTACAGCTCGCGGGTTTGTTTATCATATATCAAGACAATTAGGTCTCGTCTTCAAACCAATGCACTAAAATTCAATCCTATTAATGTTTTATGTTCAGTAGAAGACACAGAAGGACTTTTTAAAAGACTCGGTGTGTTATAATTAATGATTTTAAGACAAAAAACTGTTATCCTATCCTCCCCTATATATGTTATTCCCACCTTTTTGGTCGCTTGGCCATGCAAGCTTATTAAAAAAAAGACAAAAAATACGTGCAATGAGCATTAAAACTTGATTTTTGCAAGGAAAAATGTCACCTTGAGACTGAGGGGAGATTGGCTAGAAAAGAGATTGTCGAGTAGCTCACGGACATGAAAACTGAGAAAAAATAAGTATATAATCTCCGACAGTGGGCTCTTTGCAGCTTCTGACCAGTGGTTACAGAAATCTCCTTTGTCGCGGAGAAAAATCGGCAAAACCGCTAAGAGCGCAATCTGAATACCGCTTCGCCGCGTCACGATTCGGCAAGGAGATGTTGCACGATGCAGGTAAATTTTGCTATCTCTTTATTGTAAGAGAATCCGGTCGAGTGCAAGATGCAGCATCGCGTAATCTGGAGGCCGCAATTTTCATTAAACATTGTGATTTCGTGTAATGTGCTTTGCCGATTTTTTCGTCATCGTCGCTTCGCCGCTTTTGCTTCCTACTTCTATTATTCTCCAGTTAAGACGTTTCTCTCGACGCGGCACGGCGTTCCAGACCCCACCGGGATTGGACAAAGGCTTTGCTCTAACATCTGACGTTATAGACTACCACACCGCCTTTATAATGTGAACAAGGATTTTTCATAATCTCAGCTGCAATTATGTTCCTTCATGAGGGCTATTTAGTTTTCATTTTGATCCAAGTTTTAACAATCTTGTGAGATATCAATTTCATTGTCACACTGCTAGGAGGGGCAGGAGGGGGGTCTAACAGATTTTGTAACGATTCATGACGTAGGAGGGGTGCATGGTAGAATATGACATCACACATGAAAATATAAATGTGCATAACCATTTTTTTAAATGCTTGGAGAAATGAAAATTAGTATTTTTATTTTACAAATCAAAGAAAAAATTTTTACTTAAAAAGGGGAGCGGGTATTCATATTTGTGACGTCACAACAGGGATTCAAGCTTTGTGTGATGATCTGTGACGAAACAGGGGAGGGGTTGAAATAGTATTCAAAATAACCTTTTGGCGGGTTACAAAGAAAAAAACTGCTAAAAGAATTTTTGGGCAATTTTTTCCATTCCAAAAAAAAATTCACCCAAACAGCCAAATTGTTTGAAATTAATATGAGCATTATATTTCTTCAACAAATACAAATGGTTCAAATAAATAAGAATTGGTTATACAATGAGGCTATAATTATTATGGGTATAGATGCATACAAAAATAAGGATAATCTCCAGCATTATTATTATTATATTATTATACCATTAAGCCATTTCCCTTTCGGGGTAGGCGTGACTTGCTCGGTTGGGCTTATTTTAAACCCGGAACCGAGAATCGTATTTTTCCAAAAATTGAAAAATTGTCCATGTCAATTGTATGGGAATTTTCAGACCTCGCTGGCACGTGTTATGGATTTGCAACTGCTGTGTAAAATTTCTTTTCTTGAGGCGCACACGTTCTTGAACCTCGTGCTACGCGCTCGGATATGTATTCCCCGCATTTTGCATGTTTTCGTATTTGTTTTAATAATTATGTACACATGAAATTAAACTATAGGAAAAGTATCTCTTTCGCACTCCACATTTTCTATGTATCTTGATGATTTATTTTCTACGTAACTATATGTAAAAATTAAATTTCTCAGAGGTCTGTAATCTTTCAGGAACACATCCTCATCAGGATAATCATTCTTCGTGCTCGATTTCCCATGTGGTATTGGGCATAGCTGGATAAGCATGTATGTGCTGCCCTCGTTTGGATCTGGTTCATATTTTCACAGTAAGTTGGCACTGATGTAAGACTAAATTTCCCAAAAGATTATATTTGAGAAATAATTTTTATGGGAGTTATGGGGGTTAGAAGAAAAATCAAAAAATTAGTTTTTCTCAAGAACGGCTGGACCGATTTCGATGGGCAATTCCCAATTTTTCCAAATTTTTTTTTATGGGATGTATTTGAGGCACACCCACCATTTTCTCTATAAATAATGTTCACATCCTCTTTTAAAACATCTCCAAGTTTCATAGCAATCGGAGGGGTAGAACGTACTTTAAAAAATTTAAAATCTCAAGCGTATAGGTTGCAGTATCCCGGGCGTAACATAGGGTACTCGTACATGATAGCAATCCCTGTAGAACATGTAAGCATTCATTTGTTTTGTTATTACAAGTGTTTTGGTGACGACGTTCACTCCATTCTCTGCTTTATTCTTCTGTTGAAAAAACTGGTCGCGGGTAGTGTTATTTTTCTTCGATAATCGCAGCTTTTCTGATTATCCAATTTGTTTTCACAATATCAATCAAGGATTTGGTATATATAATGACATTTTGGATTTTCCAGAACTGACCGAGAGAGAATTAAAAATATTTTTTACTGGATCATATCAGCTATCGCAGGCGGTATCATACTTGGCCGAAATGATTGACAAAGATGGACAGATAAACATGCAATACGTGAAACATCAAACGAATGTGTTAAGAGTGCAAGTTCAATCACGGCACATTTCTAAAAAACCATATAAATTTTTCATTAAATATAAGCTCAATAGTGTTGGCATGTCTGGTTTATTGGAATATGTGTATGATTGCGCTAACGGAAGTAGGACTGTTAGCTGCTGTTCACACATTGCTGCAATTATGTACTATCTGTCTCATGCAAGGTACTTTTCCAAAATTTTAAAGCCAACTGAAATTGTCTGCGAAATGTTCACTCAGAATAATATTATTCCTGTAATTGAAGACGACGAGGATTAAGAGTGGTCTTAACAATATAGAGTAAGTAACCTGATTCGTGAGATTCAAGGGGACTCACGATAAACAAGCACCCCATAATAAGAGGTCATAAATCGTACCGACTTCGATGGGCAAAAAATATGTTACGGGACTCAATGAGAGAATGTTGTAACAAAATTTCAAAAAAATTTTTTCAAAAAATACGGGTCAAAAAAATTTTTCATCATTTTTTTGAATTTTTTTTATGGGAAGTATTTGAGGCACACCCACCATTTTCTCTATAAATAATGTTTAAATCCTCTTCTAAAACATCTCCAAGTTTCATAGCAATCGGATGGGTAGAACGTACTTTAAAACATTGGAAATCTCGGGCGTATCGCAAATGTCGCAGGTTATGACTGAATCCGGCCACGGTCACTGACGACACTATACCCCTACCGTTCCAACCAGTGTCAAACTTAAAGAAGTCTAGTAACAATATTTGCGAAATCTTTGACGCTGATTAATAAGTCGAACAAAAATGTATTTAAAAATCGAAGCATTTTTTAATGACGACGCGTATAGTCAGCCTAAAAGAGAATTGTAGTTTCCAAAGTCCACCACTTAGACTTTACAGTACGATTTATGACCTCTTATTATGGGGTGCTTGTTTATCGTGAATCCCCTTGCCTCTCACGAATCAGGTTACTCTATATTGATAAGACCACTCTTAATCTTCGTCGCTGTCGCCTTCAATTACAGGAATAATATCATTCTGAGTGAACATTTCGCAGAGAATTTCAGCTGGCTTTAAAATTTTGGAAAAGTACCTTGCATCAGACAGATAGTATATATTTGCAGCAATGTGTGAACAACAGCCAACAGTTCTACCTCCGTTAGCGCAATCACACACATATTCCAATAAGCCAGACATGCGAACACTGTTGGGCTTATATTTAATGAAACATTTATATAGTTTTTTAGAAATTTGCCGTGATTGAACTTGCACTCTTGAAACATTCGTTTGATGATTCACGTATTGCATGTTTATCTGTCCATCTTTGTCAATCATTTCGGCCAAGTATGATACCGCCTGCGATAGCTGATATGATCGAGTAAAAAATATTTTTAATTCTCTCTCGGTCAGTTCTGGAAAATCCAAAATGTCATTATATATACCAAATCCTTGATTGATATTGTGAAAACAAATTGGATAATCAGAAATGCTGCGATTATCGAAGAAAAATAACACTACCCGCGACCAGTTTTTTCAACGGAAGAATAAAGCAGAGAATGAAGTGAACGTCGTCACCAAAACACTTGTAATGACAAAACAAATGAATGCTCACATGTTCTACAGGGATTGCTATTATCACGATGTAGTATAAGGAGATCCAACTCTAATATAAGGATACACCCATTTTTCCGTGCCCACTTCCTATAGCATACCCACAGCATACCAGATTAAGTATTGTAGCGCCTCTCATGAGAAAATTTGAAACTGTTGAAAACCAACAGCAAAACCTATGTTATAACGGTTTTCCGCAAGAGGCGCTAGAATACGTTATCTGAAGTGCTATAGGATGTGGACACGGAAAAATGGGGGTACAACTTTCCGAAATGGTCCATAGAGTTGGATCTCCTTATACTACTTCGTGGCTATTATGTATGTACGAGTACCCTATGTTACGCCCGGGATACTGCAACCTATACGCTTGAGATTTTCAATTTTTTAAAGTACGTTCTACTCCTCCGATGGCTATGAAAGTTGGAGTTGTTTTGAAAGAGGATTCAAACATTATTTATAGAGAAAATGGTGGGTGTGCCTCAAATACATCCGATACAAAAAATTCAACAAAATTTTGAAAATTTTTGTTGACCCGTATTTAAAAAAAAAAATTGTCGACATTTTTTTACAACATTCTCTCATTGATTCCCATAACATATTTTTTGCCCATTGAAATCCCCATAAAAATTATTTCTCAAATATAATCTTTTGGAAAATTTAGTCTTACATCAGTGCCAACTTACTGTGAAAATCTCAACCAGATCCGAGCGGGGGCAGCACATACATGCTTATCCTGCTATGCCCAAAATTTGGGACGCTATACTGTTTCTGTCTAGTACGCCTTCAGTCGACACTGGCGCGCCACAGGCTGACTGTCCAGTGGCTAAACTGGGCTAAACTGGGATGTAAAGCTCGGATCGATTTGTAGCTAGACAGATCGTCTATTTTTATAAAAAATCATTAATAATTAAATTATATAATTATTTTTCATTACATAAAAGTCTAATATATAAATGTTGCAGTTAATTAAAAATATAAAAGAAAGTTTTTGTACACAAAAAAATGAAAAAATTAGTTTTCGCAAATCTTGTACATACGCCGGGTGTCGAACTTTTGATGTAACTTCATATTATGTTGCTGTAACTTTGTGCCGTCGCCTTAATACACTCAGCATCTGAAAGTTAAGAATTTTTAATTTTTCTTGGATATGAATTTCCATTCATTGCATCGTAATATTTATTTCAATAAAACATGAACAATTTGTAAACATTAAAAGTGCATGATGTCAGAATAAAGCATTGAAAATAATAAAGTTTGTATGATTATACTTGCGATTAGACTACGAAATAATTATTGTTTATTATTTTGAATAATTAATATGTCAGGCTGAATTATCATTCACGCAATCAATAAATAATTAAAATAAATTAAATAAATAATTTATGTTAAAATTAGATTTTCTGGGATATTATCAATATAATACATAGCATTATACATATCATAATTATTATAAATTTAATATAAATTTATTATAACATTACTATATAATTCAATTGAAAGAAAATGTTCATAAACATTCTTTAAAAAAAATCGTTGTTAAGAATAGAGTTCGTATATTAAAATTCAAATCACCTTCAATAATTATTGTTTATTATCTCAAATATATAATAGTGTACATTTAATTATAACTTGAGCATTTATGCAATTATTGTAATTTCTTAAATCTTTTATTCCAAAATTATTATTTTCTGAATTCACTTCTGTCATTTTTGTTCAAGTCCAAACCGTGATTCTGTCTAGAAACCAGCTAAAATCTGGACAGTCTTCATATATTCAAATTCGTAACGAACTCCTAGATAGCGCCAAGATTGGGACTGGACAGCAGAAAGGTTTGATTTGAACATGTATAGCAAAACTAGACAGCACCAATGTAGTGTCAGGCTAGTATTGCGTGAATAGACAGGCTTGAGAAAAACTGTACTGGCTTTAGCATGATTCAAGACTTCCACGAAATTTGTCCACACGGGTGGAAAGTAAAAATCCTAGGTGGAAAGTGCAGTAAAATTTTATTATATTCTATATGAAACCCATTATTATTTAATTATTTATATTATCCCTCGTCCGGGACTGCGTACTTGAAAAATTTGGTAGACCTCTCATAAAGCTACAATTCATCTCTTGAACTTTTTTTCGTTTCTCGGGTTGTTTGTTTAAAAATCGTAATTATCCATTCGTTCATTGAATTTTCGGTGGGTAGAATCAAAAAATATGTTCTATAAAAAAATAGTTAATAGGAGACATTTAGGCCTTTAAAAAAACCTATGATTCGTTTTAGAGATATTTTTACGTATTTCGCCTCTATTAGCTCAAAACTGAATTTAACATTTTTTATGGCATTTTTTATGCATATAAACCCAAAATAACGAATCTAATCAAAAAATGGTTCGAAATAAATATGTAGATTTTGTTTTAATCTACCATTCCTCTTATAAACCTTTCTTATGTCTCTCGTGTCCTTTGACTCAAAATTTGAATTTTAGGTTTTTCATAGCATTTTCAAAGGAGAAAACTAGAACCGTTGGTTAACATTGAAAAAGGATGGTTAACAAACTTTTTCTTCCTTTTAGGACCAAAAAATTTACCAAAACTGGGTTCGATCTTCTAATTTTTTTCAAAAGCTTTCGTATTCACGGATAGACGGACGTACATACAGACAAACGCTATCACGGAAAATTGTTTTTCGGCTACCAGTGGTCTCAAAACGTGGAGATTCGTTGAAAAACTGAAGCGTGACATTTTGAATTAATCTAATACTTCTCTATCATAAATTATGGAAATGTAAGAAAAAATTTGGAACGATACAAAAGAAACATCTACGAAAAATGTAATTTGATTGACAACGTATGTGATTTGAAATAGCAAAACATTGTCCGTACAGCAGACATTTTTTTGATCATGAAGAAGATAGATTTTCAAAGATAAGGCAAAGATCAAAGTTTGGAGTATATCGATTTTCTCTTTTTCAACCCGGAAAAGGTAAGCCAAGTCGAAGACAATAAGTACTTAGAAAGAAGAAAAGTTCAAGAGTGAAAGGTGAGGTAAAAGTTATATGAGATGTACAATAGTAATATTTTAAAAGACCTAGACCTTGTGCACAAACTTGCAACCTAAATGAAAATATCGCACTAACATAATATATACTCTTCTCTTAATTATATTGAATTTTACATATTCATAATATTTATTTACCTAGAATTCTTGTTCTTATTTATATAGTATCAAAACAAAATTGTTCTACAATATTCTAATTTAAAGTTATTCAAAATAGGCCCTTCAAATTAATTTTCTTTTAAATTTAGAAGGCGTTGAGTTTGACATCTTCTATTTTAAACCTATTTCTATTTTGAACATTTTAAAATTGAAAATGATAAGATTTTCATTACCTAGTTCTAAAATGGTTTATTTTTAAGATGTGCATTTGAACATGTAATTTCCAGATTCGTAGTTTTGCTCACGATTGAAACCCGAAACACCTTCTTTTAATTTATTATAATTTCATAATTATTCATTGTTTTTCATTCGGAAAATAGAAATTATAAAAACCTACTCAGACTTCCAATGTGTTGTATTTTACCATAGTTAAATCATTGTATATATTAATTTATGCTCGCTCTCTTTCATTGGTCCGAGAGTCGTCCAGAACCATTACAAACAAATTACAACTTCCGAGTCTCTCAAAATCGCCAAGTCACCCCCAAGTAATTTGCCCCTCAACATGGAACCAATTTCCATTTGTACCCGGTTTAGGGATCGAACCTCGGAAGGTGACCTGAGCCATCGAGACTCTGTGTGCGAGTTTACGACATTTTTTGAACATTCCAGGTCAATGTAACCGATCTGAATGAAACTTCGTAAATTTCTAGTTCATGTTGACACTAATAAATGGGTGATTCTCTGTGTTAAGGTCACTTTTGATAGAAGCAACTTTTTTTGCAAAAATATTCTGAAATAGGTTTTTTTTTATGTGACGCCTATTCATTGGTGCTAGAATAAGCAATTATCGGTATAGTTATTAGTATCGGTATTATTATAGTTATCGGTTTTCTTTTAAAATTTGGATTAATGGACCGATTTCTATAGAAGTGTGTATTCTAAAGTTTTTCGGGTCGCTGATCCCGAATTTTATAGCAGAATTTCAAAATTCAAGATGACTGATCCAATATTGCGGCTCAAAATTTTCAAAACAGTCACCATTTTATAAAAATGGGTATCCTAATAAGGTTTTTAGGTCGCTGAATCCAAATATAATAATAGAATTTTTAAACTCAAAAGAGCTTATCCAATATAGTGAATTAAAAATTTAAAAATACTTTTTTTTTTATATACGAAAGGTTGTCCTTCCGTATTTTGGGTCGCTGCATGCAAATTTGATAAGCTAGACGAATAAACTTCCTAGTAATCTAAGATTCAAGAAAGGATTTAATATTAAAAATTAATACATTTTTTTAAGAAACACTATAATTTATCCAAATTAGGAAACATAAATTAATTAATTTTAAACGCTGCCAAAACATAAATTATATTTTCACGTATACTCACATATGTCAGTACGTTCTTTTAGTCTAATAAGGCTTACAACAGAGGAATACGTCTGTAAAGCACGGATTTATTTTTTCGTATGTCTCTTTATTTCTTTGCTAACGATTTGTCCTTTTTTTATCCAGTTGACCAATACTGAATTTACATAAATATTACTTTTGCAAAACTCATATAACCTATAAAATGAAGTACCGTAAACATTTTTAAAAAGTTTGAATGTTTTAAGATTATTTTCCAAAAGGATCAGAAGAATAACATAAATGAAAAATAACAATATCAAAGTAAATTACATCGGTCTTATAAGCCTAAACTATAAAATGTCAAATTTGATATACAATCAGTTCTAAGAAGAACAAAACGCATTTTGAAGGTTACAATTTGTTCGAGGTTTCAAAACTCACTAAAAACTACATTTAAGTAATATATTTTCTTCTCCTAATGACATAATTAATTGATGAACTTATCAAATAAATAGACTCCATCACACAAATACACTGAAATACACATAGTCGAAACCGAGGTCGAAACTGACAGCTCAGAGCCGGAACACAGCTCATGGAGCGAGGCCCCAAATTAGTATTAATCTTTACCTACGAACTTCTCCACGACAAAATGCATTAGATATTACATTCCTCAACAATTTTACGTATTTTAGAATAGAATAATGTTAATAGGATGCTTTGTTTAATAAACAATCATGAGGCACATGGTTAACCATGGTTAAAAAAGGGCTTTTTTTCGAGTATTTAATACTTGTTTAATATATTTTTCGGTAAAAAAATCTGTGTTGGTCTTATGCTTTTGGCCCGGGTTATTAAAACTATTAAATTACCAAATTATAAAGCAATTCAAAAAATATTCACAAAGATATTACACGGGGAAACAAAAGTGACCTTTATGTGGAGAATTACCCAAATCCCATTTAATTCGAAATATTCGTCAAAATAATCGATGATTGTCAAAATAATTATTCATTTAAAAGTTGTTTTATTTTTAAATTTATCGATATCTCGAGAACAGATCATCCTATGCAGGTTTTCTTTTTTTTTTTGTTATAATCGATTAAATGTGATGAACAGAATGAATTACGTATGAGCGGAAAGTAGAATTCAATCGACTTAAACACTAAAATTTTCTACAGCAAGACCGATTTAAAATCCAAACTAAAATATTAGGGAACTCAAAAAATCAATCAATAGTTTTAAAAATTTTGAACGCGCCAAGGAACTTTGAATTTGCTCATGCGAGGTGACGAAACTTTGCACGCTGATCATTGGTGCGTCCTGCGACAGCCGTTGACAGACTTGTTCAAATTGTTCCACCTTGCTCGATATTTTTGTAAATATTGATCAATTTTATGAATTCTCCTGAAATTTTATTTTTGGATTTTAACGCGTACACGCTCTACAGTATTTCAATCTTTAAACTGATCAATTTCGACTGGCTGTTGGAAAGTTATATTGAATTATCTAATTTTTTATTCAAATAAAAAAAAATTTCGAAATATCTAGATTTTACTGAATTAAAAAAAAACTTGTCTACGATTAACCTTTTTTGAGATATCGTCATTTGATATTTTTCAGCTTTGAATATCTCATGAACTAATAAATACTTTGACTTGGAATATGCGTTTTAAATTTGTCTTGTCATGTTCTATAAATTTACAATGTTTTATTTAGATCGTTTAACTTGAACTAGAATGTTGAAAAAATGTCGTGGACTCGCACCTATACCAGGCCTGGCCAGCTGGGCTATTAGTCCAGAATTCTGGATGTTAATTATGGAGTTACCGTGTCTACTAGTATGTGGACTTATTCCAGGATGATCATGTGCGGATCAGATATTTAGCTTCAGACAAATAATAGAAAAAAGTTTGAGGGTAAACAAAAAAGCATTCTGTGCATTCGTTGATCTGGAAAAAGCGCTTGATAATGTGGATAGAAGAGAGCTGTGGGAAATCCTAAAAGAGTACGGCGACCATGGATGGCTCCCATTATTATTCTTATATCATTAAGCCATATCCCGTTTGGGGTAAGCGTGACTCACTCGGTGAGAAACGGGATTGTAGAAAGCGATAATGGGGGAAGGGGTGGGGGGTATAAATATTTAGATTGATCTAGAACACACCGGAACACTGCTCCGACTCAAGTCGCTGATCAATCTCTCTGTCCAAGGTCATTTGTTTCAGGCGTCGTTCACTCCACCAACACTCTTCATCATGCATTTCTTATTAACTGTTCGCCGCTAAACTTTTCTGTCCTGGCATACCTCTTTAGCTTCCTTCACGTCCATGCATTTTCTTATGCAATGTCTTGTGTTTCTATGGCTTTATATATTTCTTAGAATTAGGGTCTTTTTCATACATTCCACCCAATCTTTCCTCGGTCTGCCTCTGGGTACGCTACCATTTACCTTACCTCGATATACTTGTTTCATCACTCTTGTCAAATAGTGCCTTATCTATAACACATTCTTTGAAGATTCTTTTGCGTTTCTGACTTTGTTCATTAGCGTTTTACCGCACACCATGCGCAGGTATTGCATGCCAACCGCGTCAATTTTACTCCTATCCTTTTCTTGGTATGTCCAGGTCTCGCAATCGTACAGCACAGTGGGTGTAAGTGTAGAATTATACATCGCCATGTTAGCTTTTCCTGATATATTTTTACTTCTGACAATGGATCCTGCTCTACCGATAACCTTCTGATCCTCCTTTATACGCCTATCTATCTCTCAATCTAAGTTTCCGTCAATGAATAGGCTACCAAGATATACGTACTTATCAACTTGTTCTATTCGCTCATCGTTTAGGGCAATGTCGCATTTTGTGCAAGTAGCAAAGCGAGTGTGAGAGTAAATGGGCAACTGAGTGACTGGTTCGATATTAGGCAAGGTGTTAGACAAGAATGCGTTATGTCCTCTTGGCTATTTATTATATTCATAGACAAGTGTCTAAGAATGGCCCTACTCAAAGAAGAAGGTGTGGATCTCAGGACAGTGAAGGTGCGTCGTTTATCGTTAGCAGATGATAATGTTGTTCTGGCAGAGTCAACCGAAGGTTTGCAGAGAATTTTGAGCAGAGTGAATAGTAGCATGAAGAACATGGGCCTTAAAATTAACGTAATTAAACAAAATTATGTTGTATGAAGGAAAGGGTTAGAAAACAGTTTGCAACCTTACCATAGACAATAAAAGGATATGACAAGTTTATAAGTACGTGTATCTTGGTAGTTTATTCACTAATTTCGAAAAGATCGATGGAGAGATAGAAAGGCGTATACACAAGGATGAGAAGGTTATCGTCAGGGTAGGATCCATTGCTAAAAGTGAAAATATAACAAATAAAGCTAAAATTGCAATATATAATTCTATACTTGCACCCACCGTGCTGTACGATAGCGAGACCTGGACCTACCAAGAAAATAATAAGAGTAAAGTTAAGGCAACTGACATGCAATACCTGCGCAATGTCTGTAGTAAAACATCAATGGATAAAGTCAGTAATGAGATGATTCTCAAAGAATGTGGTGTAGAGGAGACACTGTTCGACAAGAGTGAAAGAAATTTTTTGAGGCGTTTTGGGCATGATCAGAGAATGAAAGAAGAATGACTGACGAAACAAGTATATCTAGGTAAAGTAAATGGTAACGTACCTAGAGACAGATCGAGGAAAGATTCGTGGGAATATGTGGATGAGACGCTAAAATGAAAAGATATAACAAGCCACAAAAACACAAGAACCTGCATGAGAAAATGTATGGATGTAACGGAAACCAAAGTGGTATGTAAGGACAGAAAAGTGTGGCGACAAATAGTTTATAAGAAATGCATGATGAAGAGTGTAGTGAGAGAGGCCTGAAACAAAAGACCTTTGATAATAATGGGCCTGAGTGGAGGACTTTACGTGATGACTTTGTAAAGCTCTTTGCCTGGGGTTATTTCTAGAGAGATTGATCAGCGAACTGGGTAGGAGCAATGCTGTGAAACAAACCTGTTGTTTAAAATAGGCAACACGGGAATTCTATATTAATATATCAAATGTATATCCCCCCCCCCCCTTATACCTCCTCGTAAACTTTGAACTCTCAATTTTCTCATATGAAGTCAGCCACGTTGTATTAGGCTAACTCCCCAATGCAACGAATTATGCGGTTACGTCACCAGTATCGCGCAGTGCCACCCACAATAGGCCTCTCTGGGATGGAGGCCATGGTTCAGTTGGAAGTGGCAATAGGACCGACCCGAGGCGACGCGACGACCAGGAAATGGCCCCGGACAAACGCGAAAACATCTTTTTGCATGGTTGGACCAACTCAGGAGGGACTGTTAGCAAGGAAGCTCCCCGAACGAAAAAAATACATGCTGAGGTTACATGAACATTGGGTCAATATGCACCCGGAATATGCTCATACAACGCCTCAGTATTTAAGAGATCAGGTATCCTTTTCACGCCGAAAGAGATATGATATCAGCAAGAAGAAGAGCAACATCCTCCAGAAAGCATACCACCCATTCCAGCAAGACCACCTTCGCAGATAGCCGATAATGCCAACATGAGAACTAGAAGATCAAATAGTGTAGTTTACGAGAAGGTAATGATATTTCAGTACGCCTGAGTAAGACTCGCGAGGGTATTGCACAGCTGCAGTTTAAAATTAAAACGGCGAGACGACATGCATCAAATTTTCAGTGAATTATTAGCTACATAACATCAATTGGATTGACTACCGTAAGGCATTCGATAACACGATCCATGAACTGCTTATGAAGCTCCTTGAGTGCCTGGAGGTGCATTCAAGAATAATGAGATTCATGAAAGAGCTTATGCTCTTGTGGTGGACAAAATTGTCGTAATATCTGACAAAAGATGTGCGTGTGATAAAAACGGCCCTTCAAAAATGGTATTGCCAAATTCAGAGAAAAGTTTGGGCTTCCGAATTATCTGGTAAGAATAAGATCCAGGCGACTAATATACTGGACGTTCCTATACTGCTCTACACGTTTGCTGCAGTAATATGAAATGTCGATAAGTTGAAGCAACTTGACCGAAGCACATGCAAAATGATGACAATCTATTAAAGTCATGATCCTAGATCTTCCATACCTCGAATATAACTCCCTCGAGATAATGGGGATAGAGGTTAGCTGAGCTTGGAGTGCCTTCATCGAAGAACGGTTCTGGCTACAGCCTGCTCAGTTCTAAATAGCACAGATTCTCTTATGTGACTCGTACATCAACATGAAGTCGTCAATGCTGTGGCGTTTCTATACCGTTCCGCAGATAGGGCCGCAGAAGAGCTTGGTCCCCCATTTGAGTCAAGCGACACTTCACATGCCCTACCGCACTCAGAGAAATGGTTGGCTGGTACATCTATTTTTTGTTAGTTAAGGAATAGTTGGTCAGAACGTCTAATCAGATTGACAGACCAGCCAAGTCCGTTGGACACAATGTCCATTTTAAATGGTTGCATGTTCGTTGGCTACTGCAGCTATGCAATGGGACCCTTCAACTATCGAATAGTTAGCACAGCCAACTGATTGGACAGTGGTCTCAAACGTGGCTCCCTGACCTATTGCGCTTGCGTCAGGGAGATGCGTTTGAGCTGTTGCCCGGTTGGCGTCTTTGGTGTAAAAAATCAGAATGGCAGAACCAACCTGACAGCCTGACAAGAGTCAAGAGATGATTTGTGTTATTTTGTCGATATCGAGATGAAAATTTGGAAAATTAAATAGAAGGTCCTAATGAACTTTTGCTCCTCGTATAGGGACGTGAGTTGTTGCAATAAATATGTTGAAAAACCATCTTGAGGTTAGTATGGCATGGTCTTAACGATCTCGAGCGAAAAGCGTTCTCAGTGGATGCTCAAAGTATGCACGCTACGGGTACATAGATAGACACAATGCGGCTCTAAAAATGTTGTATTATCATCTTCGGCACTTTCATGGTATGGATGTAATGCCCGTCTTACTATGCGCCCAGGGGGAACTGAAGTCCATTGTGGAGAATGATCAGTGTAAGATCTAGTGGAATTTCTCATTCTACATCAGTCACCGTATCAGCGCTACACAGCTTGATATTGTCCTCCAAGATCTGAATACGAAGATCATTTACGTGCTTGAATCCTCGGCACCAGCCGATGGTTATATCACGGCAAAGGAGGAAGAGAAACGGGCTAAATATCAAGCACTTCTTTTCGACCTTAGCAGGCTCTACCAAGGCTACAAAGTCCATATTGTAGTTCTCATAATCAGATTCATTTATCTTTCAGATAAATATTCATTTCTCAGCCGACTCAACAAGATTCCGGCTTGCCAGCGTCAGACTCAGTCCATCGCGAACCCGATACAAAAGGCTGTTCTTCTGGGAGCACTTCATCTGGTCCGTCAACACTGTTCCTCATAACATTCTACAAAGATTGGTAGCTCTGAAAAAGTATCCAGAGGTGAAAGCTTCACTTCCAATAATTGTCCCGTCTGCAGCGTAAGGTCATCCGCGACTAGAGACTGGACTCCAAGGAACAGTATTGTACGATGTCATCTGGTTTAGATTTCTAACTCTTCCTTACCTTCTAGGACAGAAAGAGCAGGAGTGGATGACGTACACGTTCCGGTTGCGTCGAGATTGTTTACTTTAAAGAACCATGATCGTAGCTTTCGTAGCCTACAATATCTCACATATAATAAAATGAATAAAAATGAATAAAATAATAATAATAAACTGCTTCGGTGACTCAGGCGGTTAGACGCTCGAAATTCACGCTACTCGCTAGAGGTCCGGGGTTTGGTCCCTGAGCTGGTACCTCTGGAAATTTTTCTATGTACTTTTATCGAGGTTATGGTGGTTCGGATCCCACCTTAAGCTGTAGTTCCCCCCAGCATGCACTTGGCTACAAACCAGTCTGTGGATGATGGGGTAAAAAACAAGTTTTTGGCTTAGATGTCAAATTAGGCACACTGCTTTTATCAGATCACTTGATTGCATTACCAAAAATTCGTCCGTGACGGATGATATATACCGTGACAGACCCGTGCAGATAATTCAGAAATTCAATTCTAACAAAAAATGCCTTCGACATATTGGGCTGTAACCATCTTAAGCCCGAGACAAAAATGAGCTTCATTTTTTTTATAATAATATTGAGTACATTCTCGGAACGTCCGTTCTGTCCTGCTTTCGTCGGGAATTGCGAAATTTCAAGATAATTCCACAGTTGAACCTAAGATTCTCTGAACATACGATTCGTTGATTTTTATTGGTTGAAACTGTTGTTATACTGTTGAAATGTTCGGACGTTCGGCAAAATCATGACGGAACAGACGTTCCGAGAATTTCACATGTGGAATCACCTTCAACTGACTTCAACGTCAGTTTAGTCCATTCAAAACAAACCATCGTAGGTTCACAAGTAGAATAACCTTGAGTTATACCCTTGCAGTTTTGCCGTTTCGCATTTTTAGTTTTCTTACTAAAGCAGTTGGTAACAACTTGCGTATTAGGTCAAATACGCATATTTGTTCGAACGTCGGCGTTTACTAATTTCATTGTGGACCTTCCACTCGATTAGAGATCCTCTACGAGTCTACGAGACGGCCTCTAGGTCCTCTAGGCCCCTGGGGAGTTCAGGGAGAGTTGAGACATATTTCCCCTTCCAATGGTTGCCGTTGTACTGGAACCTTGATATTTTCATTGAGCACGAAATGTCGGAACAGTGTTATTTTTAATTATATCTTTTGTTCATGAACATTTTGATGTATATGATATAGGTTTCCAAATACCTATTATTCTTTCCAGATAATCTAAAATGTTTATATGATGGGTGTTGTTTTTATTCTCTATTAAATCCTCTTGCAATTAAAATTTTAATTTCAAAATCGCGTCAACACAAGCAAACCCAATTCAAGAAAAAGTGTACTTGTTCCGGTACAGCTGAACTAATATGAATTGGACTATCATGTATCTTGAAGATCTCTACGTCAGGTAAAGGATTTTGTTAGCCAATCACATAACAGTACGTCATTACTTTCTAAGCCTAGGAGCCTTAGTAGATCGTTTAAAGGTCTAGGTTTTTTTTCCCAGGGTCTATCAGTACTGGTTCAGGGCTCGTTTGAAGCTGCTTAAATCACACTAATGATGAAGGCGTGATAAAAAATTCTTTAACTTGAACACACAAATTTGCAGATTTTTAATTTTGTTGTTTTGGAATGCTTGAATTTTTAACTTTACAACTTTAAAGTCTTAAAATTTGATATTGTACACAATTCTAAGTATATCAAATAAAAAATTATTTCATTCAAAATGCTTTCAGATCTAAATTGTTAAATTTAAAATAAACGGACAAATTCTTTCATTTTCAGTTTTGAATGCTCAGGAATCAGTGAAGTATTGCATACTCAATCGGGTTGAATCGGGTTCGAATGAGGTTTTTCAAATTTAAAAAAAAAATTTCTCTGAAATTAAGTATTCAAAATATTTTTTGTATGCACTAAGATTTTAAGAATTTTAGGCAGTATTTAAAAATATCATTATTTCAAATGCATGCCATATAGCATTATAATATATTTTTGAAAAGTCAAAAGTCATTTACAAATGAAGTGTTCAAGGTGATGATAAAGACGTGTGTGTGGTTAATGAGGCACACTTCTCGCGGCCTGGTATCGTTTGATGTTGGTTCTTCCTCCCTGGTTCTGCTCATAATTTTTCTTTTTCCGTAAACTAAATTACCTGGTTGAACCAGGCCGACGACATAATTGTTCTAATAAATCCAATCGAAAGCGAATCTTCGAGAGCGCCGGCTACGCTAGCAAAAAGAGCGCAGTGGGTGCCCATAATCCTATATCTATCGACACAGTGCAGCGCATGCAGATGAAACCGTGAGAGACTATGTTTGCCCTATATATCGGGAGCAAACCGTGATCACGACTCGTGTGTAGTGTCGCTGTCTTTTAGCTCGCCATACGTCGCGTCGGATTAAAGCCCGCTTGAACCGCGCCGTGGATCCTTTTCTCCAGGGCCGTCCAAGCGTCAACCATACTTGATTATTCTTTATTAAAACAAATTGCGACAAAGTAGCAAATACGTTTCAAATGATATATTGCATTTTGTACTGACGTTCATTTTTCCAACTAACTAATGAGTTACTTATAAATTGTGTATTAGGCATTAGTCCTCTGTAAGTCTCAAAGTGAAAAAATGAATAATGTCCCAAAAACTCGTTCGAGATGCTAATTGTAAGGGTAGATTCTGTTTCAAACAATAAATCGAAAATAATTTTTCGAAAATGCTGTCACATTTATCTTCATGTGGAGTCGTTCAATCAGATACGTCCATTAATAATTAACGTTTAATTTCACCTTCTAAGCTGATCTAATAAAATTTTCAATATATAAAAATAAATATTGTATTATAAGAATAACCTCGAGTACTGGTTTCCTCTTCAGCGTTTACATTTTGATCTAATATCGTTTCGCCGAAAGTAAAGTTTTTTATCTATAAAAAAACTTTTCTACTTAATTTTATTTACCACTTTTGAAGCATTTATAGTAAATATTCCATCTGACCTAAGAGAAGAAGAGCAAAATTATTAAACTATCAAAAAATGTGACTCCTTAGTCATTCTATAGCTCGTCGTATAATTTGTTAATCGTCCCAGTGAAGTCCAATCGGATTTTCAGAAACAAATTAAGGTAGAGAATAACATTTTTACCCGATTTTCAGTGTTTTACGTCGCTTCTGCATTCAATTAAGAAATACTTTATGAGAGCAGTTCTTTGAAAAAGAGTTTCATTCATTTTTTGATGAACTAACAAAATGAAAAAAAAAGTTTCGAAATATATTAAGTCCACATTTTGTTCCAGCAGTTTGAAATTTTTTTTTTTTGTAAAAATGTTCACCTATTGTATAGGGGAAAGACGGTGCGTTTAGGATGGCAGTACGTTTCGGATGAAGACAATTTAAACATATTGAATCAAGTATAAATTTTTGTTTATTGATTAGACACTTTCCATTTAAATCCAAAGAAACATGACTAGCCAGTAAACAAAAGTTTATGATTGATATAACATATCAGAATGGACTTTGCCCAAAACGTACAGCTTTTCTAAATGTTCCGTCTTACCCCTACATTGGTGAGGAAGCATGAAGATGTGCTTTATAAACAAATTAATGAGGAACAATACTTTCTTTAAGGCCAACGAGACTCACATATTTTAATCCTTGAAAATGTTATAACAATTATTCAAAAACAAAATATTTTATTACTACCCTTGGAATATTATTAACAATTGTAAATATGATACTTACAATAAGCAAACTTCTCAAATTCGATAACTTTCTTCAATAACTTCTTAGCTATTTTGGAGTACATATACCTAAAACGTGAATTTGATAATAATATTGTTTTTACCTAACAGAAAAAATTACTGTCTGCTAGTAAATTATCTTTAATGAGGTCATTATATAGTTATTAATATTTTATATCAGTGAAAATAAAAGACAATTTACCAGCAGATAGCAATTTTTTCTGTTAGATAAAAACAATTTTATTAGAAAATTCGCGTTTTAGGTATTTTCAAACAGGTAATCATATAGTTATTTTTTCCAAGAAATCTAGTGAAGATTCGTCAGAAAACCCATTATTTCCTGTAATGCTCTACCGGACGAAAATATTATTGACAGAAATAGTATTGACAGACTGACAAATGACTAATTCTTCACTTGCGTGAAATAATTGAAGGGCCACACTGCATACGGGCGTAAGTGCCAAATTTCGGAAATGCGTTTTATTGGCCTAAAATAATGTTTTTAACCTAACTCATATTTCTGTTAAATATTATGGTCCAGTTCGATTTAGGAGTGGGTCCAAATCCATGTTTGGTATTTTTTTTATAAAGTAATTTCATCCTTTTGCCTGTTCTTTTCACCATTCAATAGAGCTAAGTCATAGCTCAAAAGTACTTTTTTTTATTACTTCAAAAAATAAAAAAGTTATGCAACTCTTTGTGTGTCCACAGTTTCGTTTTTGAGGACGCACCGCACCATTGATAAGGGGTTTTTCTCGGATGTGATTGCTTCTTTTAGGATGTTCCTTTCGCGGTTTGATAGAGTTAAGTAATAGCTCGAAAGTACTCTCTTGTTTTTTTCTAAATGCAAAAATAAAACAGTTACGCAACTTTTTAGGTGTCAAAATTTGAATTTTTTAGGATGCGCCGCTATTTTACAAGGGCTTTCTCGCACATGGTTATTTTTTGTTTGAAGCGCTCTTTTCGCGATTCAATAGAGATAGCCAATAGCTCGAAGGTACTTTTTTTTAATTTAAAAATAAAAAAGTTATGCAACTCTTTATGTATCAAAATCAGATTTTTTTGGGACGCGCCGTTCCTTTGACAAAGGTTTTCTCGGAGATGGATGCTTCTTTCAGGATGTTAGTTTCACGGATCGATAAAGCCTAACAGTACCTCGAACCGTTTTGGCATTTTTTTGTTTAAAATTAATTGCGTGAAATTTCGACAGTTTTTTGTTTCTTCTGTAAAATTCGGGTTTTGGCACTTACGCCCGTATGCAGTGTGGCCCTTCAATTATTTAATTAGTTAACAAATATTTTTATATTGAAATAAATAATTTTTCTATTTTCCTACCAATGTGGGTGAGAATTCTTCTTACAAAGTATCTTGACTCATTTGGATATTTTTAAAATAATTTTGAACAGTTTGAAAGAAACTCGGAGGCTTTAAATTCTCAGAATTTTTACCCTTTTTTAGTTTGATACAAAAATTAAACTTTTTTAAATATGGGCTTCCACAAAGTTTTCATAATTATACCCTCAATACCTTAATTCGGCGCCTGAACATTGTTTTCTTTAAAGCACCTCTTTAATATAAATGGAACTAAGAAGAACTTCAAAATAATTGTTAATTATGATTGTTTAAAATCTTTTGTTAATTAGTATTTCCTTTTAACTGCTTTCTGGATTTAGAATGTGGCCAATTCTGGGGAAATACTTATGTTCAACGTCCCGAATAGAGTCTGTAGATTGGCATTATAAAATAATTCTTAGAACATTTTCAATATATCCACTTAAAGACATCTCGAAATACTACTAATACTTAAACTTATCTAGAATAATTTCCTAACCTTCAGTTTTCAAGTCACTTATTGCTTTACACATTTTCAACTTACGATGATCGCACTTGGAATTATCAAGAGCATTATTTTACGTGAAAAGTACAAGGTGACTTTTTCGAGAGTGAGAGACCCTTCGCTTCGCCCGGTACCCAGAGGGGGCTAATATAATAGACGTAAAAGGCCGATTGCTATTTTGTTATTCCTAAGTGAATTTCTCCAACTATATTGAACTGTTGCATTCCTCTATTTGCGTCTATCTTTCCTAGTAAGCATAGTTGCGTCCCTGCATCGGCTCATGTGTGAGGCAACCCATACATTGACGCCATTGCAACCATCCTGGTTAACCGTAACCGAGCGAGATGAACTTTCGGCTCCCGGCACTGAAAGTCGATGAGTGACCGCCGTCCACCTACTACTATAGTCTATAGTCTATAGTCTATAACTCTATACCACCACCTTCTCCGTAGGTACGAGAGGTCGTGCAGAAGGTGGCCAGGTGAGGATCGTGCGAACGACTTGCTATCTGGCCTAAGCGGCTAAGAAACATTAGACTTACATATACATATCTTAGACTCTTAGAGTTTAGACTGCTTTTAGATTACTTAGCCTTATACTAAAGAAGAGAAAGATGGAGAAAGGTGGGGATAGGAGAGAGTACAGGAGAATCCTCTATCACCCAATCACCCAATCATCCATAGTACGCTATTTCACAAAACGGCAGTCACATGATAGATTCGTTGAGTGTGGCGGGAATCGAGAAGTGCCCTTTTTATATACATATGTCGAAAAAACACTTTATTTCCTGCTTTTACGATTTCAGCGATACACATTGAACATTTCCTACATTCCCATACAAACTGCATTTTATATATTTTTCTCACTGCTATTATTTGTTTACATGTATAAGTAATATTCGTGGTTCAATTTATTTCTCGCGAAAATTTGATATATATTATTAATAATTTCGATGAGAAATTAGCTTAGAATGATTTCCGTTATGAATAAATATAAGAAAAAGATAATAAGCCAGGAAAATTATTATTTTCATGTGCGAAAATTTCGCTGTTGCCCTCTCATCTAAAAATAAACATGTTTAAAATGAAGTATTGACGATCGATATATTAAAGCGGAATGTTTAAATTTATAACTTCAGTCAAATTCATTAATTAGTATAAAATCTATAAACTATATATAATAAATCTTTTATGCTGCCTTCATTTAAAAACTAATACTAAAACATCTCTTCGCCTACGAGCGCGCATCTTTCGGATGTCGCATTTCGCGCTCGGTCTTTTTCCTTCCACCACTTTTGTGCATGGACCTGTTAAAACTAAAAGTTAGGCTATTCAAACCTATAATTTGGTCATTGCTTTAACAAATACATTCTCAACACGTTTCTCGCAATTCGCACTCGATTAAAGTATCTCCAAAATGCAAAATGTTCTATATTATCTTAGTGTATTATATTGAATATATGTACAAATAATTCCTGTACCCTGGTCCGGTACTTCTGTTTGAGGTGAAAAATTTGCCATTAAACATTTTGTTGTATCTTGTGTCGTTTTTCTATAGACAATACATGCAGGTAAAAAAACGAGTGAGAGGGTAAATGGACAACTGAGTGACTGGTTCAATATTAGGCAAGGTGTTAGGCAAGGATGAGTTATGTTATGTTCTCTTGGGTTCTTGTTGTATTTATTATTAAGTGTATTAGAATGGCTCTTTTTGACGAAGAAAGTGTGGATCTCGGGACAGTCAAGGTACATGCCGCGTGAATTGGCGAGACCTGGACTTACCAAGAAAAGAATAAGAGTGAAGTTAACGCGGTTTACATGCAATACGTGCGCAATGTGTGTGTTAAAACGCCAATGGACCAAGTCAGTAATTAGATGATTCTCAAAGAATGTGGTGTAGAGTGACACTATTTGACAAGAGTGAAAGAAATTTGTTGAGATGGTTTGGGCATGTTCAGAGAATGAAACAAGAATGACTTACGAAACAATTAAGTATATCCAGATAAAGTCTGCGGTACAAGCTAAAAAGACACTGTCTGTTTATCTTCGAACGAAGAAAATCAACGAGAAAGATTTTGTCTCGAAAAAGTATGGAATTAATTTTTCATAAATGTTTCAACATCATTCATACAAATTGATGAATATTTTTCTCATTCTGTGAAAAAATTTACATTTTTTGTTATTTTTATTATTATTATACCATTAAGTCATTTCCCTTTCGGGGTAGGCGTGACTTGCTCGGTTAGAAAATAGTAGTGTGTAGATAGGTATATAGGTATAAGGTAGATAGGTATATAGGTGTAAGGTATAGATATTTTAGATTGATCTAGAATTCTCGTGTTATTTATTTAAATGACACGTTCGTTCCGCAACACTGCTCCGACCCAGGTTGCTGATCAATCTCTCTCGCGATCACCCCAAGTGAAGAGCCTCACAAAATTTTTATGTGTGGTTCCCCACATGGGCCCATTAGTATCCAAGGTCTTTGTTTCAGGCGTCATTCACTCTATTGTCACTCTCTTTACAAACTATTTGTCGCCACACTTTTCCGTCCTGGCATAAGACTCTAGCTTCCTTCACGTCCATGCATTTTTTCATGCAAGCTCTTGTGTTTCTATGGCTTCTTACGTCTCTTCGGATTAATATCTCATTCACAGATTCTAATCATTCTTTCGGCGGTCTATCTCTAGGCATTCTGCCATTTACTTTACCTTTATACACTTGTTTTGTCAGTCATTCATCTTTCATTCTTTCAAGATGTCCGAACCATCTTAAATGATTTCTTTCCCATATGTCAACTAGTGTCTCTCCTGTACCACATTCTTGGAGGATAATCTCGTTTCGGACTTTGTCCATCAGTGTTTTCCCGCATGTTTTGCGCAGAGGTTTAATGCCAATCGCGTTAATTTTACTCCTGTCCTTTTCTTGACAGGTCCATGACTCGCTACCGTATAGTACAGTCGGTACGAATATGAAATTATGGCCATTTTAGCTTTTTTTGATATGTTTCTATTTTTGAGAATGGAACCTCCTCTACCGATAACCTGCTTACCCTTATTTATGCGCCTATCTAACTCCCCATATATTTTTCCATCGCTAGTGAATAGGCTACCCAGATATACGAACTTGTCAACTTGTTCTACTCTGTCATCATTTAAGACAATGTTGCACATTGTTTTCTCATTTTTTCCCTCAAACACCATGATTTTTGTTTTGTTTACTTTAATTTTGAGGCCCATGTTCTTCATGCCTGTATTAAGTTTATTAAACATTCTTTGCAAGTCCTCGATTGATTCTGCCATAACAATCTTATCATCTGCGAAAGCTAACCCACGTACCCTCACTGTTTTGAGATCTACACCTTCTTCGTCGAAGAGGGCCATTCTTAGACATTTATCCATAAATATGAGAAATAGCCAAGAGGACATAACGCATCCTTGTTTCACGCCTTGCATAATATCGAACCA